>SMMW01000533.1:0-592927 GCA_004794655.1 Marisa cornuarietis
CAGAGGAAGACTGTAAACAGCAATTGCATAAGCTTATGCCATACCTAGAAGGTATGTCAAACCAAAGACTATGCATGCCATAGTGTATGATTTTTCTAGTGTTATGTATGTAACCTGCTTTATTCATTGTTTGTCTATATTATAAGTTATTGTCACTCCGTTATACAATTGGAGTTACTCTAAAAAGTCAGATGTTTTTTTGTTATATAATTTTCTTGTTTCTTTAGAGACCATGAACCCGGCAACCATTGAGCGCTGGCAATTGGAGGAAAAAAATGCCTGCAAGGTAGCAGATGGTAAGTAATCACTGTGGGATGACACCCAAACAGTTATATTCATAATTATTGATTTCAGACTTTCTCTCATTTTTCCTTTTTTTGTATTTTATCTGATTTCAGGGTTAATGACTGCAAGAGAGAAATATGTGCTGGCTCTGTATGACTTGTACAGCAAACAGTAAGTTGTTGATCATGTAACTGTTTCTGCATCATACCCATAATCAATAAGCCATTTTGAAAACATTTAAAGGCAAGATGTACGTTGCAATTCCTCTTTGAAATGCAAGGCTGTGCTCTAATTTGCAGGTCTTCAGCTGCTGAATTAAGCCAGCAAGAAGAGAATGCCAATCCTGAACTTTTCAGGTGACTGTTTTTCAGTTTACAGCTTTATGGAGTTTTGAGTGATCACACTGGTGAATTAGGTATTGTTTCTCTGGAGACAAGTGAGTGCCAAAGAATTGCTATGTCTGGCTACTGTTGTAACATGTTGGCTAGTGATTCTAAAACTAGAATCTTAAACTAGTAATGTTTAATAGATATTAAAAATAAATTGCACTTTCTACAATGCTACTGTATTTTGTGAACAGGCTTGCTGAAAGGGTTCGGAGATTTCAACAAGGAGGCCATGAGGTGTTTGCAAGTGGCAGCACAGAATATAAAGAGGCACTGACTAGTGCCGTCAATAGCCACCGCAGATCTCACATCAACAAGCTGAGGGCAGCTGCAGCAGAAAGGAGGAGCAGCTTAATTCAGTTGCATGAAGCACGTATGTACAATTGATAGTGTAGAAGTGGAGGAAGGGGAAATCATTTTCTTTTAACTGTGACTTGACTATATGGTTATGAAGACCTCTCTTATTATTTTTAGTCTTCAGCATGAGTACGTTGAGTAGCATATGGTTAATGTTGTCTATTATTTCCAGGTGGACAGGAGGTGGCAAAGAAGATAAGCAAGACCGTCACTAAGCTGAACAAGCAAATGAAACTCCTGATCACCAGCTATAACAGCTATAGTGACGTTGAATCCAGCTTGCCATCTACCCTCAGTTTTGCAGATGTTTCATCTGAGGACTGTCAGGTATTTTCAGCATTGCCAGGCATCCCTGATATTAAAAGAAAAATAATTCGTATCAAAGACATGGCTGCACGCTGCACAGAAGAAGCACACCTTCTTAAAGTAGAAGCAGCTACTGCAAGGCAATTTTATGTGGAAAAAATTGCACAGTGCCAGCAACTTATAGCTAATCAGATCTCAGAAGTGAACATTGACTCTGTGTGCAGCCGGTATGCCATAGGCTGGCGTGCGCTGTTATATCAGCAAGTATTTACATACGAACAGCGTCTGGCTGAGCTCGAGTTTCGTAGCTGCTCAGCATCCATCCAATTAGAAGAACCTTGTCCTTTGATAGACAAAGAGCTCTTGGAAATCTCAAATCTAGAAAGAGATGAACTTTTGTCGAGGGTGGAGGATGGCCTTGATGAAGTTGAAGAGTCGGACGACGAGGAAAGAGAAAGGGATGATGATAGCTGATATTTTTGTATCATGCGTTTTAGTTTGTTTTTGAAATTCATATTGTTTCTGTGTTAGGTACTGGACTCTTGCTTTGTTTTCTTTTTCTGTCATTTTCTTTTCAGGCTATGTCATCTGCATAGATTACAATATGACAGGACACAATGTGTAAATATTGTGTTTTGTCTTTGTGTTGGCTATGTTATTATTAGAAAGCTTTATCATATGTAATGAGAGTTACTTGGCAATTAGGTTCTAGTTTTGTGTCCTCTTTGCTTCCTATTTGGACATGCTTTTGGTTTTTTTTACAGTTTATTTCATATTACACCACATGACAATACTCTTTTGTATATAACAATTACAGTGAGTAAAGACCACACAAAGACACATACAAATACATATAAATATTATCAATTTTCAGAACAGCTATTTCCAAGTACTGAAATTGAAAATTATTATAAAACTCAGCATCAGAGACAGTGGAAGCTTCACAGTATCACACGGTTATTATGTCTTATTAGGAGTAGTATTTCTTTACAGTTATACAATATATTTCTCATTTACCAGGAATAAATTTTGTGTTCAGTGATAAAAAAGTGGAAGGAGAGCAATCTTTCTTTACATGCATGAAGACATTGCTAGCAATTAATGGATTTGTCATACAACACAGAAGGCTAATATGTACTAGACATGGAAAGTTTATACAATAGATATGGATGGCTTGGTCAATAGACGTACACAAGAGATATAAAGAAATTGTCAAAGCATGTAACTTAAAAATCAAACTACCAGATGTTGATAAGGAGACCATTGATCTTCAAAATTTTCACATTGCCTAGATATAACTGCATTAGATTTTTCAATTTTGTATCTGTTTTCATGATTTTTGTGATTGAAAGAACTGAAGGTTTATCTTTTTTTCATTTTACTTGAGTAAATATGTTGTTCAGCAAGCAGTAACATAAAGTCAAAGGCTGCACAATATTAAAATTATTATTACATCCAAAAAGGATAAAGTGTTCACAACAGTTTATTTGATCGTTGTTTTTATTTTTTTCATATGTTCAAAATTTTTTCAGAATATTTGGACTGTCATACATTTCCACAAAATTTGTTGAATGTTATCTTTCTTATCTCTACAATAATCACAAAATTCATCTTATTCTATACCCATATTGACCAGTGTCACTTTTGTAGACATCTTAGCCTTATATCTTTAATTAGTGTAATTTTGTTCAGGATACAGTGCCATTTAACATATCTCACCAATTTATATTCCCATTTATCACAGCATTTTGATTTGGGCAAGGGTTAGTAATATATCATAGTACTGTCTTGCTCCTTTTTTATGGAATAAAAGCCTGATATGATGAACCTAGTTTCTGTAAAAGGTGACCTAATTTATAGTGAGGTCAATTTGATGTTTCCACTGGTAACATGTACATTTCTGTTTGCTAATGAATTTGATAAAGCCATTTTCTATTCACTTTTGAGCATTTAGCCATTTTGCAAATGGGGTATGTGCGCATGTTGGTGTGAGTTCCAGATAAAACTGATACAATTGCAATTATTTGTGTATGACACCTAAGAATATAATAATGCTGCCTGTTACTTGGACATTGCTTATGCTTGCACACTGTCTAAAGATATTTTCTTTAGTTTTACCAGCTGGGAAAGTGAGATGTGAATACATACAAACTACCATTTAATAGGAACAAAACGAGTTGTTACAAGAATGCTTTTAACAGTTATTAGTTAACATTCAGGGTGAAGAACCTTTTTTCTTCCAAAGGCCACTTTGATGTTTATAACATCATTTGCAGTCCACACAAAATCATCGACCTCAAAAGTAACCTGTTCTGTTTGGTGAAGCTGTAGTTCCTCTCAGCATGTTAACACTTTTGCAACATGTACAACCTTAGCCTGCCTGGCTTTGCTGTCCTCACAATCCACCTTTTTGTCATTAGCTACTTCAAAAATATGGTCTGCTGCTATGAAAAGGATAGTAAAGTAATTATTAAGAGCCTGTATAATTTGTTTTTGATTAGTTCCTAGAGGAGACAGCTAGAGTATATAGTAAGAAACCCTTATTTTTTCCTGATGCGCACTTTTCTGTTTGTAGTTGGGCGATGAAAGTAAATTAATAATAATTAAATAATGACTATTTAGTACATGTTTCACCTGATGGAGTTCATGGCATTTACAGTCTACACCCAACCATTATTGTACATGCACATATAAACTCAAACCTAAAGGAGTTCTAAACGCCAAAGCTTTTTCATCCGCTCATCTTTTGGAAATCCCTGAAAGGATAATGTTAGAATGTAATACTGAACTGTACAAGTGTTCATGATCATTATTAGCCAATGTGATCGAAGAACGCTACATGTATCAACAGCCAATATTACACCGGAAGTGGTATACCATTGGCTTGAAGTAAAGGTCCCATGAATGCCTAACTGACCGAATTAAATCATCCATACAGACTATGGGCAGCCGACGATCCCGTCTCGTAATCGTGTGTGTCCAGTCACGTAATGGACGTTCCGCGGCGATTGTCTCTCAAAATATAACTATAATTATTATCATTATACACTCAATGTAAATTTCGGGTGTTATGAGAAAAGCTCAAAGATTTACAGAAATCTGCGGTAGCCTTGGCGGGCCGGAACAAATGATCTCGCGGGCGGGACACCAGCCTCTGGTTTACATCAACCAATGCCTTATACACCCAAAATGTAGTCTTTTCAGGACAATGAATGCATTATTGTTAACAACTAGTGGACTCAAATGATGAACACGGAATAAATTAAACGCACCTTGATCATGGTCGAGCCACTCCAACATGAAATGTGAACAGAAGACTGTTAACAGCATAGCCAAGAGGTAACATTCTGGTTCAGCAGGAAACCTTTCGCATGACAGCAAAGGGGTGCAGTTTGGTCTGGTTCGGTTAGAGCAACCGGCACTTTACACAGCACTGTCAAAAACGACCCTTCCGAGTAACTTGCAGAAGAATCTACACCAAGATGTATATAGGAACACGTGGCTGGCAAACATGACGAAATGTATTGGTTCTTCCATGCAAGACCTGCTTCGGGAAGCTGCAAGCCCTGTAAGCATAACTACTGGTAGGTCAACATCTGTCAAGTTTTGTGTATGTGAACATATAGTATAATGATGGGATTGCTTCCGGCATTGGGATTGCTTCCAACGATATCCACTCCGCAGAATTTATGGGGATTTCTCGACCTGTCACGCCAGGAAGATGCGCCTCAATTACAGAATAAGAGAGAATAGGCCAAAATAAGGACATAATTAATTGGCAAACTCTCCGCCACATGGTAACTATATAATGCTTCCATGCCCTATATTGGGAAAAGTGTGCCTCAGTTACATGGGAAGGACCGGGAAGACATGAGAAGGTTATAGAATGTAGAAAGAGGACAGGAGAATGGATAATCACTGAATGACAACAATACGTGATACAGTCATACATTCTTTATTACAATATAATAAATAATAATACAAATAATAAATGAGGATTTGTATAGCGCATATTCACACTCATAGAGAGCATGCTCTTAGCGCTTAAAACGGGGAAGACGCATGGACTAAATGGACAGAACAAGAGGGACGGAAGAATAAACGACAGTACTGACGACAAACAGAAAACAAAGACAACACAAGAAGGCACCAAGTATCAGGAAGAGAGAAATATAGTGATTCTGCAGAGAAAGATGGGTAAAAAAGTAGCAAGAGCGGAAGGGGGAAGGGTAAGAAGGACGAGCATTGTGTGGACTGTGTTAGGAGTAATGCTCAAGGAAGAGGTGCGTTTTCAGTGCAGATTTGAAAGATTCAGTTGTAGGAAGGTGGCGGATATGGAAAGGAAGAGAGTCCCATTGTTTTGATGCACAGTAACCAAAAATCCTGTGACCATATGTTGTTCTGCTGACAGGAACTGGTAGGATACGGTCATCAGAGGAAGAGCGGAGCTGTCTGGCCAGGATGTAAGGGATGAGAAGTTCAGAGAAATAATCAGGACAGGAGCCTGTAAAGAAATTAAAACACAGCACAGACAGTTTGTACTGAATGCGAGAATGGACGGGTAGCCAGTGTAGAAAACGAAGGAGAGGAGTGACATGGTCCCGTTTCGTGGCTCTTAGCACCAGATGTGCAGCGGAGTTCTGTACTTTCTGGAGTCTCTCAATGAGGTAGTCAAGTCGAGAAAGAACAAATACACAAACAAGAGTGTTGGTAGCGCGTGTATCGATTATACTACAAATACTCCCAGCCAAACACTAACCTTAATCTAAATTTTTTTAAGATTGAACAAAACAAAATTTACTTTAAAATCGGAAGCTGACACCTTCCCTCCAGCTCATCTCTCGGCTCTCCTCCACGTGTGTGGTTGTCTCTACCTTTCTGCTCCTTGGCTTTCTCTCTCTCTCTATATATATATATAACTTTGCACACACTGTTTATTTTTTTTAACCTACTATTCGTGGAGATCATCGCTAGCCATAGGTCAGTCACATGCGACCTTGGCTTATAACATCCATAACGGATCACCAAAGTCCGACCGGTCCCAGCACAGGCCCATACTCAGATCAATCGAAGCCTCGTCTTGTATGGGCACAGACGTGAGTGCAGGCCCAGCTACTGGTCAGTCCATACTGAGTGACGCATTCACCAGCCATGCAGGTCGCCCTTATATTGCGTACATAGATAATATGGCCAGCTATTTGGTCAGACCATGCTGAATAACCTGGCTCACCGCTTTTATTCCATTATCCTTGTTTCTTCTTTGGCTACAATCTTCACGCCTTGTGGAAACAAATTACTGTACGGCCATCATTACATCTCTCATCCGGTGTGCCAATGCTGTTGCTGTCACGAAGGCCGTCTTGGTGCATTGTAAAATCAGGAACCAGAAACCAGCAGTATGATAAATGCAATGCTCTACAGAGCACTCCTTGTTTTGTAAAATGGAGTGGTCCAGAACGCATCCTAGCGCATCGCGTTTATGACTACATTGTGCGTGTATATGTGAACCTGAAAATACAGCAAAAGTCTAGTCCCAGGTTCAGTGTCTTACCTGTTTTGTCAACGGTTTAAGGAAAGAGTAGGTTTTCTCGACACCGAGTCATTAGCTCTGAGGCCACATACACGGTCTACTTCAAGATCCAGCGCACCTTCGAATTGAAGTAAGCGGGGATATCAATGCCTTGCGTTGAATACATCGTGAATGACCTGTACAATCATCTAGCGTGAGAGAACACCTGTCAAACTGCTCACACTTTATGCATGTTTGTTCTCTCGACACTTTGGACCACATTCAGCATGCATTTCTTGACGAACCCGCTGTTCTCGAACGCCATAATATCTTGCAATATTATATGCCAGAATATAACTTGCTTTTGTTGCCGCCTGAAAGGTTTTGCTCTGTTGCGTAAAAATGTTCTGCTCTAGCCATCTGTCTCTTTCCTGTCAACCACTGACTGTTACCAATACAGCTGTTCTGAGTTCATCTCTCGTCTCGGGCACAGGCACAATGTTCTTTCTCTGCATGTGGCATCTGTTTACAGGGCTGGCTGCCTTGCCGTGATATAGCCTTAGTTGCTGGCTCGGCGTAAAACACTAATTCCTACCCACCCGTCTCTCATGTCCTCCATTACGATTAACTTTAATGGTACTTACAGCACGAGAATATTTTGCGCAGACACTGACCGATTGAGACTAGGATCGGTTATTTTGCAAAATAACCTAAACATTGTAGGCCCGATGTATACCGATGACACAATCATGTCCCTGCGCTGTCACAAGACCGGTAAATGGTCAGACTAAACAGTCATGCTGTGTGACATGTTGCCGCTAGCATTTTCATTGAAGGCAGCCGCCGCCGTCTCATAACTCTACATTTACATGTTTAATTAAAAATATTATGAAAACAAGTCCATTTAACATTTTGGCAGACAGGTCGGCCCCAAAACTGGCTGTACTCGTACTGTGCTTACCACTGCTTTAGACCATAACCAGCTTACATGAAAATATCTCAAAGGTTGCTGGATAACCATAAATCCATTAGTCATCTTTATTTATTTTTTACCTAAGCAGCAGATTAGTCAACATGCTTTGAAATGAGGGAAAGAAGTAGGGGTAGCAGCAAGTGATTGCTTAGTCATATTGCTGGATGTTATGATGCATTCGTTGTCCCCTGCATGTACAATTAGGTGACTGGTGCATACTCCTTCATTATTCCTCCTACCTACATTTGCCTATCCCAGATCATAGTGCCCATTGGTGCAGGCACCATCACACAGTCAGGGTGATCTTAAGAGAAATCTTTGTAAAACGCTAACAAGTCTAGCCTGATGCCTACTACATGTGCATGTGTTGCTTTGGCATCATGTTCTACCTGCCCTCTCTACATCCTTCGTACACAAAGCTTTTTCTTATGCAAATGTCATACATCACTATTTTACTCTTACTTGCTCATGGATCAACTATGTGTAAAGGTCATACATCAATGTGTGCACATAGGTGCAGCAGTTCAAAATATGAAGTAATTTTGGAATAAAGAAGAGATGAAAAGTTTGTAAAGTTGTTTTATTTAAAAAAGAAGCAACAGGTAGCTTGCAAAGTAAACATCATTCAAATGTAGCTATCAAATTTGAACACACTGTAGCAGAACACTTATTACATACTGCCCCAAGAACTACACATGTTACATAAACACCACAGTCTGTTACTGACCAGTCAGATCCAGATTTGATAAGTTATAAACTGTTCCAAATAAGCAAGGAAGGATAAGATCCGAAATATCTAACATTTTGAGATTCCCGGTAATCTTAATTTTTAAGACCCCCTTGGCCAATTGTGCTAATTGAAGTTCACGTGTGATTTACACACATCTATGCGATAGCAAACACTGATTAACAGAAACTTTCAATGTACATATAGGATTAAATAATGCAGAGTAACAAGGCAACATTAAAAAAATTACCCACACAAAACAAAGCTTCATAAAAAAAAGTTACAGATCACTGTTAGTGAAAACTCTCATGACATCTAAACGTCACACATAAACAAATTGTGTATAATTGGTTTTCAAAGTAAGTTACAGAATCAAACACGATTATTGCATGCCACATATAAAAACGCAAGGTTTCTTTTTTTTTTTGGAATACAATAAAAAGAATGGAAGACGGCTAGTCCAGATGTCACTTAGTCCTGTTCACTTTTCTGTAATGTGAAGCACATAAAAGGCAAGAATTAGAAACATAAACCACATTTTGTAAATCTGCAGCAGAAAAGTTTTGTGATTATTCAATCCAATAAATAAAATCCCCAACTTGTAAGGTTTTCTGGTTATACTTGGTGGTATGAAAGTAAAATGAAAAAAAACCTCTTATAAACAAAATCTTATTTTACTGAATTTGTGTATCACCCATAAACAAGGAATGTTATGATGCTATCACAAAGGCTCGTGTCTTGCGGTTACCTTCTTCTTAGAAGAAAATTCTGAACAGCAATGGCTGTCCTGGCAAATTTTGTTGTTGCCACAAACTCTTTTATGTTTCCAATCTGGACTAGCCGTCTTCCCTCAAGTTCTTCTGTAAAATGTTGACTCACGGCTGCCACCTCCTCGGCTGTCCATTGACTTTTCGTTCCTACATACAGAAATCAACAGAGGTCAAAGCATGCCCCATACTGGATCAAGTCAAGGCATCTCTCATTACTACCAGTGGCATCCAACTACATAAATAAGCATCACAAACTTTAATCAACCCACATGAGACTTACAATGCCTAGATGTTGCATACGAGTTTACCAACTAACATAAGATCAGATAAGTAACAACATAATATGTAAAATGCTTGTTTCCTAACCGGCTCTTTTCATTGTCGACTTTTCAGCAAGTCCCTGCTGTGGATGCTGGGATTCTAGTAAGGCTGTACAACAAAACAGAAAACCAGACTAAGAATTCCTGAAATGATTTGTCATGAAATATCCATTGCAAAGATCAAGTAGGATTTCATGTACCATGGCTGATCCCAACTGAGGCAATTATGAAACCTTATTTTGCTCAAGATAGGTTTTTTAAAGTAACACGAACATTTAAAAATACTTTGTAGGAATAAAACCTGAACTACTTTATGCACAAAGCGTCAAAGGCACAGTTTTAAATTGCATATTCATGAGAAATCACTGTAAACTGACCATTGGCATCAAGCACTCTAGATGGCTGTACATTGGTGCTAAGGGGCTGCAGCACCTCTCTGAGTGAAAATAAAGAAAAATACCATATGTCGTCAACATGATCATTATTATCACTGACAGCTGTTGTAATTTGGCTAAAATTGTGGTTGTATTCTTAGTCTTGACTGATCAAGGTCATGTCGATAATACATACACATTAACAGGAACATCTGTAATCTGCTGGGGAGGTGGGGCAGCAATGACCTCTGGTGCTGCTATTTCCATGTCTAGCACTTCACTGAACAGAGAAAAAAAAGATGATTTCTTATTACCATGTAAGGATTTTGTTTTTGTGCAGCACACACACACTGCATCAGTTGGTAGTGGGAACTGGGTGGGCATATTTACTAAATTGTCACCAGTCATGCTTCAGAAAAAAGTTTCACCGAATCATGCTAGTCCTCATCTTTATCACAGGCAGCAGACTGAAATTCGTAGCCAGTAATCATAGATGCTGATATGACATTGCATTCAAGCTGATACTTCTCAGTGAGCAGTTGCACTATTATTCTAGATTACAATTGAGAAACTGCTTAATCAAAGCACACAATGAGTTTGCTATATATGCCAATCTTCCACAACAATCTCAGTACAACCACTGCTCTTCACAACTGATGATAAATTTTCATTTTAGTTCAGTTCTGATTTGGACATTGAATTCTTTGTGCTGCCAGCATGGCAATCAACCACATTCTGTCCTTCACCCCTACAAGCAGTTTTACAACTTTCTAGACATCTTCTATAGTTGTGATGTTTGACGTCATAGGCAGATCAGTTCTTCTAATCCTAAAATGCTCCAATACCATTCTCATCGGTTAATATTTCATTAAAATTCTTAGTCAGGACAGTTAATTGCTTTGTGGCATCCAAAATACATACGCAACAACAGGGACAGCAACAACAGAGACATCCCCATTCCCTTGTGGAGGCACAGCAGCATCAAAGCTCAAAAGCTGCTGCCACAGAGAGGCTTCTCTGAGAAAAAAAGAAAAAGAAAAAAGCAGATCTTTTGACACTTTTCATCAGATTTCACAACAAATATTTTCATACATTTAGAATATGTTTATAAAAGGTTATTTTTAATTTTTTTCTAGCACTGTAACAAACAGCAACATGGTAGATGTATTAATAACAGCAGTATACATCATTTTGTGTTTATGTGCAAACCAGAAGACAAAATTTCCACTTCACATTACCTGGCAGCAGCAGTGTCCTCTCCTGGAGTGACAGGTGCCGCATTCTCTGATAAGCTATCCAACACGAAATGCACAGAATTAGCTATATGAAATTCATAAAATTCTGTTTTCGTAAAAAAGCACAATTTTTTGCTGTTAATTTCATGCTCTTGGGAATTTAATGTACTAGACAACAATAACAATAAAAAGAAATAAAGTTAAATGCTTTGTGATTTCCAAAATACATACGCAACAACAGGGACAGCAACAACAGGGACATCCCCATTCCCTTGTGGAGGCACAGAAGCATCAAGGCTCAAAAGCTGCTGCCAAAGAGAGGCTTCTCTGAGAAAAAAACAAAAAAGATCTTTTGTCACTTTTCATCAGATTTCACAACAAATATTTTCATACATTTAAAATATGTTTATAAAAGGTTATTTTTAATTTTTTTCTAGCACTGTAACAAACAGCAACATGGTAGATGTATTAATAATAGCAACATACATCATTTTGTGTTTATGAGCAAACCAGAAGGCAAAATTTCCACTTCACATTACCTGGCAGCAGCAGTGTCCTCTCCTGGAGTGACTGGTGCCGCATTCTCTGATAAGCTATCCAACACAAAATGCACAGAATTAGTCATATGAAATTCATAAAATTCTGTTTTTTAAAAAAAGCGCAATTTCTTTTTGTTAATTTCATGCTCTTGGGAATTTAATGTACTAGACAACAATAACAATATAAACAAATAGTGAATTACCTTGCCTGCACCATGTGCATTTTTATTTGGCTCTTCTGAGCCACTATAGCCTTCAGTGCAGGCAAGCCATACCTATAGGGTTCCTTGAAAGGAACCCCATGCGGCAGACCAGTCACAGCCACATCTGGTGTTAGATTGTGCTTTTTATAGGGGAAATTTCCCCTTTTTCCTGTGGCTTGGCCTGAAAACAATGTGACAGAAAACAAGACTATGGTAAAAGAATTGGTTAATCTCCAAACTTACAAACAACCCAAAACAACCCAATGAAGTAAACTAGTTCATCACCGGTAATACTACAAACTCACCATACAATTCATTAAAGAGGTTCTGAACCTCTCGCCGTAACTTTGCCCTCTCCAACTCCTTTTCCCCTTTTGGTGGCCTCGGTGTAGGGATTGAGGCTGAGGCAGCAGCTGCGACTTTCTGAGTTCAGGGTGCTGGTCCCCTGGTCTATTCGGTAAAAAAAGGAATAGCCCAGCTGCTTCAGGAAGTCTTTCTGGAAATGTGGTATAACATAATTCAGAAAAAGTTTCATGCTATTTTTTCAACTTCAGGATTACCTCAAATTCCTAATATACTGAACAATAAACTTGTATTAAGTATTACAAACCAATTCATTTAATTCGAAGCACACCCTTCTTAGGTAAGCATTTTTCTCCTCCTCAGTTTGTGGAGGTGTGTGTTTATAATTAATTACATCTGTTTGAACTGCTTTCTTTGCATCCTCTCCCAATCTTCTCCACTCCTCTCGCATTCGTGCGAGAAAGTCGGCTCTCTCTGAAAATAAAAACAATGCAACCTATACAGTATCCTACAATACAAATTCTTACTAGAGCAATCATTACTAGGGATCTCCCATTCATACTATTTATTTTATAGCCTGCATAGAAACAGGCATTCATGCACACCATAAACATTTCAGCAATGTACTCTGTAGCACAGCTCTGCTAATTTGCTATGTACAGCATATTTTCCTCAACAGGTGTATGCTATTCTTTCGATCAACAGAAATGTCTACGTTAGCCGGACAAATACTGATGCAAACATTTGTCATAACCATGACTGTCATTTAAATCCAGCCACATGTCCCTGCAAAGTCAAAGGTGGGCTCCTTTTACACATGAAAGTTCTTCATACTTAAGTGGTAAAAAATGCATCGATTAAAGGTCTTCATTAACCTATTAACTTACTTTCACCGGGAACAGGTTTACCATTTTTGGTGAAATGGCTTAGCGCCGTTATTCTCTTTTGTCCGATGATCTGAAAACACAAGTCCTAAAGCATTACGGTCAATAGTCTTTCTTCGTAATGTAACACATATGAATTTGAATGCTTGCCAATCAAAATTTCGGCAGCTTTTGTACGTGGATGGCTGCTTTACCGTAATATAGCCTTAGTTTCTGGGTTGTACAAAACCAATTCCCATCTCCCTTGTAAATCTATATTATACGCAGCTCCACTGCTAGTCCATCTAAGATCAAACATGTACCCTCATGTCAGGCCTAGATTTCACAGATATAAAAATCTACATTACGTATTTGGGACGAAAAGAAAACTGACCCTTCGAAACTGCTGAGTAGATTTACCAGACATGTTGAAAAGCGAAAAATAGACAAATGCGATGCACGAGCACGATGCAAAATATGGCGCCAATGGGGCAATAAAGTTGGTAGAGTTACCGTTCTTTACCGTTCCTTCCGACGATAAAAGGAACTGTCGTACATAATAATAGTAAATGAAGATTTTTATAGCGCATATTCACACTCATAGAGGGCTTGCTCTTAGCGCTTAAAACGGCGAAGAGTTATGGACTAAATGGATTTTACTATAAGTTATTTCATTTTTTTATTTTTGTATTTCGATGTGAACTAGATACGCACGCATATACCATTTTTAATATATTTCATCTTTTTGTTTCAATTTTTTTAAAACGTTTCACGACGTAAAGCTATCTGTGCAAATCTGTAGACCACAACACGCGCATTATTCCATTTAAATTTATCCCATCTTTTTTCTGTAAACTTTCGTATCACGACGTAAATCCACACTTTACAAGTACCCTAATTTAAAAATAAAGAAAGCTACATATGTCAATAAAATTCTATATTCTATATAAGTTCTATATTTTTAGTTCTTCTACTTTTAATCTGAACAAAATTGTAGACCAACATCTGGACATATTATTATATTTATATTTATTTCATCTAATTCGTCAAACTTTTGTATCACGACGTAAAGCTACAATTTACAACCAAAATCGATGTTAGACCACGACCCACGCATCTACCATTTCTTTTTTTTAATTTTGCATCACGACGTAAAGTTCTGTTACTTTTAATCTGAGCAAAAAGTAGCTGTAGACCATGACACACGCATATTATTCCATTTATATTTATTTCATCTATTTTTAAAACTTTCATACCACGACGTAAAGCTACAATTTTCAATTAAGTACCAAATATGATAATTCAAAAAAAGGAAACTAACATATTTCTATAAAATTCTGTTATTTTTAATCTATGTAAAACTGTAGACCACGACAGGTGCATTTTACTACTTAAAATTATTTCAGAACACGACGCACGCATTATACACTTTCAAGATCACGATCGTCAACAGGGCGGCCCAGCGTAGCCGGTGGCTAGCACTAAGGGGTGGTCCTTCTAGAAGGGCCTTCTACCAGATGTGGGCTTACTGGTTTGGAATTTGGTCTGGCAGGTCTCTATAAGTGGCTATGCTGATATGTGTATTAGGTGGATGATGATGATGATGATGATGACGATGACGATGATGATGATGACGACGATGATGATGATGATGATGATGATGATGATGATGATGTCCATTTGTAATGCGCAGGTATCCATTCGGAAGAATGCTCATTGCGCAGCAAAAACAAAATAAACAAAAAATAAGAAAAAACATAAAGTAAATAAATAGATAAACACCAGGAAAGTAAAAAATAAAGACACAAGTGTTGCTTGGTTGTTTAAGTTTAAGTCCGTCTTAAGTAAACAGATGGGTCTTCAGTCTTTTTCGAAACGTGGTTGGTGAGGTCATGGTGGACAATGACGATGGCAGAGCAGTTTTAAACATGCAGGACTGTGCAATCGAAAGCACTTTGTGATCAATGCGCTTTTTCACTGGGAGCCAGTGAAGGCTTTGTAGGATAGGCGTGATGTGCTCAGTGGACGACTTTGCACGGGTGACAATCCTGGCGGCTGCGTTTTGAACTCTTTGGAGTCGATCCAACTGCGTAGCAGGTATACCCCACAATGCACTATTGCAGTAGTCTAATCTTGATATGATGGTAGCCACAGCAAGTGAGTTGGCAGCAGCTTGAGTCAGCATGGGCTGTAGTCTACCTAAAGTCCTCAAAACGTAGTAGGATTTTGCCACAACAGAACTAACATGGTTACACATGGAGAGCTCTGCATCAATAAACAGCCCTAGGTCCCGTACACAGTCAGCAAAGGCTATGGAGGCGTCACCGAACTGCACGGCACTAATGCCGATCTGCTCCCTTCTGGCCCTGGGGCCACACAGTAACGCTTCTGTCTTGTTGTCGTTGAGTTTAAGACGATTTCTGGTCATCGATGCCTTCACCGCGACACAACAAGATTCAAGTCATTGAAGCGCATTCATAGCCACTGCTGGGTCGGGGGGAAAACTGTTCAGAATCTGTGTATCGTCCGCAAAGAACTGTCGTCCCATCTGAAAGCGTTCAATTACCTGTCCAAGCTGTGAAGTATATACAGAAAATAATAATGGACCCAGAACGGATTCCTGTGGTACGCCACACACTAATTTCCTTTGTCTCGGGAGGAAAGAAGTTGGGTTAGAGAACCTTGAGAGAAGGAGGCAAGTATTTGACGACGGACTGTCAAGACTGCCTGCTGTCGCCGTGGAAGGAAGGGCTACGTGACTGTGGGCTCGCTCTACCGGTGTGAGAGGTAGACGTTCAACATTGAGGCCGCTAGAAGTCGTCGGTTCTCAAGGACTGAGACCGTCTGTGGTGGTGTTCGTTTGGCGGCTGTACGTGGCATTACAGTCGTCGAAGAACCCACGTGTGTACCCTCGAGTGGTACAAAGCTCGAATCTGTGTCACCGGGAGAAGCAGTCGTCGCTCTCTGACGTGGTTGGCAGTTCGAGGGAGGAAGACGACGGACCATCAGACATCACTTCGAGGGAAATCGTCAGTGTGTCGTGACAGTCAGCAGAAGTATTGGACTCACAACAAACCAGCTGTAACAGAGCTAAGTTGATGCGCTTGCGAGTGTGTATGGTATTTGTAAAGAGAGGCAACAGCACTGTAACATCAGAAGTACGCTTTAGCACGGATAGTATTGGGACCCCCCTAGACGAGTCCATTTGATTGTGTTGTGGTTGAAATGCTTTTGTATGAATAAATCTTTTCTTATTGTTACTGTTAAAATCACACGTCGTTGACTATTGTGTTCGGGGAAGAGCAGGGATGGGGGCTTGTGAGCCAAGTTGTGTAATCGAATGACCGACGTGTGATTATCGTGTGTTTTTCACTGCAAGTTTGTGTTGACGTGGGCGGCTAGTGCTGACGTAACTAGTGCCCACGTGCCCGTTCCCCGGGGCCAGTATTCACGTTCTGGTTGAAAGATCAGGGATACTGTCACAGTCGTCTGGATTATTTCTTAATTTCCGCCGAACTATACAACATAGTAGCTGGATGCTCCATTAATCCAGGATATAGAACAGACCATTCTTTAGTTTTACTAACTGTAATGATAAGAGTTATCCCGGAGGGACATCCGGGGCTTTATGTACATTTAAGTGACGTCCAAGATGGCGAGTTAGCTTATTGCTTTTGTTACGATTAAACACAGTATTCATCAAGATCCACAGTGTCTTGTGTTGGTCGGCTGATAGCACGCAGCACGATACACTAACATTGACAAAACAACAGTTCATACGACATAAACCTTTTTGGAAATTTAATAACTCTTTGTTAAAAGACAAGAACTTTATAGAGTTAATTAAAAATGTAATATTAGAGGTAAATAGACAGTATGCTCTCCCGGTATACAATTTTGAGAAAATTGGAGAAATACCACTGGAAGAAATTGAGTTTATTATTTCTGACCAGCTTTTCCTTGAGACGCTGTTAATGGAGATTAGGGGCAAAACTATCTCATATGCATCATTCAGGAAGAAAGAAAAAATGAGAACAGAAAAACAACTGTTAAGTAATATAGTGAGTTTGGAAAACAAAGCCTCGGAATCTAATTTAATTGAAATTGAAAACTTAAGAAAAGAGTTGCAAGAATTAAGAAACAAAAGGATGGAAGGTGTGGCTGTGAGATCAAGAGTAAAATGGGTTCTAGACGGAGAAAAAAAACTACCAAGTATTTTTGTAATTTGGAGAATAGAAACTTTGTAAATAAATCCATGGGATACTTGGTAAGGGAAATGGTAATATTATTATGGATCAGGATGAAGGGAGGTCCAACACTTTCATGAAGAACTGTACAAATTTCGACCAGTAGACAATGTAAAACTAAGTAGCCTGCTACACGATGCTCCCATGTTAACTATTGAGAACTCAGAATCTTTTGAGGGCCTTATTACATTGCAGGAGGCGGGTTCAGCACTAAAGAATATGAAAAACAACAAAAGCCCTGGCCCAGATGGTTTTACTGTTGAATTCTTTACATTTTTTGTGTGGACATTGGAACCTTTCTTGTTAGGTCATATAATGAAGGCTTTGAAAAAAGTCAGTTATCAGTCTCACAAAGGCAAGGCACAATTACTTGTCTACCTAAAGACCAGAAACCAAAACAGTTTATTCAAAATTGGAGGCCAATTCCTCTGTTGAATGTAGTCTACAAGATTGCATCAGCGTGTACTGCTAAACGATTACATGTGCTACCTTTGGTTATTGACGAATGTCAGAGTGGATTTATGAAAGGTAGATATTTGAGAGACAATATTCGGATCAATTTGGATGTACATTACTTTACACAAGTTAACAAGATCCCTGGACTACTGCTAACTGTAGAATTTTTTTAAATCTTAGAAACTACAATCCACCTGTATCTGTAAGTAGTGCAGCATGTTGATCAGTCACAGCGTGTAGGTAAACTTTGACCCGGCCACCGCCTGTAGAACTTTGTCTTCCACCTCCTCCTTTAGGCCGCTGTCCCTGTGATAGTCATTACAGTTAGAGGAGAACATCATGAGACTGAACACCAGATACATCACTGAGATGATAATGTAGAGGACATGACATTAAATATGTGGACCAGCATTACAGTAAACCAGATGATGATGATGATGATGATGATGATGATGAACAGTAAATGATTCTCAGCTGTCTCCAAAGTTTTACACTAAATATTGATTTACGTCGTAACACATGATTTCTTCTAGTATCGCTAGTCTGTCGCAACCAAAAGTTTTTTCATCCAACAAAAGTAAGATTTTAAAAAAATAGTTACTTACTGTTTTTAATCTGTTGATGTTATCTCTAATGACCCGCTACGTACTCTGAGCGTGCAGGGAAGGACAGTGACTCACCTGACTCACAGTGACTCCTTCTTACCCTCCCCCCTTCCCTCTTGCTACTTTACCCATCTTTCTCGGCAGAATCACTATATTTCTCTGTTCCTGTTACTTGATGCCTTTTGTTTTCTGTTTCGTCAGTACTGTCGTTTTCTTTCGTCCCCTTTGTTCTGTGTCTACTTAGTCCACGTCTCTTCCCCGTTTTAAGCGCTAAGAGCATGCTCTCTATGAGTGTGAATATGCGCTATAAAAATCTTCACTATTATTATTACCTGAGCAGACGAAGGATGACCAGACATTGTTGACAGTGGTCTCCCCTGTACAGCACCAGGTTTGTCGGAGGCAGCGTCTGTCTCTTTGTGAGAAACCAGCCGACTGTTATGTGTGTAGAGTCATAGGTAATTTAGTGTCAGTGGTATAGTCAGTGCCACAGTGTCAGTGACATGCTGTCAGTGGCATAGTGTCAATGCCATGGTATCAGTAGCATAACGTCAGTGGCATAGTGTCAGTGCCAAAGTGTCAGTGTCACTCAAGATGAGTTTCACGTGATGAGGAAAGTCACTAGCCGCTGGCCCCGTGCTATTATTAGCTTGACTTGTGGTGACTATGGCCGCCTTTTGCCACGTACATCAACTTCCAGTGAGTGGACAGCAGTGGTCAGCCATATAGTAAATGACTGCACTGCCCTGTGGAAACAATGATAATTACATGGCCATATGGTAACACAGTTTTATGATAACTTCACTAAGTAATGTCAGTAAGTCTACAGGCTGTTAGTACCAACATGTTGTAGCGGAGATAAGTACCTCTACATAAGCCCATGTGATGCCTATTGTCTCTCTATAGAAATCCATGGGATGGCTGTCATGTTCTTGCTGAGTTCAGGTCATTGTCAACCATTAGGCTACAGGAAATAAGGCTGCACACAGTGCCGTGAGTTTAATGTTATTACCTCCCCTGACTGGTTGTTTTGCCGTGGATGTTGTTAATGTAAGAGTTGTCATAGTTGACGATGACTGGTCAAAGCTGGTAGAGGCCTAGTGCTTGTCTTTTAAAGTCGTTGGCCCGGCAGATGAAATACCCGAGACCCGGGCGCGGAATTCTTTTTCCCACCTGAGGTAAGGGGGGTGGAAATTCAGCCAATCGGAGTGCACGCAAAATATGCCATAAAAGGTCAGTGCAACCCAAACCTATGTTCACTGCGATAACTGTACGATTACTAAAATCAGATCAACACAGCGGCGTTAAGTCTGGAAATATGAGAAACTTTTTAGTATACTACTTATGTAAACGTCATTATAAGTGCGAGATCCATTCAACCTCTAACGTTATACAGCTGTTTCACACTGTGTATCACGTGATATTCCTCGAGCCCCAAGTTTTGTTGACGGCGCGAAAATCAACCGAAGAATAGTGTGGAAAAAGCAAACTCAAAATGCCGACAGAAATTTGTTCTACGTGCTCAAACTGCTGTGAGCAGGACACTGAAACATTTTCAAAGCTAAAGGTATGTGAATTTTATTCTTAAGTTAGTAATCAGAGCTTGAGACATGTCGTTCTTTTATATTTTTGCTCAGAGATCAGTTTGTTGTTTGTCTTTGCCACTGTCCGCCATGTTGACGCCCTAGCGGCCACTGTTCGTGGTGTGTTTTCAGCGACTCTCATCGGTTTGTTGCCATGTCTGATTTACAAGCTGACTATACAATCTCACTGTCACCCGACATGAGAAGGGATCAGCGTCTTAGATCCATAATCTTTCGAACAAAAGGAGTATAGAAGAGACAGAATATATATGACATGGCCTGACGTGACCAACACTGATGTGTATAGTTATCTTGTCTGCAGATGAGTCTGTTGAGCAATAAAACGTGATTAATAATTTTCTTGGAGCGCCATAATCTCTCCTTCCAGAACAAGTGACATAATATACCGCATGTTTGCAGTCTATCATGGTCAAGATGCCTTTAATAATAATCAAAACTGCACAGAAGCACTTGTTTACATTTCACTAGAAGAACACTTGCTTTGGTGTTTTGCCACCACTGCAGGAAATGATAAAGTTTATACTTTCTACGCACTTCATACTTTTATTAATGTATGTTTGTTTTGATGTCCTTGTATACATGATTGAGACAAATACTGCAGTAGTTGTATATTGTATACTAATCGTATATATTGAAGTGTATCAATATATGTATGCCAGTCATAGAAACAATACCAAGGTGTTGTAAATAATTGGTTTTATATTTTGTTATAAACTTCTGCACATTGAAATACATATTTAATAACCCTTTTCAGGAAATTTTTATGTCTGCTAACAGAACATAACTTTACATAAAATATCATTACAGACTAAGAAGGAACATGTCAAAATCCCAATTTGAGTAATG
The DNA here is from genome assembly GCA_004794655.1 of Marisa cornuarietis. Classification (NCBI taxonomy): domain Eukaryota; kingdom Metazoa; phylum Mollusca; class Gastropoda; order Architaenioglossa; family Ampullariidae; genus Marisa; species Marisa cornuarietis. The sequence continues at coordinate 20,909 of SMMW01000533.1, forward strand.
TCACTGATATAGATTACTAAAGAGGTCTATTAGTCAGAAAATCTAAAATCCAAAAAAAAGTTCTGGCATCAATATTGCTTTGAATTAGTTTCTGAGCAAGCAAATAAATGCACTCTGAAAATAAATCCAGACTTCAAACTCAAGAAATATTGACTACTCAATAGGCACTAGGGATTTATGTAAATTTACAATGCAGCAACAAAGCTGAACTGTTTTGTCTATGACTGGATTATCATCACCAGGCTTTATTGTCATCATGTCTATAGGGAGTTTAGACTGCAAAATGCCAAACCTTTTGTGAACAAAGCCTATAACTCTCTTAATATACATTTGTACAGAGGCTATTTTTCTCATGTTTTCAACTTGAAATGGATCTAGCTGTTTTTCCCATGGGGGAAAGTCTGGAATTAATAATTTAGCTTGATAAAAAAAAAGAACTTCATCTTCAATGTTGAAACCTCAGTCGGCCATAATTATATCACCTAGTATTAAATTGAACAACAAAGAAGTATATTTAATTACGTGTTTGTCTAAAGCCCTGCCACCAAATGCATCAGAAATGAAGCTGATTGACCCTTGTAGTGTGATCCCAATCAGATATTTGGCAGAATGATATTTGCTGTAGTTGGAATAAACTTGGTCTGATTTGTTTGGCCCAAGGGTTTCTGTGTTTGAAGTCCAAAACAGTCAACAATATTGCAGTAGATATGTCTAAAAATGAGAAGGATGCTCAGAGAATTTCATAAAAGTGTGTGCTGTTGCTAGAATTACCATTATTACTTTCTCCCAATAATATCCATAAATATATGATTTATTTCTCATATTGTTTTAGGATTTATTACCTGAAGGATATCAGCACCTTATCTGCAAATTTTGTGTGACCAGTGGTGCTAATGATCATTTTGAGGCTACTGTGAGAATTAACCTGTTTTCCAAAGATGATGTGCAAAAGTGGAAGTACAGCTTTCAGGAGTCTTCAAAAGTTACTTTGAGAATCAAGCGAACATACCCTTCTATGTCAACTAAGATCATCTACAAGGTAATATTAATATGATTTGTCATTTGCATTTCATAGACAACTCATAGGTATTGACATTGACACTTTTGCCATACTGGTATATGCTGTCCTTCAAATGTGCAGTCTTTTAATACATCATATTAGACATTAGGTCATTTATTACCACTGAACAAACAGTATTTGCAATTTTTAATCTTGGTCAGCTAGGTCTTAATTTTGATAGGATGCTATACTCATTAAGTGTAATATAATTAAGTGTACTTGTTAACAACTGAGTTCTAGAATCAAATACCATCTGAGGCTACCATAATATAAATATTTTGGGGCTGAGACAATACATTATATTCATGAATATCAAGGTTCTAACTGGCCTTTGCAAAGCACAAAGACTCGGGATTCTACTTTTGTTGCTTCCTTTTGTGGGTCTTGTTTTATCTAGGTGATGTACAGGTGTCAGCACTCCACTCAGCCTAGATCATCAACTGCTGATGCTCGGAAAGGCTCAAAGAACACTGATTGCCCTGCCACATGTCTGACACTTTATCAGACTGACATTTGTGATTCTGATGGCTTCAAAAGGAAAAGCAGGTAAAGACTAGCGCTCCTTTTGAAAAAGAATTGGAGTGCACAAAACTATAGCAACAACCTATTAAATGTGGCTGACATACTTTCTCAAACACTCAAACATAGATACTTCTGTAAAATAATGTTTTGTCATTTTTTTTACTTGTATTTCTGTTTCTCCTTTTTATTTAATATGTGTACATTTCTTTTTGTTTTATGTGTCATATGTTAAACTGTTTTGCATTTCTTTTATCTGTTTGTATAGGTCATCCGACGGTCATCGAGCAGATTATCCTGCCCTCGTACAAATAAATCACTGTCACAACCATGCCATCATTGCAGCCTCAGCTATCAAGCACAGAGATGTGTCTGAAACAACAAAGTTACGTCTAGAACAGCTGATGTTACAGGGATATACACCAAGTGCTGCTCTAGAAATGTATAAATATGACCTACAGCTGGAACATGGTGATGATTATGTTTACATCTCTGCTGACAGAGCTGTATGTCCTGATCGAGATTATGTATACAGGTAAATTTTTCTATGAATCTTTTTTGTCAGCTGAGGAAGTTTACACTAATATCCAGACAAAAGTTAAAGTAGACGTAAAAAGTAGGTAACTCAAACTAAAGATATTATAAAGGAGTAAAAAAAACATTTTCACATAAGGTGTAAGAAAATCACAAGGCCGCACATGACCATTGTCAGTATCATTGTGTAATGTATGTAAAGCCCAAGCGTTCTCCCTTTTTTCTTGTACTGATTTATAGTCTGTTCCAGCCAGCACAACTGAGACTCATTTGATTTAATCAATATAGAAACAAAAATTTAAGTAATAGGCGGTTGAAATCTATTTCTCAATTTTTGACATAATGCAAACTTGGACTTGAGCTTCTTTTTAAACTGGTTTCCACACCTTTTTCGACAACAGGTTGTACTACAAACTTGGAAATGAAAAGTATGGTGAGACCAGAGGCGAGTCCCAAATTCCTCAACTGAAAGAATTTGTTGAACAATTAGAGATAGAACTGGCACAGAGAGAAATTTGCACTTCAGTGAACACGTCCAAAAAATATGTTGTAATGGACATCACTCCGGATGAGCAAGTAGTTGTTTCGATATGCACACCACTGATGCACAGGGTGCATAAATATTTGAAACACAGCTCAGAAATGGTTTTCATTGATGCTACTGGCAATTTAGACAGAAACCATTGCAGGGTGTTTCTTTTGTTGACGCACAGTTGTGCTGGAGGACTTCCACTGGGAGTCATTGTTACAACGAGTGAGTCTCGGGAAACAATCAAACATGCCTTTCATCTCCTCAGTAACCTTGTAGGCAGTGATGGTTTTGGAGGAAGAGGCAGAAATGGACCTGCCATTTTTATGACAGATGATAGCAGGGCAGAGAGAGCTGCCATCCATGATGTTTTTCCATCATCTGTTTTGTTGCTATGTGTTTTTCACGTTCTGCAAGCAGCTTGGCGATATCTTTGGGATGCAAGAAATGCCATCTCAAAGACTGATAGACCAGAACTTTTTTTTTTGATAAAAAACTTATTTATGCCTCTACTGAAAATGACCTTGATGAAGACATGAATGGGCTCTGTGTTATAGAGATGACCTGCCCATTCGTAGAAACAACACCAACAATTTTGCTGAGGCAGCAATGCTAGTACTTAAAGAAAAGATATTGAACAGAACTAAAGCATTCAATGTACAGCAGTTGCTGGATTTCATTGTACATCACATGGAAGCACACTACGAAAGAAAGTGCATAGACATCTCCAATAACATCCTCAGTCAAGTTAAACAGTCACGATTTTTGATGTCCAATTTTCACAGCATTGAGAACATTGTTCAGATTGGGGATACTATATATGAAGTTTCCAGTTCAGAAAATATAGCTGAAACATATGTTGTTAATATGACAATAGGTGCTTGCACGTGCAAAGCTGGATGCACAGGAGGGCCATGCAAGCACCAGGCAAGTATATGCCAGCAGTTAGGGCTGACATCTTTTAATTTCATTCCAGAAAAGAGCCCTGAAATGCAACAGCTTTTATGTTACATTGGTTCTGGGAAAAACCATCCTCTTGACTGGTTTCAACCGTTACGAACAAAGGATGGGTGTGAAGTGAATGGAAAAGAGATGGGAGCTTTAAGAGAACAACACACCTCTGAGCAAGCTGATCAAGCTGCTGAAAATGAATGTATTTTAGATACAGAGGAAGCAGCAGACACAGACAGCATTAGTCACAATGAACATATCACAGATAAAGAACAAGTTTATGATTCAGCTTCTTTCTTGGTAGACATACAAGACTTTCATAAATTATGTGAGCAAAAACTTTCAACTGATCCTGTTACATTTGGTCCTGGTTTAAAGGCATTTTTTATGCAAACCTTGCACAAAATTAAAACTGACACACATTTGGTAAGTGCTTTCCATACCTTTGGAAAGTACACTGGAGTTAGTCTACCTACAGGGAGAAGAGAAATAATCTCTAATAAGCGAATTGGCATTCAGCCTACGTCTCTGCAGAGGAGACAACGTGCTGTGCCTGGTCTAAAAAGGCATGGTGCAGGCCGTCCGAAAAAGCCATGTGAAGGCGAGATACAAGCTTGCCATGAGAAAGGTAAAAGTAGGAATTTCTCCTCACTTTCAGGTGCTTTGTTACCTACCAAAAGACGAAAAGCACCTCACAGCTTAAAACATTGTGTGTCACAAAATACATCCCTGGGAGGAACTCATTCAAAAAAGTAAAACATAGCTTTGTAAGATTAGTTGATACTGTTACTTTAACCAGATGTATTCATGTCATTGTTTTCATTTTAAAAAATGTAGTTTCTTGTAACTGCTATTATTTCACATTTAACTGTGCAGCAAAGTAACAAAAATGTAATGTTAATTATCCACTATGTTGTATTTGTATTTTTACTTTTTTCTTTTAAGGTAATCAGGTGTATGAGTTTTTAAGGGCATTTATTAAAATCGAATATATAAAGTAGTTAATGTTTGAAACATATTAGAGGAATTTTTAAGCCTGAAGAGAAAATGAGGAAGTTGTTTAAGTTTTCCAGTTACACACTTCATTAATAGATCATGTATGTAAATTTTTTTAAGACCCACCAAAACCATCATTGCCTGCAAGGTTACAGAGGAGCTGTAAGGCCTGTTTTAATAGCTGTTTCCGATACAAGCAGATTTCAGTATGTATACTGAAAGTAGGAAACTGCTGGTCAGTTTCAGTTGTCAGAACTAAAGGGGCAGTTCATACATTATGAGTGAGTTAACTCTTAAGAAATTTTGCACATCACATCTGATAAAGATAGAAAGAAATATCTGCAAAAAAGGAAATTCTACAAAAATCTGTTTTAAAAGGAAAAAGACAACCATAAAATGCTTTAGTTAGTGAGATGTCTAAAAGAAAACTTAACTGCTTCTAAAACCTTCAGGTGTATGTCCTATCCCTACTAAACAATGGTTTAATTCAGAAGCAGCTACTTAATCATAAAAAAACTGTGAGTTGCTTTAATAGACTTTTGTCAGGCGTTTGATATAGTTTTAAGAAACTATGAAATGTGTTACTAAGAAGTGCTTTAAAAGAAAATAATATTTTTAGTAATTTCAAATATAATGTAAAATCTAGACTGTCATAACAGGAACACCTAACTTGCAGACATATGGGGAACATGGTAGATTTCCTTTGTTAATGCGTCAGTCCAGTATATTAGATATTTGCTCCATCTGCTAAGAATGGCACAGTGAAGAATCCAGAGGAAGGCCTATTTAATGATATCACTACTACACAAACAAAACAAGAGAACATGTTAACATGGTTATATGATATCTTTGTATAAATATGATATCTTTGTATAAATATGATTTTGGTATGGTAAAGGAATGTCAAGGCGCTGGAGATGATAAATTTGTTACAAATCCTGAAACAGACTGGTAGACTAGCTGACACCACCAGCAGTAGCATGATGATATTCAAAGCATTTCAAGATATTTTCCATATAATGCATTCAATAATATTATTTTAAGCAATTATCTTGTGTGGCTGAAAGGCAGAGGCATAAGAGATTGGTAAAGTTTAGAATGGGTATACAAGTTAATAAATGTTGATTACAGGATGAACTTTGATTACTATTAGTGTTTGTACCGGTGTGTTTACATAACTGTATGGTGTCGAATGGTTTAATGCATACCCCTACTTGTACCTGTGCATGTTTGTGCTTATACATAATTCTATTGACTATTTACTTGTTACATATCTGTGTATATATGCATATGCATGATTGTAATGGTTTGATGCATGTCTGTATTTACACCATGTGCATTATACATGATTCTAATGGGTTGATGTATGTCTGCATTTATACCATGTGTATTATACATGCACCAGTAAAAGGCCCTCATGATTAAATAAATATATTATACACTGTGTATTATCAATTGGTACCCCCCTCAAATAATGCCTTTCACTAATACAGGTGTAGTTTGGCTATCCTGGGTTCATCTCTCATCTCGAGCATGCTGCATCTACTTTCAGAGCTGGCTGCCTTGCCGTGATATAGGCTTTGTTGCTGGCTTGGCATAAAACACCAATACCCCCCGCCACCCATGAAATAGGGCCAGAAGCCTGAATCATTTAAAAAATATTGCATATCATATCATATCTTAGCACCTTTAAGTCTAAATTCAAAACCTGTCTATTCAGAACAGTGACTTCACTAAAACCTTGTCCTGACCATGAGCGTGCATAACACGTGTCTGTATTTCCTTTGTGTATGAGCAGGTGTCTGTTGTAGAAGTGAGCATGTATGTAAAGCGTGAATATGGGTGTATGGTTGTTGGTTAATTAGTTTACTTCTGTATATCATTACTTTGAAGTGCGCTGAACAGATTATTCAAAAAGTTCTATATAAATGTTAAATTATCACTGTGGTGATCACATCTGTCAAAAATGTTAAATGATGCTTTGCATGAGACGATTGTAGTTTGATTTTTTTGGACTCCACAAGTGGATCCAAATATTTGATGCGTATAAAGGTGCATATAGAAGCTTGTAATTTTAATGCTCTTTGTATAATTGCACTGTGCAAAGAGCTATTAGATTTTAGATATGAATATTGAATAAACATATATGAAGAAAAGTATATATGTTTGGTTCTTTATTAAATTTCTGTAATCTTAGTTGGTAAAGTTGCTTGGATCTTGACAGCAAATTTGTGAGAGAAAATAACAGTAAAGATCATGTGGAATAAAATCTGCTGATGAAATGGTAATGCAAGAAAACAAACAAAATACATAAAACTTAGCTCATGAACTTAATAATAATAGATGATCTACATTACATCATTGTCACTTTTGTAAGAAAATAAAAATGTTGCATCATAACATCTGTAATCAAACTACCCATCATTACAGTGACTAAAATATAAAAATATATATGCATAACAACAAAAGTGGTTTATTTTATGCATGATAAAGTGGTATGAGAAGATCAATTGTACATAAAATTGTGCTTGGGTGTTGCAGCAAATGTTATACACCCATAGAACCACACTGCCAAAAAGTGTTAAAAATGTTCATGAGAAAAGTACAATATGTATATTATGGTTATAATTTAAAACTTCAGCTTAAGGTATTTCTTTCCACTTAATATGTGCTCTTCCTTGGAAATGAGTCTTTCACAGCCAACTTTGTTAATTGTTTTAAGAATTTACCAACCTGCCAAATACTAACTTTTTATTTTAGTTGACTGCAAGGCCACCTGTTTAGATTTCAAACCTTTTTTTTTTTACATGCAAGATAATGTATGACACTGCTTTTGTCTAATGACAAGTTTAACGATTAATTCTATCTGGCATCCTCTTGAATGGACCTGATTACCACATACACATTGTAAAATATCTTTAAATAAGGAATCTCAGAAAACCCAAACAAGGAAGGTCGAATTTATGTTGTATAAGTTCTTATTTTAAAAAAGCCTAACAAAACAATGAACATGCTAAAAAATATTAGTTCATTCGCTGAATGCTGCACACTTAACTGTTTTCAATCAGTGGCATAATTGATCTAGTACACAGACGTAAATATCTCCTTTTAGCAGTGGAAGCATCCCAAATAAAACATTCATGCAGGTATTATAAAGGGATTTATAAAGTTGTGCTACTGTAATTTGAGAAATGGACTCTCTCAGTTGCCAATCGACAATTGTAATTCACGAGCGATTTTAATCAGATTCACAGTATCGCCGACACCTCGAGTCAATGTATACAGTTATTTACTGCTCTCTATAGGTGGCGAAAAAGGTGCAAGTCCAGATCGAGTAGCTAAGGTAGAGTTTTATTGATAAACAGTGAGATCAAGACCAAACTAACCTTCGTTATTAAAACAAGCCGAGCAAAACACTTTCTGTAAACACGAAGCAACAAACAACACCGAGGAATATCACGTGATACACAAGGTTAAACAACGAAAGAGGCTGAATGAATCTCGCACATAGGGAGGTAGGCCCCCTATGCATAAAAAGTATACCAAAAGAACTTATCATATCGCCATACTTATACTTAACGCCGCTGTGTTGATCTGATTTTAGTAATCGTACAGTTATCGCAGTGAACATAGGTTTGGGTTGCACTGACCTTTTATGGCATATTTTGCGTGCACTCCGATTGGCTGAATTTCCACCCCCCTTACCTCAGGTGGGAAAAAGAATTCCGCACCCGGCGGCACGACACCTTGTCGAAGACTGGACTGGTCGTCCCAAAAATAGGCAAGTGTGGCGGGCCGTGTCAGCTGCCGCGTCTATCCATGTGCTCCCTCCCCAACGCCAGGTGCCAGGCAAGGGACGACTGATTGACTGACTGACTGACGGCCCAAATTCTCACTGACCCTTTTGTAAAGTCCTCTCCTTTCATTTTATTTCACTTTGTTAAAATATTTTTGAAAGCACTATAGTCCATGTACATAGAATGTGAGACACAATCATTGACGGAAACACTGAATAGCCTATAGTCTGGTTGTCAGTCACACGGAGCAGCTCAGGAAGAGAAAACATTGCTGTATAAGGCTAGAAACATATAGAGCTGAATACGTAAGGATCGAGCGCCGAACGTCGATGATCCTTGACCTGCATATACACACCACTCCCCTGACCGTGCATTGTCCTTCTCGTATCTGTCATAGAGAAAAGCAGATGAAATGTATTCATAAATCCTTTGCAGAAAAATTTGTAAAATTTGTAAAATCACGTTATTTTGCTTGTTAAATAACATCAGCTTAATATTGAATGGTGTACAAATTGTGCAGTTCGCACTGAGCAGCGACATCAACCTGGCATTTCTCTTGCCATCAAAGTTATACACAGCTCTTCTCGATAGACAGCAGATAAAAAAAAAAACTGATGCTACAAAGAAATGTGCAAAGGGATGTTTTGTCTACGACCTTTAAATTTCACTTAAAAGCCAAAACATCATATTTATACTTATATTAATGACGAAAAAGAACTTGTTTTATAATTTAAAATGCAATGATCAAGAAACAACACTTTTATTACAGTTTTTACAGAGCCGCCCTCCCACACACAGTAACCTCTTGTCTATCATCCCGCACTCAGAGAGAAAGGGGATTCTAGTTGTGTGCACTTTTCCTAACGTTTGCTGTTTATATTACCTTACTAAATAGTGTTATTGCCAGATGAACTTTAACTTTTAAGCATACTGTTATACACTAGAAAAATAATAAACGATTTCAATTAACGACTAATGCAAGGGGCAGGGAAAGGTCGTCTGCCTCGGGGCCTGCACGTGCTTCTTGCTGCATGAACTGCTCTCGTCACTCCCCCCTCCACGCCTGTCAAATCGTCGCAGCCATAGTTTGATCAACTCGTCCCAACAACGACAGCTGATTCGTGCCAGCCGCACAAGACCAAGTAAAAGACCAAGGATACAAGTAGCAATTAGCGCCAAATACACAAATGTTTTCGCCACTAAGCTGGTTTCATCATCTTTCTTTCGGCTTCACGAGGAGACGACAGTCAATCAGCATCACATTATATCACCCAGGCCTGATGAGAGGGAGGGGCAGGGAGGGGCTGATGTACGTAGGCCCGTGGCTATAGAGGGGCCCGGCCTTGGTCAGTTTTTATTTTCGATATCTTTTTCTTTTAAACTAAAGCAAAAGAAAAGGCATCAGGTGGAAAAATGAAGCTCTAAAGCGTTTTCTAAGTGTCAATTCTTGCACACCTAATGTTATGATATATGGAGAAACTGGGAGATACCCTCTTATTGTTAATGTGTATACTCAATGCATCCGCTACTGGCTCCAGGTTCTTAGGATGCCAGCAAATCGAATTCCGCAAAAAAGCATACCATTTGTTAGTATGCATCTGCAAAACATAAGAACGTGGGTGTCTGATGTATTCTTTTTACTGTATAAATATGATTTTGGGTTTGTGTGGGAAAATCATGGCGTGGAAGATGTGAAACTGTTTATGAGAGAGTGCAAACAAAGGCTAATGGATAATTGGTATCGAGACTGGCATGGAAGTATTATGAAGGATGCAGTTGTAGATCGCTTTCCTTTTTATAGAACTTGAAAATCAGATTTTTCTTTATGTACATATTTGACTGATATACAACATAGAAGAATCCATAGTGCTCTAATACGTTTTAGACTCGAGGTTTCATGCCTAAATTAAAGACTGGTAGGTCTGCAGGTTCGCCGTCTCTAGCCTGAAAAGTGCACACAACTAGGATCCACAACACTCCACGAGATAAACAGTTTAGAGGGAATTAGAGCTGTGTACATGTGAGTGATCAGTAAATGAGGAAAAAGATGTAAAAGATCACATCCCTTCTATCGGAAAATGTCACCAGTCAACGCAGAAAACTCGACATATGAAAGAAACAAAGATTGAAGGCACTAAAAGGTTTATATCTTTCATCCTAATAAATGTGTGATGTCTCAGTCATCACAGACTTAAGTACAATTGTTGGAGGTAGCAGTAGCTCTAGTAATGGTGAAATCTACACTTTACAGCATTTTTAAAAGTCTTACTTCATTTTCTTCATTTTTGTTTACACCCCTCCCTCCCGTCATGTCTGGGTGATATGATGTGATGCTGATTGAATGTCGTCTCCCCATGGAGCCGAAAGAAAGATGATGTAACCAGCTTAGTGACAGAAAAAGTCCCAAGCGTTCTCCCAAGCTACTTCTATCATCGGTGATTGCTTGGTCTTTTGCGACTGGGACAAGTCAGCAGTCGACGTTGGGACAACTGATCATTGATGCGACGAGTGGACAGCCGTGAGGGGGTGGGGGAGAGAGAGAGAGGATTAGAGATGAGGGCCACCAAAAGACAGCGCAGGGCCCGAGGTAGACGACCTTTCAGGGCAGCTTGCAGAAGTCGTTTATTGAAATAGTTTATACTGTTGTGTTGAATGACTGTCGCCACCTCGTGAAGACGAAAGAAAGATGATCTAACGAGCTTAGCGAAAGAAAAAGTGATCTGACTGTGGGTGGAGAAAGCCTCCTATGGCGTTAATTAGCTCTATTTGTCAGCTCTTACTGAGCAATCAGATCAGGCCATTCAGCGTTTAGACCTTGAGAAAAATACACTTAAACTTTCGACAAGTAGGAGCGTAATCATAATTTAAATAATAATAAACTGACGAAATGCACTAAGGTATAAAATTATAATAAATCATTTTTAAGAAGACGACCCGCCCACAAATGCCTCGCAATAGTGACGTCACTATTGATTAGACCACGTGGAAGAGGCCAGGGTATGTAATGGAGATTGAGACAGTGGCAGCAAGAAGGATTCCCTAACTGAACTTCAAATGAAGTATCTTCGCAAAAGTGTTCAGGACCAAGCCATACCTGTACTAGCCGCCATAGCCGGTGAGTGGATGATTTATTCATAACTCTTGATTTTGTCTTCTTGAGTCTGAGCCACACCATGACAAGTTTCATTATAGCATGCTTTATTTGTTCGCTTTAAACATCGAAGAAAGAAGTGTTTTTATATAAATCATAGAATGTTAATCCTCGTTATAATAAATGAACTTAATGTCGCGGCTGATTATTCACATGTTGAGGTTTATGCACTTGCCACGTGGAACACACGAGGGAAAAGGTACTGGTGTATAGAACTTTTTAGTTATTAGGGGCTGTCATCAAGTAGACAAGTAATAAAAGACAAGCATAGAATACATTTTGAGGAATTATGGAACAAACAGTAAGGATTAATAGCTGCAGAAATCTGCAAAAGAAGACGAGCAGGCACGGTCAAGTTCCTACGTTCGCACCCGCCATGCCCCAAATTTCGCAATGGTTACTCGTAACCGTCGCATTGCTTTAAATTTTTTTAGGCTCATTTCGCTCGTTTTTTTTTGCCGAAAAATTTAATCAGTTCGATAGTTGATTCTTTTTCTTTCAAGTGATTTCCTTCTTATGTCGTAGTTTTCACGTTTGACAGTAATTTTCTGCGTTTTCCCACGGTACCAGTCTTTCTGTTTAAAAAATGGCTAGCTAATTCCCGGTATTGAAATTTCGGCCAGAAGCTTACAAAATTTATATTTATTAACATACAGTAAAGACAACCATCAGTAATACACAGTTTTAAAGAGCATTTTTAAAACATTCAGTTGATGTAAATTTTAAGATACATAGGTTTTGTCTTCGAGTATTAGAATCAAATGAAAGATTACGACTGTACGCACGTTAGAACTTTTGAAAAGCGCCGTTAGGAAATTAACAAAAAATTATTTACACAATATATACAGGGAGGGAATCAATAAGATGATTTCCCAACGGTTTTAGTAGTTTCCTCCCTTATGTTATATTCGTTTGGACTTCTGAAAGCTCTATGGGATTTCTTCTTTTACTCATTATCATGGCATTTTCTAATGAGAATACTATAAAAGTGTGTTTTTAAGCAAACACAAGGTTAGAATATTTCTTTTCTACACATGTTGATCTATCATTATCAATTTAAATTGTTCTTCTATCTATTTTAGTTAATTTTTTATGAATTTTGAAAAAAGGGTAAATACATCTCGCTCCAAGGGGGACGGAACCGCTGCTTAGCCTTCCGTCACCGAGGCGCTTTAGACGAAAAAAGTGAAAGAAAGGGTTAGAAAAAGGGAATGGCATTACGTGGATTTGGAGAACAGTTCATGGAACTGATGTATTTTTTGTGCACGTTTAAAGAACTATATAGTTTTGAAGATGATAGAAGCAGTCAGGATGGGTAGTTACTCATGCCAGCGCAGGAAAGGAAGGAGTGACATGGTCTCTAGCACTAATCACACCAGACGTGTTTAGGTTTCTCTAAAGCTGCCTTCAAGTCTGTTCTCGTCCCTCCTGAAGTACACGTTCAGAAAGGACAAAACATTTTTGACACTAGAGATGTCGGTAACCGCACTTTCTCTCCTCCACTTCCGAGTCACCCAGTAGCATCAACATAAAAAGAAACATGCTCATGAAAAACCTGGTCATTTAACAGCCTCCGACCTAACCGTAGATGAAGGAATTTCATATCTGGTGGTGATTGGACAAACGTCTGATATTTTGCATAATGACCATCCGCCGACACAAACAAGCTCATATATATGATGCCTCACACTGATCCATTTAGAAATTTATTTGCACATTTGACGAACTACGAGTATAATTCATATTGTTTCTATATTTATCTATATTTGTGTGTTTTTTGTTTTATTGGTTTTGTAGTTTTGTAGATGAATGTGTTTAAATATTCATTTATGTTGGATTATAAAATAATATTTTAAACGGAGTTAGCGGAGGGGGCCTGGAGATGAACGCTGATGACTGTGCACGCTGAGGACAGAGAGTACGAAAAAAAGAACGATGATGATGATGATGACGGTATACATCAAGTACCCTGTCAGGCGTCAGGTGTCTACCGATGTGATGTCAACAACAGCATTGGACACGACAGTCAGAGTCGTACATTACTGGTGTCCTGTAAGTCTTTAAAAGGCTGAACATTTTGTGTCCGGAAGGAAAGAATGGATTCAGCTCGGTTGAAGGGAGGTAAGAGGACACGCGGTTATACACGGGGTCAGTCTTCGCTGAATGGCTTTATCCTCCGACACTTGATAAGAGACGGTCACAAGCAATACCTGAGGTGTCTTTCTCGCCCGTCCAGGACTGGTGGTAGACTTGAAAACATAAATGGGCGAAAAGAAAACTGAGAAGAAACTGCAAGCCGGGGTATAATACTGTATACGGTACACGTGTCTGCAGCAGCCACAAGGAGAGGATGCGCAGGTGGTGTATTGTGAAGCACACTGTCAGCCCCGCCACCACTCCTCACTCAGCAGCCTCAGCCACCTGGCGTCCCTCGCCGGCCATCATCATCCCCCGACAGTCGTGCAGTACACGTGACAACGAGCGGCATGGGAGGAGCGGTACTGGTGAGGCACCTTATTGTCCTGGGTGTAGACGTACTGAGTTTACCTATGAAAGGGCCTCTTTCAAAGATCCCTTTAAACATACTCAGTTCACCAACCACTCAGAGTGTGCCCTGACCTTGCGAATTATTTTTTGCATAGTCGTTTTCATATTTTATTGTGATTTTGTGAAGGTAGAAACGTTGTAAACAAAAATGTATCAATATTTATATTTAAAAGTTATATCTTCGGTTTCAGGTATTCATTTAGCGCTTCACGTTATGAATAAATCGATGCTGCAGAGACATTGTTAATTTTGTTTTGCATAGTCGTATTCATACTTTATTGTGATTTTGTGAAGGTAGAAATGTTGTAAACGAAAATTTATCGATACTTATACTCAGTTCACCAACCAATCAGAGTGCATCCTGCGCAGACGTTGCAAATTATTTTTTGCATAGTTGTTTTCATATTTTATTGTAATTCTGGGAAGGTAGAGTCATATTCATATTTTACCGTGATTTGTGAAGGTAGAAACGTTGTAAACAAAAGCCTTAAACCAAGCACATACTCCCCTGTTGTCAAACCATGAACGCTGATGGAAATAAATGTTTATTTTTGTATACTTCCCCATTTTTATGTTTGAAACATTTTATCGATTTAAAAAAAAATTACAAAGTCTTTTATTAGATCCTCGAACCTAATCTTATATAAATTATCTGTTACTGGTAGCAGCATGACATTAGTACTGTGCGGCAGTTAAATTTATCAGATTCTGATTTTGATGTAATGCTATGATGAAGGAATATCATTAACCTCTATCATTACTATTATTTTTAACTTCCACTGACAAGGTTATGTTTATGTCAAAGTGTGTGTGTGTGTGTGTGTGTGTGTGTGTGTGTGTGTGTGTGTGTGTGTGTGTGTGTGTGTGTGTGTGTGTGTGTGTTTTCAACTGATGTACAGATTGGTTACAAACTTAGCAGACTGCATACAAAATTTTCCCTGCTTTCATTTTTGTGAGGGACAATTTTTTTCCTTCAATTTCATGAACTTTGCTGAAGATATACACTTTCTGAGTGCTCTTTGCTCCCTGTTTTCTTTTTGTTTTTCTAAAGCATTTTTATTCCACAAGTCAGAAGTTATAGAATGCAATCTATAAATATAGATTTCAAATGTATAGCTAGAATGCATTCTATAGCTAAAGAATTGAAAGGTATATATAAAATGAATTCGATAGCAACTTCTGAGTATAATATAAATGAAAACACTTCGGTTTTTACCGAGTTTTCTCTCTCTAGCTATACATTGCATTGTATAATTATACATTGCAATGTATAGCTAGAAATAGCAAATTTGAGAAAATTCCCTTCTTGGTGCCCCATAAATATGACCTCGTGTGAGTGGTTTGCGAGACAGCCTGGGCTAAATTAAATATTCCAATAATATCAAGCACTTTCGATACGTAGACGTGTACTTGTTTACTGTATTTTGAATCAAAGTATTTAACTCCACTTCTAGTATATCCAGCTTTCATAGAATGTCTGTTTTATTTATCATTTCAGTGTCATCAATAAATGTATTCTCCATTTTCTGTTTCACAAAAACCCCACGTTCATTTACAAGAATTTTCTACTGTTACACAAATATTTACTTGGTTTCTCCCATCGGTGTGTCCACTATACCCTTGAGCAAACCATCTTGCCACTTAATTTTTTTCCCCATATCTCTTTATTCTAATTTTCCCCCTCTATTATCTGCACTTCAGTTTTATATTCATGTTTAAGTAGTAGTTAAAATCTGTTATAATTTGTGGCGTCTAGGCTTTGATTTAAAATGAAATTTCAGTGCTCCGTTCTCACCCAACAATTATCTGTAAATTTTCCATGTTTTCGATAAGCTAGAAGACTTTTGAGAAGAATTTCCCCAGTGAGGACGATGCTGCTAAGGTATTAGTGCTAAGGCTGTATGAGGCCTACGGAGTTCAGGTGCAGACAGGTGAGTCAATACACTGCCTGCCTTGTCTTTATATGGAGCTTCTTTTTCATCCAGCATCCCTTTCACCTTTTCAGGATACAATGCTATCGTCTTTTTACAATTACCCAACCAGACTGGCAATTTGACTGGCCATTGGATGGATGGCCTTTGGAATACTGTGTGTATGTGTGGGTTAGGATAAAACTGAAAACATATGGCTGCAGTTTTGCCATGGCCAGCAGGTCTGAATGTTTACCTCATGGATTCATGATCTGCATGACAATGTTGTTGTTGACAGCTGTCAGGGACAGACGCCCCCTCCCCCCAATAAACCCCCTGATGTGTGTGCCATAGCGATGCATAAGATACACATCGCTGTATTGCCAAGAGCACATAGATAACAATGACTAGTGATTTATCTTCAGATTTGTAACACACTCACAGCTATTGGGAGAAAACAGAACATTGCAATCAGTACATTTATATTGCAAATTATAAATAAGTTAATGTTGCGCCAATTTATCCCCTACTTCTCGTTCTGCAAAAGCAACAGGCACCGCCTCTTAGAAGAAAAAGAAACAAACAAAAGATAAATACATATTTTAAAAATAACACAACGTTTCATTTTACTTGAAGGCCATTTGCAGCCGTGAGAAAATCCAGGTGAGGACGACAGGTTCATTCAGCGTGGCAGCCTGAAAACCAGGGTTACATTAATGTCGCGGGAAGTTTTCCTTGTTCTGTGTTTTCGCGTTGGATTTAATTGTCTCGCTTGTGATGCTGCAGCTAAACGTGACTACAAGATTGGTGATCCGGGTCCGCATATACAGCAGATGAGGTCTTCGATATCAGTTTAGGCAGAGAGACGAAAAGGTCAGAGGAAGAAAGGAAAGATATAAAAGAAAAAGAAGAGAAGAATAAAGGGTGTCTGCCAGATTCTCAGTTTTCGCAGAGCAGTTCCGAAAAAAACAGTGGCGTGTGAATGAGGAGGGGGGTTTCTTTTGAATGAACATTTTTAAAATGTTTTTTAAATGTGTTCAATCTTTAGCCTTATGTGATAACACCTCCGTGTGCCATAGCAGGCAGTTGGTCATAAATACCTTGACATGCATTCATCAAATAATAAATTGTATTTTAACTCCAATCACGTGTTGATATTTTTAAGCCAGCAGCCACGTATTTGGGAAATCTTATTAAGAGCTGCTTTTTCCCCTCCACTGTTCTTTTCTTTCTTTCCTTCAATTCATCAGACTTCTCTTTCTTCATTCGAATTTTTTCTCTTGTGACGTGGTTTATGGAAGAGTGCAGATAAATGTGGTATCAGAATTTTGATTCAGCTATCGTCCTGAAGTCAGGGAGATGTCTATTACCGCCGCATACATGGTATTCACATTTGGGTAATTTTCGTGGAATTGTAGTGTCGTGGATGATTTGGGTGTTTTCATTATTGGCTGTCAGGGACGTGACCCCCTGGTTGATATTGTGCAGTACTGAGGTCTAGGAATGCTTGGTAAATGAAAGCTATGCATGTGGGAATAGTTGACATCTACCGTAGAATTGACTAAAGCATGAATGAATCAGTGTAGGTTAAATGGTGAACACATGCAACAGATCAGTTATCAAGTTTTAAAGTTGCTGGTTGTCACCACATTAGTTGGAGATGATCTGCTAGAAATGTTCTGTACGTGCTGTGTGTGCATGCGTGCAGGGTTGTTTGTGCGTGCATGTCGCTATGTGGAGGGAGGAGTTCTGACATTTTTAACTGCAATGACACAGACATACATTGTAATTTTGTTGATATTTATAATCTTTTTAAAAGGCAAGGGTCGACCACACGTGCTAATATAAAAAAAGACAATACTAACTGTAAAAACTAATTCTTGAGAGGTCTATATGGACGGGCTACAGCTTGAATAGGTAAGCAGCTTCAAGTACTTGGGAGCCACCCTCTCCAAAGACAGCAGCTCCACGCTAGATATCCGCATCAGGATCGCAACAGCAACAGCAGCCATGGCTAGGCTAGATAAGATCTGGCATAACCATAAGATATGGTTCACTGCCAAGTACAGGCTGTACAAATCACTGGTAGTGCCGATCCTGCTCTACGGATGCGACACGTGGACTCTGCAATCCGGCATTTGAGGCTGCATAAAACCAACGACTTTGTAAGAAACAAGATTGCCACACTCGTAGGACGCCAGGAACCTCTACTATCAACAGTCAAGCGACGTAAGCTGGTCTTCTTTGGCCATGTGACCCGGCACGACTAACATGACCATAATGTGACAGCCAAACCTTCTAGTTCTTGCTTTGCCACCTCCTTTCGGGATGAGTTAGGGTTTTCACTGGGAATTAAATATATGGAATGGAGGTGAAGTTTGGATCAGAGCTGGTGTTGTCTTGATACTTTTCCAAATTACATGACTCAAAACATCATTTTCTACTAAACTTAGGATGGGATGGTTTGGGGTAGAAAAAAGGAAATGTTTACCAGTTGTTGTAGGTTTTGTTGTTGTTGTTTTGTGTGTGTGTGTGTGTGTGTGTGTGTGTGTGTGTGTGTGTGTGTGTGTGTGTGTGTGTGTGTGTGAGTGAGTGAGAGAGAGAGATAGTGTGTACGTGTGTTCGGGCTTGGTACTGTAAACCACATTTTTTTGCATTGCATCTCACTTCTGAATACCTGTTGCAAGTGTGTGTGTGTGTGTGTGTGTGTGTGTGTGTGTGTGTGTGTGTGTAAGTGTGTGTGTGTAAAATAAGGCGTTGTACTGTAACCCACATTTTATTTTGTATTGCTATGTTCTGAATACATGGTGCAGGTTTTATTGGCTCTGCAATTTTATGCCACAGGCTCTCTTCAATATGTCTGTGGTGAACTAATTGGTGTTCATCAAAGTACTGCCTGTAGGACCATAAGACATGTCACACGAGCCCTTTGCCAACTTTGCCTCACTGGATCCGACTGCCAGATGCAGAAGAATGTAAAAAAAACAAAAGAACAGTTCTTTCAAAGGCATGGGATCCGGAATGTTCTGGGGTGCATTGATGAAACACAAATTCGCATTCAGTCCTCTGGTACTGCTGGAAATGAGCACGAATATGTGAATCGCAAGCGATATCATTCCATCAATGTACAGGTAAGTGTAGTACACTGAATATGTGCACTGGAGCAGTACATGTGTGAAGGTATATGTACTCAGCATGTTACAGATGCCTGCCTGCCTGCCTGCCTGCCTGACTGACTGACTGACTGACTGACTGACTGATAGTAATGTTAGTTTACTGTGACATCCGCGATACCATAGTACATTATGCTGTTAGTTTGCTGAGACATCCGTGACTCTATACCTAAAACGGGCCGACCGGGAGGAAGCCAGCAGGTATCTGTGCTCATGCCCGCTGTAAAGATGCTTATCATGAGTATAGTATTACTAATGACAACAATACTACCAATCATAGGCCTACTTGTACACATATAATGACTATAGTAGTACTAGTGACGCCATTGGCATGACTCATAATACAGAACTAAAATTTCTTCTCATTATTTTAACTTAGTATTAATCTGTGACGTAACCGTTCTTACAGGTACATACGTTACCTGACTTACCCTGTGGTCTGCGATCGGGCTAATAAAAGTAGTCTTTTTTATCTAGGAAATATCGACTCATTATAGGATATAACTCCACTATCTCTAGCATCACATTTCCTAGTTGAGTAGCCTCCCTTAGCCAGAGTGATATAATAATGAACATTTATGTCGCGCTTTTCCAACTATTTATTCAAAGCACTTTACACAAAGAAAATAAATATTAAGTGAACTACATGATCGTGAAAATATGGCGGTTTGTAGAAACTGTTTTTGGAAAGACCATAGAATACAATTTATTTCTTTAGTATTTAAAAAAAACAAAAATTGGTGTCAAGTGGATTATGGCAAAAAATATCGATCTTTGCATATTTAGGTCTATTTTCTTAATCATATCATGTTTGTCTATAGCGCACTGATTATTATTTTTGTCTTTATTATGCTGTTTCTTATGATTTTTGTTTTAAATCGAGCGAATGTGGTGGTCATCACGGATCAATGTAAGTGTTAGGAAAGAAATGAAGACAGCATCGCATAAGATTTAAAGGACAACGCGACCGCTCAGCGAAAATCGCTGGAAACAGAGCACAAAGTACCACAAAACATGAAAGATTTTGTTAATATTTTTCTCTAAAGCACACCTGGATTTGTCGAGAAAACAGGAAGTGACGAAACGAACGTATTTCTAAAAATAGCACCGTTTGCACTAGCTGAAGTCGAAGAGAAAAGATGCAATCCTCGGTAAAAGAAAACTGACCAGGACACATTGTGCTGTTGCTGAATGTTCTCTTCGACACTCAGAGGGAGTTAGTTTGTACTCATGAAGGAAATCCTAAAGATAATGGCAGCAAATGCCACTGGATTCACTTTGTTCAAACGTGCCATGCGAACTTGGTCCTCACACCGTACTCATGAATTTGCTCAAAACATTTCAGAATCGATTGTCATCCAGTCACTTATACAGTACAAGCAAGTCTTGGACTTTCAGTGAAACGAACAAATCTTATTCCTACACCAGTACTTAACAAAAGCACGAGACGTTAAAACCAACTACGACT
Organism: Marisa cornuarietis; assembly: GCA_004794655.1. Classification (NCBI taxonomy): domain Eukaryota; kingdom Metazoa; phylum Mollusca; class Gastropoda; order Architaenioglossa; family Ampullariidae; genus Marisa; species Marisa cornuarietis. The sequence goes on from SMMW01000533.1 coordinate 41,544, forward strand.
TTGCAAGAGGTAGTTCCTCCTTACCAGCCGTCACGTGGTCTGCGCTCTGGCTCCCAGTCCCGCTTCTGTCTCCCTGCAGTGGAAGACACAAACAAGAAGACACTGGAGCCAGGGCCTTCAAAAACGCGGCACCTAAACTGTGGAATGCTCTGCCATCGTCACTGTCCACCATCACCTCAGCTACCACGTTTCGGAAAAGACTGAAGACCCATTTGTTTATTTAAGACGGACTTAAACAACCTAGCACCACTTCTTTTTTTTAGTTTTTTTTTACTTTCCTGTTGTTTTATCTATTTATTTATTTCATTATTTTATTTTGTTTTTGTTTTTGCTGCGCAATGAGCATTCTTTGAAATGGATACCTGCGCATTACAAATGGACATTCATCAAGGTGACATGAGACTTGACAACCCATGAAGACATTTTATTTTAGACTGTTCTACAGCTTGACGTCATCAACTACCCCTGAGGTTGAGAAAACAAGACCAAGTGTGTAGGACGTTGATGTTGACCCTAGTTGTTGTGTAAACAAGATCCAGTGCGTAGGATGTTGATTTTGACACCAGTTGTTGTATATCCAAGAACCAAATGTGATGTTGAAACTGTGTATGACGTTATGTGATGACGTCAGATGACTGGCAGTCTTTCGTTACGGGAGACAATCACCAGTTGTGACGTACACCGGGACATGTGGTTAATTCGGGTATAATCAGTATTAACATCATCAAGAACATCAATACAGACGACGACTTTTCTCTCCAGACCATTAACTTGATCTCTATTCGCCACCCACACCACGTTACTGCGGGCCGTGGCAACGTCCTTCATGTCGTCATCCTTCATCACCCGCACTGGAATACCCGCTTCTTTAAACGCCTTCACCACACCCAACTCGTCAATAATGTTTATGCAGTACAACACCAGCACGTCTCTCCACTGCAGGCAGGTTGTGTCGCCGCTGATGGAGGTGACGGTCGTGGATGTTGTCGTGACATTCTCTGTTAACATTCAAAGTGAGTTTCTTCAGTAAGTCACATGTCGGATATAGTCGTACACACTGACAGACACAGAAATAGCTATACACAATAAAGTTATCACGTGATGTAAAATAACAGACACACGTGACTAACACACTGTCCAATTCACGTGACTGTTTCTCACCTGCTTGTTATTTATCACACCGTTAACTGTTTACCTGTCAACAGACGTTACACTACACAAGACCCACACCTACCCGTAACACCAACACGGAGACTGTGTAGGAAGCTGACCACCTCACGACCGCACGTGACACAGTCAGCTGGGTCGTCACCTGAGTGACCCTGACCTTGGTGATACAGTCGTCTGACTGGCGGGCCGAATGTGTGGTCGGGCACACCACGCTCTCTGTACGACAGGACACGACCATCAGCGAAAAACCCGTCCTGCTCAACTTCCCTGACGATGACTGGTGGAGAGCGGAGGGGTCTGGTTAAACATTCCACTTGCCAGCCGGCGCGTGCGTCTCCATTGAAACAACTTGCCGCCCAAAGATGGAGACGATGAACTCGTGTCAGTAGCTCGTCACAGAAAATCTGGAAGGTTTCTGACCTGTCTCAAAAATGAGTGTTTGTAACATTTCGCGAATCAAACTCATTTACTATTATATCATCTCATTTCTACTTCTATTTTGGAACATTAGCTGTTGGAATCGTTGCCCGGCCCTTTTTGTGTGAAAAAGGAAGAAGAGTGCCGCGAGCGTAGTAGCTACATGTAGATGTACACTCACGCTCGCACCCATTTATAAGTGCACTCTTCACCCACAACGTTACAGTGTTAGACAGGGTATTACATTGTGTACTGTCACTGATTATGAGATACAAGCGAGCGCCATCTACCAATGTGTCTCTCATCACGTCGCACGCTGTACTACTTACCACATAACAGACCCCGCTTCATCAATAATGACATACAACGACCCTCCGCTCGCTGCCTGTGACAAGTCGTTGACGGGCTTCTCCACGATTTTATAGACATCATCAAGATAATCAAGATCATACAGCAGGAGGTGAAGCTGACCGGGTGATACACCTGCTGACTGTTGTGTGTTTACTGTCTGCAGCAACAGGTGGTACAACATGATGCACGCTGCACGACTCCCACACCAACTACTCACAATGTAGACGTGGTGACCACATCGCAGCCATTTTATACCCATCATCAGCAGCACCACGGTTTTACCTGTGCCGGGCGGTCCGGTGATAAATAGTGTGGGATGCGCCGTGTTGAGCAGGTGAAGTTGCTCCGGGAAGAGTGTTATTACAGCAGTATAGCACTCTCCTGTACACCACACGGCCTGACCCAGGGTCTTGACACTCACACGTGGAGGACATGTACATGGCACACTCACTGTTGTCGCCGGACCACAGAATCTGGTACAATCACATCAATAATATATTCTGTTGATATGCTTTACAAAAACAATTAATAATAAGTATAGTAGAAAGTATATTGCAAGTTGTTAACTGCATTGCCTGTAATGGTACATTTCTCATTTTTCTCAAATATAAATATAGCATTTCTGTCACAGAGAAAATATTTTTCTCATTCACTAATTAATACTAACTGAAGAAAACTTCTATAGCTTATTTCACTAATGGACACCATGTCCTCCTCAACATTGAAAACTCAAATACTCCGGCACAATGTAAAACAACATAATAAAGAATTTTAAGAGAAAACATGTTTATAGTTCAACTCGTTTATAGCGAACAGTGAGTGAGCTAGGGCAGAACATACTCAAAACAATAAAACGAGACTGAGGACCCACGATCGAACAGGTCATTGACGGCGACACAGGCGCATGAGACTCATCCTTCGTCGCCATTTTAGTATTCACGATGATGATGATGATGATGATGATGATTATGATGATTAATGTACTTCCACTGCACACCCAATTATTCATTAGGAATAAAATGGTTATGTTACTATATGGTGGCTCCTCTATAATAGTTTTAATTATAAACACATAGTTCACTGCTTGCGTGGAGAGGCTACAGCATAAGGGTGGGCTCCATCCTTCAGGTGGATTCGGTAAGACTGTTCTACTTGTCCTAGTCCAACAAAGAACTGTGGAAATTCTGCACGCCATTTATCAGTACCAACAGCATGGAGCAGGGCTAGGAGCTTTAATTCAAAATTAGCAGGGCAACCCAGCAGTGGCTCCTCTAAACCTTGAATAACATATATCTCCTGGACTGTTGATTTATCTTTGTGCTCAGGTGTGGCAGCAAATTTCCCAATCACTGAGATCTGACTTCTGTTTGGTTCATATAGTTTCCTGTCTGCTGAACACAGTACTACATTCTTAGGTACCATTCTTTTAGGGATAACTGTCACATCTGCACCTGTGTCTAGTTTAAAGTTCATCCCTTTTCCGTTTACTTTTACATCTACTTTCCAAGGAGTGTAGGTAAGTTCACCAACGTTGATCGTTCCTACATAAGTTCCTTCTACTGTTTCACAGTCCCCAACTTCTTCAAGCACTCTCACAGTTGCCGACCGACAGCAGATAGCAAAATGTCCAAATTTTGTACATTTTCTACTCTTCAGAGTACGTGGGCACTGGTCTCTGTTTTGTGGTTCTCTCCCACATCGAGTACAGTTTTGAGAAGGCTGATGATCCATCAGATCTCGTCTTAACCCGTCTTGTCTTGATATCTTTTTATCTTAAACCAGCCCTAGTAGGCTTTCTTGCATTATTTATTTGCTGGATTAATGCATCCGTTGTGTAGCTGGACATGGACTTTACGTGTAACTGAGAAGTCTCATGTACCTTACAGATGTGAACTGCTTTGTCCAGATCGAGCTCTCTCTGTTCCAGAAGTTTCTCGCGAACTTTATCATCTTTGATGCCGATGACAAGTCTGTCACGTATCATCCTGTTGTCTTGCGTATCAAAGTTGTATGACTTTGCCATCCTCCTGAGTACCGACACATAGATTTCAATTGTTTCATCGTCTCCTTGTTGCCTACCATGAAACTTGAATGATTCATACACTTCATGGGTAGAGTTTATACAAGACTCCTCAAACTTTTTAATCACCACCGTAATGTCTGATCTGTCTTCTTCCGTAGGAAACGCAAGGCCTTCAAAAATTTCTTGTGCGTTTTCCCCCGCGCAGGCTAAGAAGACCGCAGTCTGGTATGCTTTGTCTTCCCTGTCGAGGCGACTTGCGATGGTATAATTTTTCCACTGACGATGTTTAACAGTTTAACACATTAATTTACTATTTACCTGGCTACCAGTGTCTTGTACACCCCAGGTGTCATTTGACTAGCAGGTCCAGCCCCAGCCACTCGTCGCTGCCACCAGTGTCCGAGTTCCCTCAGCACGTGACTACTGACGTCACACGGGGTCTTGGGGTCAGACAACTGATCAGAGCACAGACACAGGCCAGCGATGTTGGCGGCATCTGTTGTTCCCAGACACTGACACAGGTCCTGTAAAGGAACCGCATTATGTCATGCGAAATGAGTTAAATATAGAGATGACAGATGTAAAGTCGAATGAACGAAATGTCATAAGCATTACAGTATTAAGCTCAATTTAGATACAAATTAGTCGTTTAGAATGGCTATAACAGGCGAATAATGTTGCTAAAAGAGACAGAACGACGGTCTAATTGCAATGACTTTATTTACAGAAATCATTTATCTTTCACGACATGGTAAGACAATAATGTGCGCCAAACAAAAAACAAAAAGATCGTTTATTTGCCAATTGACATTACACTGGGAACGTGATTTGATGATGGCCGCCACTTACTCATCAAATCACACACACACACATACACACACACACACACACACACACACACACACACACACACACACACACACACACACACACACACACACACACACACAATTGCATACCCCACTACTCGCAGTGTTATTTATACACCCCCTCCACCCAAAAAAAACTATTTGCTCCATAAATGCATGCAGATACACACTATCTTTAACTTTCATTGACATACACAAACACTTCCCAGATTTACTAGACATTACCTACACACATACACTGCCCATACTCACTAAACATTACTCAACTGCAGCAAAGAAACTGTTTCTCAAACACGAGTCTATACCTGACCGCACAAGGCATGCGACAGAACAGGTCATTGGCCTATTGGGAGGCATCAGCCACAATCTTGCGCAGGGTATAGATTATGTCTACAAGTGGTGGGTCACAGCCATTACATCGGTTAGTTGCACGTACCACCCGGTCGAGTAGGACTTTCTGTGACTGAGATAATTTGAGATGGTGGATCACAGCAACCTATAATAACTGACCTCTTCAATGGCCTCATCGTTGATAGTACGAGGTTCAACAGGACTTCTTTTTCAAAGCCAACAATAATCTCTTTTGTTTTTGAAAGATTGAGATGCAGACCATTATCACTGCACCAACCCACCATGTGGTCTACATCATAGCGGTACACAGATTGATCGTTGTTCGCGATGAGACCTACACTGTGGTGTATTTGGTAAACTTCACCACCCGTATCAATCCGTGAGCTGAGACACAGTCGTTGGTGAAAAGAAAGAACAGGAAAGGAGAGAGGACGAAACCTTGAGGTGTGACTGTGCAGATATCTAAAAGATAGGGGTACAGCTCGAAGAGGTAAACAGTTTAAATACCTGGGAGTAGTCCTCTCCAAGGACGGCAGACTGAATGACTGACTGACTGACTGACTGACTCACTGACTGACTGACTGACTCACTGACTGACTCACTGAATTGCTTTTCTAACTGACAACATTCGTTATTAACAAATCTTTCAAAAACAGTATTACAATTGAACAATGCACATGACGTTTTGTCTTATACTGATTACAATTGTTTTTTTATATTTTAGTTACTTTGTGACGTACAGTATAGAATACATAAAAAGGAACAGAAAGGTACTAAAACCTGAATGAGCTGGGTGTCGCCGGAGATGGCCTGTTGAAGTTGACGGACCGTGAGGTTGGGGAAAGCGATGACCTTAGTGACGGGCAGACCGGGAGAGATGTCAGACACCAGGTAAGACAACATGGCCTCCGCCTTGTTCAGCTGTGACATGGCGTCTTTCAGTTTCTTTTTAATGTTATTGTCGACACCCTGCTGCGACATTCTCACAGCTTTTACATTGTCACCAAAAGCTTTCACCTCACAGACTACCAGTCCGTATTGCCGATAAATGAGAAGCACATCAAAGTCTCCCTGTTTCCAGTTACGTGGTAAAGACGGGGGAAGGTTGGAGGGTCGGGGTAGCTGGGTAGCGGCGGCAGCGTAACAAGGTTCACCCAGGTACTGTCCGAACTGAAGCTGAGTCACTCCAACCATGACATCTCTGTTCTCTTCACACATTTTCTGAAGACAGGCAAAAATCCGCTGCATGGCTGCATCGTCTCTGATGTCGCTGTCCTGAACGCGAGGAGGCTGAGCAATGGACGGATGAACAACAGAAGATGAACTCGTCGGCAGTTGGTTAGACTGACCAGCCTGTCCAAGTGGGGATTCAAGGACGAGAACATCCTGACCAGCAATGAGCTGTCTAGTCCTCGGCATACGGTTGATGTAGACAGGAGGCAGGAAGTAGGCGCGAGAGTCGAGATCAGGAAACGCGGCCTCAACCCACTGTAGCCAGAATGTCTGGGCTTGTTGTGATAATGTTTCCTGTATCAAAACAATCTGGTCAATAAAATAATAGCTGCCTATTATACTTAAGACATTTGGTTTATTTTAGACTTTTTCTGTTCTAACTTTACTTGTATTAGCTACTGATATTTAATACTGGAGATGGCCTGTTAATCATACACGAAGGTATTTTTCTTATCTCCCACATTATGATCTGTTAAGGTGATGTGCGTTTCTTCTAGTATCGCTAGTCTGTCGTAAACAAAGTCTTTTCATCCAACAAAAGTAAGGTTATACAAAATAGTTACTGACTGGTTTTAATGTTTCTAATGTCCCCCTCAACATTGTACGTACTCTAATCGAGCAGGGAAGGAGAGTGGCTCACCTGAGTAGACGACGGATGACCAGACATTGTTGGCGGCTGTCTCCCCTGGTTTGTCGGAGGCAGCGTCTGTCTTTTTCTGAGAAACCAGCCGACTGTTATGTGTGTAGGGTTGTATGATGAACTGATAGTGTAGCACAGCTATACTGTGAGCTTTGTATGATGAACTGATAGTGTAGCACAGCTATACTGTGAGCTTTGTGTCATGGCAGGCTCTTGTATTTTGATCATTCATTTACTCATTCCCCAAGAAGAGCAGAAACATGTTTATGCATAACCTACTGCAAAAGTAACTGTCTGTGAGAATCACCATCATAAATGATGGTAAGAGGTGAGAGAGAGAGAGAGTGGGTGGCCTGGCAAATCAAATGGACACAACACATACGTTTATATATAGCTATAAAGTAAATAAACACAAGAATAAACTTTAGTTTAAAACGAGTATTGCAGAGATGTTCGACTATCAGAAACATTAACAAACTGTAATGCATAAAACACTATGAAAAATTTCTCTCTCACTGTCTTACCTTAACTAAGCCTGTAAGGGGTCAGATCGGTAGTCCCAGCTGGTTGACTGAGGGAAGTTTGCTGCGCCACACAGGTATCGAACCGTCGCGCCTCTCAGTTCAGACACCCGCGCAATAAGCCCTGTACGTGCTTCCCCAGCTAGAGGAGAGAATTATTGATCACTTCATAGTTCACTTTAAGATTCTGATGTACCCAATATACTGGTCCTTAGTTTTGATGACCTCAAACACACACTTACAGCCTGTTTCTTTCTCCTCAGGCCCACGCTGGGGATGTTATCGCTATAATGAAGTCATCACATCAACTACAGAAGGAAATAATACTGTAGTGGTGAGTGCTAGGGAAGGCAAGATGGCTGAATTAAGAGCTGCATACCCATGTTAAGAAAAGGTTTGACAATGAGATCTACTTTATCGGGGTTTTCCGAAGTACGAATTTGATGTCAGTATATTCTATCTGCAGTGGGCAGGCATGTGGAGAAATGTCGTGTCATGTTCAAGCAGAAATGGAAAATCAATGAAAAAGAGTTCTAGATCAACAACAGGGTATGTTGGTGAAGTTCTAATGACTGTGACACTTGGGACAGGATATGGTCCTTGCTGGCTGTCTAGAGGCCTAGGCCCCAATGAGTAGATCAAACGCTTTATAAATCGTCTGTAAGTGTCCTGTTTGACTCGGCAAATGAATGTGGATTTCGATGTGGAGAATCAGATTACAACAAGGCACCCTTGTGGGTCCCAACATCTGGACCCTTTCTTTACTAGAGCCCACGGAACTACCGCGTTTTTAATTTATGTTTAAAATATAAGGTCCGTATTGTCTGATGTAAGCTATCGTGCCTTGTCCTTACTTGGCATAAACAAACACCATCGATACTAAGCGACTCTGTGATATAAGTGAGGCGATTTTTATTTTGATAGACCTCAAGATAGTGATGTGAAGCGGTTGAATGAGGCTTTAGATAGCCGTGATCTTCGTCAGCTGATTGATAAACCAACTCATAGACTTGGACAGTGGCGTGTGGTGGGATTTCCCACTGGGACCAGCTAGGAGACTGGGGGGTGGGGGTGGGGGGCGGTAAGCTACGCGATTTCCTGCATTTCTCTAGACGCCTCAATATGTATCTTGTACTACGTAAATAGTAATATAAGTAAGCGACGAACAAATCAGGTTTTATAATAATGTTGATGATAAGATCATGATTGATGTGAAAATACCAGATAATTTTGTAGATACCATATATAAGCGTTAAATGACATTAGAAAGGGGAAATGGTAGAAAACAAGCGAGACGATGTAACCTGTTAAGTAGGTTAATTACACGCTATGTAACAAATAAAAATATCCCCTTTCAATTGCAATAACTGTTATTACTAAGCTAAAGTAATTTCTATCACCTGTGAGTCTAAAATATCTATATTTCGATATCAATATACGATAGTAGATATTAGGTAAGTGTCTGTCGATATGACTTTACACAAATAGATTATACGGTTTCGCTTAGTAATCAGTGGGTCTTCATTAAAGGCTTGACAGAGAATTCATCATATTTGAGAACAACAAAAAATCCCAAAACAAAAATCCCTCGGGATTCGAACGCAATACCTATCAGAGAAAGGCGCTGCGTGTAACCACTACAGTACACCATGCAGAGATTAATGCCATAGTGTGTAAACTAACCTACTTAACAGGCTACATCGTTTCGGTTGTTTTAAACCATCATTTATTTCACCTTTACCTGTCATAAGTTTTAGGTCTTGAGTTATTTTGCCTGTCACCATTAAATGTATGCAGCTCTTCATAATGTTTAAACGTCGTTGAGCTTAGCGCCATAGCAAGTGTCATAGCTGGCAAAGACCTATTGAAAGCAAGGTTGCGCTGAGCCATTGAGGGCTCCTGATGACGTATTGGAAGGAACAGATTTTCTCAACATAGTCCCTCTCCATTTACAAAAAGATTTTTGTTTTCAGTGAGTCCTGAGTTAAGTACGCTCACTAGACACTAAAATGCACTAACAAACTTAGGTTGGAGATTGCGACTGTGTAACCATGGATTCCTGTGGATCTTGAGTAGAAACTTCGCACGTAACTTAGCATACAGGACAAGCTGGCGCTAACACAGGCGCTGAAGGCGTGAGGGGAACCGCAGCAATGGTTCGAGTCCTCAGACCACGTGATCTGCTCTATTCAACAGCAGACGAAACGCGGTAGCGACTGCGAAGGTTAGTTCGCCGAGTGTAGCAGGCGCTTGGTGGCGCTTCGGTTTGAAGAGAGGCAAGACGCATTTTTCATCGGCGCTTTTCAATAATTCTAAAACACTTTATGTGGAAATATAGTCAAATAAAAAAAAAGATCACTTGTGACTCTGAGGGGACTAGCCTAGTCCCCCGCGTCCACGGACAGCCCGCCACTGGACTTGGACACATTCTTGACTGGGTTATCACTCCTCCGCCATCAGTCACTGGTCAAGTCAGCTGTTGAAGAGGATTTTTTTCAGACCATTTTGTGCAGTCCTTGGTGACTGATCTCTCTTTGCCAAGGCGCAAAAAGATATCTGTTTTGTGTAGAAATTTGAAGAAGATTGACCTGAACGCATTTAGGAAAAACTGTTATAGATTACTAGATCCTCCCACAAATGTTGATGAGTTAGCAGAGTTCTATAATCAGATTTTATTAGGGCTGCTTGATAAGCATGCGCCTGCAGTTAGCAAAATTGTTGTGAGGGGTGAGTGAAGCAAAGAAACAGAGACAATCAATCAATCCTCTTCGTGCTATTTGCACATGAGGCCTCAACCAGAACACGCCACTGATGTCGATCGGCTGAAACCCGCTTCAGGCGACTCCGTGTCCAGCCCTTTCCTTTCATCTCCCTTTCCACTGTTCTTCTCCAGGTTTCCTTTGGGCGGCCTCGTTTTCTTCGGCCGTCTGGAGTCCATCGTAGGGCGATTCTGGAGAGGTCTGCTGTCTGCTGGCGGAGCACATGTCCAATCCATCGCCAACGCATTCGTTGAACCTGCGTGGTGATGGACTCGGTTTCAGTTCTTCGTTGGAGTTCTTCATTGGTGATGGTGTTTGGCCAAAAGATGTTAAGTATGCGCCTGAGGCATCTGTTTTGGAAGACGTCAAGCCTGTTACCGATGTTTTTGGTCATCTTCCATGATTCTGATCCATAAAGGAGGGTGCTGATCACATTCGACTTGAAGATTCTCAGCTTGGTCTTCTGGCTGATGTTTTTTGCCTTCCATGTAATCCTGAGTGAGGCGAAGGCCTGGCTGGCTTTCGCCAGTCGGGCTCGAATCTCCACCTCCGCATCCCCGGTGTTTGACATCTTGGACCAAAGATAGGTAAAACTGTCAACTTCCTCAACCTCTTCTCCATTTATTTTGATGTTTTCTTGGACTCTGGCGTTCACTCTCATACTTTTTGTTTTCTTTGCGCTGACCTTCAAGCCAAGGTTTCCAGCTGTTTCTGAGAAGGCATTTGTTTTCTCCTGCATGTCTTGGTGGCGGTGTGACAACAGGGCAATGTCATCAGCATCATCTCTGCTGTTATTCCATCTGCCCCTGGTGCTTTGCCGCTTTTCATTGCCTTGATTGCTGCTGTCACTTCTTCCAGGCTTGGCGTGTCTGTGCAGATGTCAAGGTCTGTATCTGCTGGCTGGATGTCTGTGAGCTGAGGGGGTCTGGTCTGTTTAGAACTTACACAAAATGCTCCCTCCAACGCTGTAGTTTTTCTGCCTCTCCCTCGACACCATTTCCGTTCATGTCTTTCACTGGTACTTCACTGTTTTTGAACCTGTTGTTCAGCTGTTTATTGATTTTGTACAGTGCCTTCAGGTCATTTTTTCCTGCTGCTTCTTCTACTTCATCTGCCAGTTTCTCTATGTAGTCCCTTTTGTCGGTTTTAGAACCTGTTCTTAACGTCCACTGCAAAGGTCCGTTTGGTGGCTGGATCCTTCAGTCTGCCGGAGTCCACTCTCTGCTGACATGCCTGTTTTCCTCGCAATCGAAGTAGCTTCAGAGAAACTGCGGCTATCACAAGAGTGTGGTCACTGGCAAGGTTTGCTCCTCTGTAGGCTCTGACATCTTGAAGTGAGCTTCTCCATCTTCGGTTGATGATGACATGGTCTATCTGGTTTTTGTGATCCCGTCTGGTGATGTCCATGTTGCCTTGTGAATGTCTTTGGGTTGGAAGAGTGTGCCTCCAATCAGTAGATTGTTTTCTTCACAAAAATCTGCCAGTCTCTCTCCGTTGTCATTGATGGTTCCAATTCCATGCTTGCCCATGATATACTCCCTGCAGGTATTGTCACTTCCCACCATGGCATTGAGATTGCCGGTGATGAGCAACAAATCATGGGCTCGGACGCTCTCCGTGGCTGCCTGGAGCTGATCGTAAAAAGCATCCTTGTCTTCTGCCTCGGAGTCTTCTGTTGGTGCATAGCAAACTAGCACTGTCAGCTTGGTGTACTTTGAATGGAATCTTGCTCTCAGAAGCCTGGGTCCATAAGGCTTCCATTCCACTAGTGTCTTTTCAGTTTTCCTATTGAGGAGTAGTGCTACTCCTTCAGAGTGTTGGTCGTCTGATCTTCCTGAGAACAAGATAGTATGTCCTGATGCTAGTCTCCTTTTTTCCTGTGCCGGTCCATCTGACCTCGCTGACTCCCAGGATGTTCAAGTTGTATTTGTCAAACACCTTGACTAGTTGGGGCAACCTGCCAGTCTGATGCAAGGTCTGAACGTTCCTGCACCCCACCCTCAACTTCTGCTTCGGCTTCAGTAAATCCACCATCGGGGCGCCAGCTCCCTCTCGGGTTTGACTGTCGTCCGTCATAAGTCCAGTTCCCTGGTATGTTTCATTACCTTCGCCATCCGTAACGAGTACTCTAGTGTTGGTTTCTGTAACCTGCTTTTTATATTGTGGGGTTGATAGTCCTACCACAACCTAATTTACCTCTAGGTGAGGTGTCCACCTTAATGACCTCTTACGACATGCCTGGCTGGACAGCAGGGACCCTATTCTTAGAATGCTCGCTAGGCAAGCATACCCTAACAATATATTCGGTGTTTATAGTCTATTTAAGCTGGCAATAAAAAAGTGACTAGGTACTTGAAGGAGTAAACAGTTTCAATAAGTTTACTATTTATCATACTGGAAGCACCAATATCGTCTTTGATTCTCCTGAAATTTGTGTCCGTTTCTTTAGTTTTATCTACGTTCTCGTCACACCACTGAACAAATTTTGTTAAGGCATTACCATGATCTTTCATATGTTGCTTCAAAAGAGTCAACAATGCAGTATCATCAGAGAACTTAATGAGGTATTTATTCTCCTCCTTACTTCTGCAGCTATCAGTGTACATGATCAACAAAAGGTGTGATAGACAACAGCCTTATGGGGACCCGTGCTTGTAACAACAATATCAGAATAATGACTATTTACAGAAGCCCTCTGCTGTCTGCAAGTCAAAAAATCCACTATTCACAAAACCAGTTGGTGTGGAAGATTAAAATCAGAAATCAGTCTCAAAGCTAGAACCCTATTGCGCTGTATTGCACTGTAAGATGGTAATTATCTAATCACGGTTTAACGATAATCTTCTCTACTTCCTTAATCTGGTTTGAGCATGTAGCTAGTACATATTTGTCCCATTATACATCACAGATATGTGACATGGATCACGTGTATGCAGCGGTCAAAGCCTACGAGATAACGTGGAGGGTCAAAGTCCGTGGCAGAGCTGAGGAAGAAACGTGACAACCAGAACATTCAACATGGCGAGGCTGTTAAGTTTTGTAAAAATACAATCTCTTGTACCTGGTTTCACGCATTGACACATCGCGCGCACCCTGACTCACACTGAAGAAACAGCTATAGTTAACATGAAAGAGACGAATAAAATGAGTTTACAGTGTGTGTGTGTGTGTGTGTGTGTGTGTGTGTGTGTGTGTGTGTGTGCACGCGTGTTCATGTTGGTAATTTATCTGTTTCATTTTTCAATTTATTTCTGCTTGAGGATGCAGCAAGCGAGCAATGGTTTTGCAAAACAAGGCCGAGATACATACAAGGGTTACATTCAAGAACCGGAAAAACAAGTATTCGTGGATTATGTTAGAATGTAAACTCTTCACAATACCTATACTTGAAGAGAGGTAGAGGTTTCAAAGAGGTTAAAGAGAAAGTTTTCAAGAGATTAGGTTTGAAAGTGTTACGATTAGTTAATTTATTTTTATAGAAACCATAAAAGACTGTAAAGGAGGTTTATTTAGCAGTCGAATTTTAAGTCGGAACGACTGTATGAACATTCAAAATAAAGCCGGTGAAACACGAATAATAGCAAGACCACTGTCACATTCCATTTTCGGACATTTCACTAATAAATTCAATTAATCATAGTCGCAGGCTTTAACATTGTATCAAATGTTTGTGATTTACAGCTTTTCCAACCACAGAGCTTAACAAATGAAGAAATAGGTGCAAGAGAAAGTGAGACATTTCTCATTTTTTTCTTGACATCTTGTAATCTAAAAGAAAGTGATAATTAACAATCGGATTAATCATTCTAAACACATATATATATATATATATTTCTACGCTCGATGTTGTGAGGGGATCACAGTTGTACGTTTCTATAGCAATATTTCGTTGGTGGCTGACGTTGCCTTAGAATACGGGTGAATGTTTAAACAATTAGCTTGGGCAAATTAGTCTTAAAAGGTGTAAGAATCAGTGACTTTCAGCACGAAAGACCCTACCGTGCAAATATTTCCACAACTGACTACTCACCATGTCGGTACTAACTGACAAATTGAATCAATTAAACATAAAGTTTACCTGTCCAGAAGACTCAAAGTGAGATGTTGACACTGCTCAGAGACTTGATCATTAGCGAAACAACGTATGCAGATCTTATATGTCTGTGAGGAAGTCCACACGGTAGCGACACAAGCTGTTATCACATGCCCTGGCACAGGTTGTATGACAGGACACATCGCAATGCGGCAGTTTGTTGTTGCCCACAGACTCGTCTTATCGCCCTGCCCTGCGTTCTGGTTGGCAAACTAATGCCCGCAGACGTCTTTAGACCGACCCGTCTGTCAAAATGTGAAGTGCACTGGATTTTTTTTATTCAGCCTCGTTTAATTTGGTTGAAATTTAATTTACTTTGGGGGAGGGGAGCGTCTGCCTTTAAAGTAAAGGCTGGTTTTCTGGTGAGCGAATACAAAAGGCTTCACTTTACACAAAAAATTTGGTAAGTGAACGCGTTAATGTACTCATTTGATGTCCATTCCATTATTACTAGGTTTGTTGTGTAGTCAACTGGCGTTGGTTGTTGGTATTTTTACCTGCCCACCGTATGGCCTAGGATTTTGAGACCAGCCCGCAAAACAAAAACTTTGCACATCCGCTGTGTGAATCAGTTCTTGAATGTAAACCTTTTATGTATCTCGGCTTTGTTTTGCAAAAACATTGATCGCTTGCTGCATCCTTAATCATACATGTAATTTGAAAACTAAAAAAGATATATGACCAGCATCAACACACACACGCACACGCACACTGTAAACTCGTATTTAGCTCTTTCCTATTAACGATAGGCGGAGTCCTAGCTGTTTCTTCAATGTGAGTCAGGGTGCGCTCTATGTACAATTGTACATGTGTGAAACCAGCTACAGGACATTGCAATTTCACAAAGCTTAACAGCCTTGCCATGCTGACTGTTTGGTTGTGAAATATTTTCCTCAGCTCTGCCACGGACTTTGAACTCCACACTAGGCTTTAGCCGCTGCATACATGTGACCGATGTCACAGATATGTGATGTATAATGAGACAACTATGTACTAGCTACATATTGAAACTGGATTACGGAAGCAGTGAGGATTGTCTTTACACCGGTGTGAGAGGTAGACGTTCAACGTTGAGGCCGCTAGAAGTCGTCGGTTCTCAAGGACTGAGACCGTCTGTGGTGGCGATCGTTTGGCGGCTGTACGTGGTATTACAGTCGTCGAAGAAACCACGTGTCTGCCAGGAGAGGCGCAAAGCTCGAATCTGTGTCGCCAGGAGAGCAGTCGTCGCTCTCTGACGTGGTTGGCAGTTCGAGGAGGAAGACGACGGACCATCAGACAATACTTCGAGGGAAATCGTCAGTGTGTCGTGACAGTCAGCAGAAGTATTGGACTCACAACAAACCAGCTGTAACAGAGATAATTTGGTGCGCTTGCAAGTGTGTATGGTAGTTATAGAGAGAGGTAACAGCACTGTAACACCAGGGGTACGCTTTAGCACGGATAGTATTGGGACCCCCCTAGAGGAGTCCATTTGATTGTATTCATTGTTTGAAATCCTTTTGTATGAATAAATCTTTTCTTATTGTTATACGTTAAAATCATACGTCGTTGAGTATTGTGTTCAGGGAAGAGCAGGGGTGGGGGCTCGTGAGCCAAGTTGTAGAACTGAACGCTCGACGTGTGATTATCGTGTGTTTTCCCCTGCAGTTTATGTTGACGTGGGGGGTTAGTGTTGACGTAACTAGTGCCCACGTGCCCGTTCCCCGGGGCCAGTATTCACGTTCTGGTTGAGATACCAGGGATACTGTCACAACCATATTCAAGGAAATTCATTAGAAGGGACGTGACGCTATGTAGACGTGACGAGGCGAGTGGAGAGGTAGCACCGGGTAGATGGTGACATGGGAAGAGGCAAGAAAAAGTCGAGAATCACCCTGCAGATGCTTTCAAGGCACAATATTTCTAAGCTTCTATTCCCCAAGCTCACATTCACAAGCATAGCGTGGAGCTCTTAAAATCAAACATTTTGTGGAGTTTCGTTTATTCCAGTGTGATTAACAAATCACAGACAATAGAGAATGTTCATTTCTTGCTGTCGATGTATTTCTTGATGTTATCATTGCTTGCCACCTTCTCCACTAGAGCCTTGATTTCTGGAAAGTCGGTGGTGGCATCGTAGCTGAAGGTGTTTCGGAGCTGTGTGGCCATGTCGTACACGATCAGGTCAGCCAGTGACAGCTGCAACATTGACACGAAATATAAATCACATGTTCCAGCATGTTACTTATACAAACACGCATGCAAATGCACACACATACACACATACACGTGCGGCTTACCCACCCCACCCCCCACACACCGACACACTGACTCACACGCACGCACATATGCAACACAAGGGCGCACATTCAGACGCACGCACACATATGACATGCGCACAAACACACAGCCATCCATGCACTGATTCGCAAAACTATAGAAAGACACACACGCAGACACGCATGCAATCAGAAACATTGACAATTAAGAATGACACAAGAAATACATTAGAAGCTCATCGTGTCGCTTATGACCCGGATGTTTCACCTGCCTTCTGGAAACTAGTTACTGACCTCGCTATCTACAAGTACAACCCCTTCCTTCCCTCAAGGCCTTAACGTGTCGACTACAAACTCTGACTCACCTTATTACCTACGACGTACCCAGTTCCGTTCTCCTGCAGAAATTTCTGGAAGAAACCGAAAAACTTGGGGCCATCGCCTTTTACCATCGCTGTCCTGAGTTCCTCCTAGGAAAGAAACAAGTTTGTCTTCAACACGAGGTGAGGGGTATGGACTGTGTTTTATGCCGAGCCAGCAACTAAGGCTATATCACGGCAAGGCAGCCAGCACTGTAAAAGATGCCACACGCAGAGAAAAAGCAGCGTGCCAGAGACGAGATCTGAACCCTGGACAGCCAACCATCACTGTATTGATAACAGGCGCTCCCCGCTGCCCCACTGGACCACCCTCGTCAACACGAGTCTGAAGGCTTTGACTCTTTGGGACACATCGGACTATGTGTCAGGTATGCACCTGTAGTGCAACAGCAGTCTCACTGCATGCCCTGGTGCACAAAGCTACTGCTGTCAGTGGAGTAAAGACTTGGAAGTTTGAATCCTCACAAGAGCTAAGAGATACGAATGTGAAGGACAATCGTTTTACTTAAAAAAATGCGCGCTCTGGATATCAAATACCTTTTTCGCAGGGTCTTGTTCCACATAGATTTTGCCCGTAACAGCAAAAAGGTCCTGCGCCAGTCCCACCACTTCGTCGATGCGGAATGCCTCCAGGTTGTTGTCGCCACAGAGACCTGAAGAATGATACAAGAACTGCAGTGGGTCTTCGAGGGCTTGAATCCAAGACACGAAGCTTGTCATACAGCTCTGTCACTTTGTCTGGACATTTGATTTTTCGTTTGATCTGATATTACTCCGAAATTTAACTAATTTGTTTTGGTTCGAGAAGCAACCTTAAACAGAAACAAATATTTTTATCCCCATTGACTCAGCCATCGATGCACAAGACAGCTTTAAAAAAGGGTAATTCAAGGCAAACTTTATGTTAACTGCGAGAGAGGCACATATGCAGAAGCTTCGTCTACCCCGGGTACTTACCATTCTC
Source organism: Marisa cornuarietis (assembly GCA_004794655.1). Taxonomy (NCBI): domain Eukaryota; kingdom Metazoa; phylum Mollusca; class Gastropoda; order Architaenioglossa; family Ampullariidae; genus Marisa; species Marisa cornuarietis. The sequence continues at coordinate 59,573 of SMMW01000533.1, forward strand.
TCGGCTAAAGAAGTTGGCTATTGCTATGCTCTGTCCATATCTTTTACCATTATACTCTACGAATGGCGCCTGGCCGAATGGTGCGACTGGAAAAAATGTAGTCGGTTATTAAAAACGTCCTGTTCATTAATTTTTTTATTTGGCATGTTAGTCCTAATCCTGAGAGGTTGGTTATTCAAACGGACAATATTCCATTCTAGTTCTAAGTCTTAGCGTAAACACAAACCTTCTCATCATATCCTTCTTCAGTAATCGCGGTTCTTCTCGGTGCATAAGTAACTGAGATATCTAGACGCCTTGATAATACAACACAGTTCTCTGCAATACTCAAAGGTTTGCTTCAGTGTTTTCAGGAAGTGGTGGTGATGGTGGTGAAGGTGGAAATTTGAAGCGGGAACAGTACATTCTGACCCGCTTTAGATATCATTTGATACCTCTCGTGTTTCACAAATAATAAAAATAGGATTTGTACAGAGTACAGCGCATTTCCCCACATGTAGGTGAGCTCGATGCGCGTCACGAGAGACCAGGGGCAGTGGGGAAAGAGGCCAACTCATGTACTCGGGGTAATCGTTCAACATACATACACGAACATGCACCGGTTAGCCACACAAGAACACGAAGGAACGCAAAGATAAGAGTGTGATGGGGGAATGAACAATAGGATGGACGAGTTCGTATTCGCTAGTTCACATTGTTGTTATTTACGCATCATGACAATGAGATAATTATATCTGGCACATTTGCAAATTACCATATTAACAAACCTGTGCCGGCATTGCCGCTTTGTATCAAGGTGTGCAATGCTCTGTTGACTGTGTGTGTGTGTGTGTGTGCACGCGTGCCTGCGTATTTTAACTGGCAATAGACTTGCAAGTTATATTTCTGGCATGTGATCACCACTATCGCTATACCTGTGACGCAGTTGAATTAATCGTCACTATGGAAACCATCGGGACTGACATGGATTTTACTGTATTAGAAACTGGGACTCAATACACGTCACATTCGCATGTCAACGAAATAAAGTTTTACAAAATCTCAAGGAAACAAAGCTATATTTTTATATATAATAATAAGTATTTCTCACGTGGCTTGTATTTGGTCGCCCACTCATCTGACACTAGGAATGGGAACCTCACGTCGTCAAACTCAATTCCTGCAGCTGTCAGCACGAGGCGGATGATCTCTGCACGACCTGCAGAATCAAAATAGTAAACCTTGACTGTCGCCATCTTCCTGTTACTCGACAGTTACACGGGCTGTTCTCCTGGTACTTGTGTTCGCTGCGGCTGACATCAGTGTTCACGACGCGCCACTGACGAAGCAAAAGTGGTCTCAAGTACCGCTTTCTTTTCTCGGTCACGGAATGTTCGAGAAAACTGCTGTACAGCTTTGAAAAGTACATTGAGTGCTTGTGTACTGTAAAGTCACGCGGACTCGTAGCCTGAGAGTTATCTAAGGGCGCCTAAGTTACCTAGTTATCTAAGGGCGCCTAAATGGGAATTTTTATATTTCTCTCTGTAGCTATACATTTCATTTTATAATTCTAGAATGCTTTCTATACCTAGTCTGCAAACTGCTATGACAGCCGTTTACAAATGTCGGTATCATTCAGCTACCCAATGAGCCTATTTTGTTCACCTGTCGTTTACCTTTTTTGGGGTTCAGATCTCCTCTCGTGGACATCAACAGAATGTGGTGCCTGTCTCCCAGGCCGGTGACTATCCGTGAGGTCGCATAATATTTGGTGGCCGGTGACTCCACTGCTCTCTCACTCTTTGTTTCCCTCCCCTTCCCCAGTCTCCGTCGAGTAGTTTCAGTTATCATTTGGAATTTACATTTTATTGGTATAATTAATTTACCCTATGCTAATATTCTATTGATGTGGAGATAATATTACTTAGGCGCGAGCGGAACATATGACCTTAGAAGTGATGGTCTAATTTAGGAATCTAGGTGCTTGCATCTAGTAATCGCATACAGAAGACTAATTTAGGAACAGAGGACGGTTGGAGACTCTTGCTGTTTAGTGCTGCTATAAAATGATATTCTAATTCAATTTCCGGCTCATTATTTGTACTTTCTGGCGAGGTTATGAGTGTGAAGGATCAGAAAGGTGGAAGTCAGGAGAAAGCACACTGTTCAAGAAGATGCATAAAGACAATGCAGCTCATCCATCGGATGGTAGAAACAGAATGTCATGCTTCTGTTATTCACAGATATTTGTCCACTGGTGTTTCTTCGCAGCTTCACCCGGACATGATCCAACTGCTCCTCGATAACATCTAGTTTTCTTTCTAAATGAGAGAAACACTCAAAGACGGACGTACGACACCACTAATACACGAAACATTAAAAGACCTACAAAAACCCATCACAATCCTGTTGTTGCATTAAATATAGGAAATGACTAATAAGTCTATAAATATTCGTCCCTTCCGGTACATTTATTTAAGTAAACGATTTTTTTTGGCAATGACGCAGCGGCGCGTAGTGCTGCAGGTGGCGTTGCCTCGTACAGATGGTAACAGCGACGAGTTAGTGGTGATCTGACATCATCATGGTGGTGACATGGCGTCGATAGATATTGAGGTACACTAAGTGCGAAAGAAAATCCTGTCATTAAGTTATGAGAAAGATGACTAACATATACCGGGGCCACTAAAGGTAATTTGTGTAGACCAGAGGTTTTCAAACTGTGGTATGCGAACCACTACAGGTACGCGAGCACCATGCGCCAATATAAAAGAATGCGTGTATATATATATATATATATTACTAGGGCTGTATGTTCGCTCTCATTGCTGCTGGTGGAGCCTTGCATATGGCCATGTATCGCAACCCAGAGGCAGGAATGTTTTAGCTTCAGGTCATTAGGCCATTAAGCGGGCGCCAAGAATATTGGGAACCAGACCCTTGTAATCCTGACCTACACCACTCTGCATATTTACTCCCTTTATCCACGCATAGTTACGTGGGTTCTGTGGGTGTTGTGACCGCCGGGTCACCAACAGTTAAAAGTTTGTCAGACGTGGAGACAAGTCTACATATTTATGCAAGATATAACAAAATGGATAATAAACATTTTTTTTATTCAATAACCACAATATTTAACATGTAGGTGACATTATTACTGACATATCATGCAAAGATACTTTTCATTTTTATCACATTTATTCAGTACAAAATGAGAAGAGTAAACGTGGAGGAAGGAAAAATAAATGCGAACAAAGAAAGAGGGAAGAGAAGATAGAACTAGTGAGGACATTCCAGCTCCCACTATTTGGTCTTTTATTAATAGTTGATTATATGAATTCTACAGTAACTCACACAGGTCTAACATTACGATGACATCTTTCTATATTATATCAATATTTCACAATTCTTAGAAAAACATGTATAAAAGGTGTATTGTTTATCCATTCGCCTATATAAATGTAATGTTAAAAATAATTCTGGGCCTTGGTTGCTCACTTATTAATTTATGTGAAGTCATTGGATGTTTGAATAAGTTGTCGCCCTTGGATTATTTTGATGTACTCGTACGGTACTTTAGGATTGTTCATCGATCTAGAAATCTGAGTGACTAGTTTTGAACAAGTTAAGACTACTATAGATGTTAGTTTGTAACCGAGTTGCATTCCTTGAAGATAATTTTTTTGCCTGATTGATGTTGACATGCCAGTAGCTTAGACTTATTGCAATTCTGGTTGTATATTCTGCCTTATTAGAAGTTTAGATAGTGGAGTGCTCCCTTTTGTTAACCTAGTAGAGTAATTGTGTTGGATAAGTATTAACCAATATGAAAATGTACTTACCACCAAACCAGTTTTGTTCCAAGGGAACATGAAATAAAACTGATAGAAGAAAGGGTAATAAAACAAAAACCCTACCCAGTCCCATTTTCTCTACAACAACAAATCGAGAGTGAAGTGGACTCTATGCTAGAACTAGGAGTTATTGAACCATCCACCTCGACATACTCGTCACCTGTGTTACTAGTAAAGAAAAGGGATTGAACGATGCGTTTCTATGTGGATTATCGAGCACTGAACCAAATCACCCAGTTTGATGCGGAACCCATCCCCGACCCGGAAGCCGTATACGTCAGTTTGGTGACTGCAAAATTTTTCACAAAAATTGATCTAATAAAAGGGTATTGGCAAATTCCCGTTAAGAAGGAAGACCGTCCTAAGACCGCCTTTCAAACCACTAAAGGCCCTCTTTCAGTGGACCAGAATGCCTTTCGGTTTAGTAACAGCTCCCGCCACGTTCGCCCGGGCTATGTGTTCGCTACACTTGGAAAAACACGCCACTCGTCATTTCTTTGATGATCTGCTCACAGGAAGTGATGATTGGGAAAGTCATCTAATGCATCTCCAAGGAGTATTGAGGACTCTAGCCAAATTCCAACTGACAGCCAGGCCTTCGAAAATCAACGCCGGCTATCAACAAATATTATACCTAGGCCATCAGTTAGGACGAGGGATAATGAAACCTGATCGATCCCTTATTCAAAAGATCCTTGACATCCAGACGTCTACATCTAAGAAACAGATTCGATCTCTCATTGGACTCATTAGCTACTGCCGAAGATACATCGCTAACTTCTCTGAAGTTATTGCACCGATATCGGATCTTGTGAAAGGAGACTGGCCCCGATCTATTCAATGGACTTCAGAGTGTAAATCTGCTTTAGAAAAGATCCAGGTTCTCCTCTCAAGCTATCCCATTCTGAGACTACCAGACTTTACATTGCCGTTTTTACTGCAGACTGACGCTAGTGCAGTAGGACTAGGGGCGGTGTTGCTCCAACCCCATGATGACCGTTTCTTACCCGTCATATATGTGAGTAGAAAATTACTGGATAGAGAGAAGAGATACAGCACAGTAGAAAGAGAGTGTTTAGCCATAGTATGGTCTGTTTTGAAGCTGTCTAGATATTTGTATGGGAGACAGTTTACCCTACATACTATCACAAGCCCCTATCTTTCCTCACATCTAATCCTTATAAGAATACCAGAGTGATGCGATGGGCTTTAGCCCTCCAGGAGTTTAAGTTTGATATTCAGCCGATTAAGGGGACCACTAATAAATTAGCCAATGCCTTATCAAGGGCTGAAATGGATCAAGAAATTCCATAGGGCTGCAGGAGAATTTTTGTGTGTGTTTTGATGTAAAGTCCATTAGTGAAAGCATTGATGATAGAAAAAACTTTATAGGGCTGTAAGATAATCTTTTGATAGAACGTAACAGTTGTATTGTAGTTAGGCAAAAATGTGAACATTTTTTTTGTAGGAGGAGAGGAATGTTATGTACATGTGTTAACACCCCTGATTGATTGATGTGACGAGGTTGTCGTCCTTGTGTATTTTTCTTGTATGAGTAGAGATTGTCACCCCTGAATTGAATGTTGATATAGAGGGCGTTGTTTAGAGATTGGAAGAGAGAAGCAGACGTGAGGAGGAAGAATTTGTGAAAGAGGTTAGAATTGAGAACAATTGTGATTGGCTGTATGCAAAGCGTGTGTACGGATTGTCCGTATATGGAATTTTCCGTTTCTTTGTCTTGCCTAGAAAAGCGCGCGAATCAGCTCGTGGAAATTTTCACTGGCCCTGAACATGCCTTGATTTGAAAGCTGAATGAATCCTCCTTCTGCTGATATACAGGTTGACCTAGCAAGTTCTAGTTTGTCAAAAGGGTGACCGAGTTGCTGTGTATTAAACATTCCCTTCACGAATTCTGAACAAAACAAGAAGAATTGGGAAATCAGTGACTGTGTTTATAATTAAGTTTGTTGACAAAATTTGGTATCCTCTTTGGTCAAACCAGTACAACACCAGGACGTCTCTCTCAACTGCAGGCTGCTGGAGCTGACGGACGTGGATGTTGTCGTGACATTCTCTGTTACCATTTAAAGTTAGTTTCTTCTGAATGTCACATGATATAATCAAACACACTGACAGACACATAAATATGCGTACACAATGAAGTTATGACGTGACATCGTAAAATTACAGACACACGTGATTAACACACTGTCATCTTCACAAGACTCCGTATTGGTGTTACCACGGACCTTCATCTTCATGAAGGTCCGTGGGTGCTACAGCTTGCCACTGTGTTATCAAGATCAGAGGTTTTCAAACTGTGGTACGCGTACCACTAGTGGTACGCAAAGGTATGATGGGTGGTACGAGAGCACCATGCGCCAAAATAAAAGAATGTGTATATATAGATTTTACGGGGGTTGTATGTAGGGTCTAGAGGTGGTACTCGGTCAATTCGAATTTTCGAAAGTGGTACTCGTCTGAAAAAGTTTGAAGACCACTGATCAAGATGACATGAGACTTGACTAGACCCATGAAGACATTTTATTTTAGACAGTTCTACCGTGTGACGTCATCAACTACAACCTCTAGTCCTACCTCAGAGCTAGGTTGAATAAACAAGACCCAGTGTGTAGGATGTTGATGTTGACACCATTTGTTGTATAATCAAGACAAAGTGTGTCTGATGTGATGTTGACACTAGTTGTTGTGTAAACAAGATTCTAGTGTGTGTGTGTGTGTGTGTGAGAGAGAGAGAGAGAGAGATGTTGATGTTGACACTTGTTATGTAAACATGACCCAGTTTGCAGGCTGTTGCTGGTGACATTAGTTGTTGTGTAAACAGAGACGCAGTTCTTAGCACGTGATGTGAGACAATATAAATACGTCATGTTTATGACGTCAAAAGGTGATGTCGTCAGATGGCTAGCATTTATCGTGACGAGAGACAATCACCAGTTGTGACGTACACCGGGACATGTGGTAAAGTCGGGTATAACCACTATCAACATCATTATCCAGACACACAACGACTTTTCTCTCCAGACCATGAACACGATGTCCATACGCCACCCACACCACGTTACTGCGGGCCGTGACCACGTCCTCAATGTCATCATCAGTCATCACCCGTAGTGGAATACCAGCATCTTTAAACGCTTCCACCAAACCGGAGTTGTTAGTGATGCTACCCCAGTACAACACCAACACGTCTCTCCAATGCAGCCAGGTTGTGTCGCCGCTGATGGAGGTGACGGTCGTGGATGTTTTTGTGACATTCTCTGTTAACATTCAAAGTGAGTTTCGTCTGTAAGTCACATGTCGGATATAGTCGTCGTACACAATCAGAAATATGTATACACAATGAAGTTATCATGTGATGACGTAAAATAACAGACACACGTGACTAACACACTGTCCAATTCACAAGACTGTTATTACACCGTTAACTGTTTACCTGTAAACAGACGTTACACCACATAATACCCACACCTACCCGTAACACCAACACGGAGACTGCGTAGGAAGCTGACCACCTCCCGACCGCACGTGAGACAGTTAACTGGGTCTTCACCTGAGTGACCCTGACCTCGGTGATACAGTCGTCTGACTGGCGGGCCGTCTGTGTGGTCAGGCACACCACGCTCACCGTACGACAGGACATTACCATTTGTGATATCCCTATCCTGCTCAACTTCCCTGACGACGGCCGGCGGAGAGCGAAGGGGTCTGGTTAAATATGCTACTAGCCAGCCGACGGGTACCTGCACATGGAAAAGTCTTGCCGCCCAAAGGTTGAGACGAGGAACTTGAGTCAGCAGCTTGTCACACAAAGTCTTGAAATATGACCTGTCACAGACAGGAGTGTTAGAGAGGATGAGATACACGTGTTACACTGTGTACTAATATGTGTGCTTTTGATTGTGTAGCACGTAGTACGTCATCAAATAATGACGTCATCAGGCCCGTTCTAAGTCTCGGTGGGGCCCGAGGCAAAGGGCATGTGCGGAGCCCTCGACGCCACGATCACACGGTTTTTGTTGGGATTTAAATTCGACAGACACTTTTTTCCTCAGGCACATCTCGTCTTTTATCACTGACAGCACGCTGCGTAGACATTACAACATAAGCCTACGATTAATTTATTTGTAACATTCGTCAATAGGCTACAACGAAGGGAACCCTAGAGTCTGCAGTCGTGGTTGAGTTTGAGTTGACGGGTTTGCATCCGCCGTTAACACTCAGCACACACATACATGCGAAAGACATTCAGATTTAATAAACAAATAGCATAGCAACACGTAAACAAACGGCACAACATAAAATGTAAGTTTTCAACACTAAAAATATTTATAAGTGAACTTTCCGGGCCTTCATTGAAGCAAAATCATCAATAAGTTCACTGAAATGTAATACCCAAGACTTCAATGCGTCCATTTCCTCGCCAAGCATCAACATCTCGGCTTTCTCCATGTGTTAGCACATCTTCCAAATTCTTCCCACACGACTTCAGCACCGACTTTGGCAACTCCTTGAAGTTGTAGATAAATCCAAAAAATTTGATTATGATTCCTTTATTGTTCAAATCTTCTTTGAAGAGACGCAATTGCTGTATCCAATATCTTGTTGAAGTAGTTGATGCTGAAATTCTCCTGACCATTTCTTCCTCCTTCATCTTCTCTCCTTCGTATTGTTCGTAATCAAACATTCTGCTTCTCCTTTTAATTCGTGTAGGTTTAAAAACTGTTTCTGTATCCTCTGCAATTTCTCTTGCGTTAATCAGAGAGCTTGAAAATTCACTTTTACGATAATCTTTTAGCCATGTGCAAATGCCCTCCAGGCCACATATTGTTTCTGAAAAATTCGCAGTCAGACCTTAAAGTTCTTTACTGACCATGTTTATTCGAAACAAGTCATACCAGAAGCACAAGGAATCAAGGAATTTGAAATTCTTCAGCTCGTTAGCCCCTGATTCAGTTTCACTCCGAGATTTTGGATCGTTCTGACAGTTTGACCAATGCATCATAAAAGTTTCCAGCTTGATACCTCACAGCTTTAACGCTGTCTAACGACACTCCCATCTTGTTTCACATAAAGGTTTGGGAGTCGTATCTGGCACAAACTGACACAAGGTTTCCCACCTTTTCCCAGATCCAGAGAAGAGGACGTACAATCGTTGCAAGATGCCGAAAAATGTCATACTCTCTGGGCAACATTTGGCCATATCGCCAAACAGGAGGTTGTAACTGTGACAAGCAGAGGGGGAAAATAAGGCTTGTGGATTTATTTCCCTGAGACGCACTTGGACTCAAGACTTTTCTCCTTTCATGTTGGCCCCGCTGTCATAATCTTGGCCACCTATATCGGCAAAATCTAGCCCCAGTTTTTCTAGCTCTTCTAGAAGGACATCAGTCAGATTCTCTCCCTTGCTTTCATAAGCAGCAACGAAATCAATGAAATGTTCATAGACTCCTAGAGGAACGTCATCGACGGAACCGTCTGAAACGTATCGTACTGTTAGTGACATTTGCTCTTCGTGGCTGATGTCAGGTGTGCAGTCTAGTATCACAATAAAGTACTTTGCAAATTTTATTCTCTTGATGATAGTCGATTGCACCTTGTTTCCCATGAGATAAATCAGTTCATTCTGAATTCGATTTTCCAAGTAGTGATCGTGAATTTCGCCGGTCATTGCCCTTCTCAAGTACTCTTGCATGATCGGATCAAATCGAGCAATCAGCTGAACTAGCCCAAGAACGTTACCATTGTGTGGCTCATATAGTTTGTCGACTGATCAATGGAATGCCATATTGTGTTCTGCTAGGAACTGCACAATAGCAAGCAGACGTTCAAAAACGCTTCGACATCGAGTCCTCTCTTCGTTAATTATTTGCTTGTTATTTTCTTCCACTGTACATTTCTTATCCAGTCGCAATTCAAGTTCCAGCCACTCTAATTGCTGTCATGTGAGATTCTGATCTTTCATGCTCAAAAAGACGAACGCTTGCATTTTTCTAATCAAGGAATCCATCAGACTCTAAAGCGGAATTTGTGTTTGCAAACAGCTTGAAGCAGAAACAGAAGATGTAGCCCTTCGATCTGGAGTACATCATTCATTGACGATTCCCAATTTGTCCATTTGGTAAGCTTCTCTTCAGGTAGTTCATTGAAAACCTGCGTTTTGTTTCATGGTCTCTCGGAAATTCCATATCTTCAATTTTTTTAGCACCTTTCATTACCAAGAAGTCTCGATCAGAAGTGCTTAAGCAGTCGGGCAAAATGCAGTTACCATATTAATTAAAAGCGCGGGGACCTACGCAAATGCCTAGTCCGCCTGCCCCTAAGAACGGCCCTGGACGTCATCATCAATCCCATGTAAATGACGTCAAAATAATGAACCACGTTGCTACACAATCTTTGTAACAGGACTCTACTTTTAGCTGCATCACAACACCTCCATCAGGTGTCACAACCATTGAGGAATTATTATCTGTTAAACACCTGGTGGTGATTATGAGATAAAAGCCAGCGACATCTACCTGTGTGTCTATCATCACATCACACGCTGTAGTACTCACCCCCTCACTTCATCAGCGATGACATACAACGACCCTCCGCTCGCCGCCTGTGACAAGTTGTTGACGGCCTTCTCCACTTCTTTACCAAACTGAAGATCATACTCCAGGAGGTGAGGCTGACCGGGTGATACACCTGCTGACTGTTGTGTGTTTACTGTCTGCAGCAACAGGTGGTACAACATGATGCACGCTGCACGACTCCCAGACCAAGTACTCACAATGTAGACGTGGTGACCGCATCGCAGCCATTTTATACCCATCATCAGCAGCACCACGGTTTTACCTGTGCCGGGCGGTCCGGTGACAAAGAGTCTGGGAGGCGCCATGTTGAGCAGGTGAAGTTGCTCCGGGAAGAGTGTTATTACAGCAGTATAGCACTCTCCTGTACACCACACGGCCTGTCCCAGGGTCTTGACACTCACACGTGGAGGACATGTACATGGCACACTCACTGTTGTCGCTGGTCCACAGAATCTAGTTCAGTCACATCAATAATATATTCAGTTGATATGTTTTTCAAAAACAAATCATAAAGAGTACATAAGAAAGTGTGGTGTAAGTTGTTAACTCTATTGCCTCTAATAGTACATTTCTCATTTTCTCAAATAAAAAGTTATCATTTCTGTTAAAGATAAAATATTTGTCTCACTCTCTAATATATACTAACTGAAGACAATTTCTATAGCTTATTTCTATAACGGACACCACGACCTGCCCGAAATCGAAAACTCAAATACTCCAGCACAATGCAATACAACATAAAAAGAATTGTAAGGGAAATATGTTTACAATTAAACTCATTTATAGCATACACGAGCGAGCTAGGGTGTGTGTGTGTGTGTGTGTGTGTGTGTGTGTGTGTGCTGGGGGGAGGGGGATACCCTGCCCAGTAAAAGAAGATTTAGGACCCACGAACGAGTCATTGACGATGACTTTTCCTTCGTCGCCATATTAATAATCGTGATGATTATTGTTATTATTAATAATGTACTTCAGCTGCACAACCACAAACAGAAATAATTGTTCATTAGGAATAAAATGGTTTGTTACAATATGTTGGCTCCTTCAAAAGAGTTGTCATTAAAACACATATTTTACAGACTCTAAACAGTTGTTGTTTTGCACTGCTTTTCATAGGAACAGAGCAAATTTTTCACGCACCTAGTTACGGTACCTGAAAGGTGGATTGTGGTGACTCAGATGGCAAAAGTTGCAAAGAGTTAACACACTGTGGCAACACTACAGCTTCACTAAACATTGCAGATTACTTTTTAAATAGGTAGCTTTGTGATGCCTGCGAATGATGTTATAAATATCTAAATGGTCCATGGAGGAAAAAAAGGCAACTGTTACCAATTAAATGTTCTTAACCATCTGTGTGAGGTGCCGCCCGGCGGCCGCCAGCGCTACAAATAGGTATGTGACCCCGCGTGACCTGCCAATGTTGAACCATTCTAGCAGGTGCACGAGCGAGTGTGACCAAAGCGAGTGACTGACACAAGACTTGGTACCTGGGATGTCCGGTGCGAGAGAGCACATGCGTGACAGGCAGACGTTAGATGTTTCTAGATGCTTTCCCAGATAGCATTTAAACCTTTTATAAATGTTTTATAAATGTTCTCACGAAATGTTTTCAAAATGTTTGCAGAAAATGTTTTCAAAATGTTTATTTTGCACATCGGAAAAATGTTTTCTTAACGTTTACATTCAAACTATTTTTAAACTTATTTTCTACCTTTTTAAGCTCTTTTATAAACATTTTCCTGTAAAGCATTTAATAGTTTGGTCGCAACCCCGGGAAGGGTGACTCTCACTTTCTCTCTCTCTCTCTTTCTTCCAATTGACATGCCCGGGCCAGACAAAAACAGGATCTTTTGCACAAATAAATTTTATCTACAGATAAAAAAATTGTCTTCCACTCCTCGATCAGACAAAATGACGTCATTCTCTCACGTTACACATCTTTTGACATCATCCATATACATTCAGACAAACTAACGACATTCACGCTCTTTCGTTCTTTCAAACTCACATCAGTTAGACAGGTGTTTCTGAGGCACGGTCGTAACGCTGCGTATGCATATGCCACAGGGGAAAGACAGATAATATCCATGATAAGATCTCAACTCTAACCCACTTAATAGAGCAGGAACAAGCGAGGGTTTTAACAACTACACTAAAGTAGCATCTAGCTTTCGGGTGCGGCAACAGAAAGTGATTTAATTTAGAATGGCGCCATCTGTTTAAGGACTCACTTGATATTCTGACTGTTGTTATCTTCAACATTTTACCGTATTTCTACGAAGGTTCACTAAAAAAACGGTGATAAAAATCTTGTTTTTGAAACGAAAATTATCTTCTCCCAGCGTTAGCAAGGGAAACAATCCAACGTTGCGTCAATACGAAGTGCATGGTGTGTAACTGTGTTTTGAGATGACTGATTTTACAACAGTTTTCAAATCTACAAATCTATAGTACCAAACAAACATATATTTTATTAGAATACACATTAGAGTTTGAATATTACTTAATAGTAAGCTTCTTAATTCTGTTCTATAGCTTCCATCCTCTGTGGTTTCTCTCATTCAACCATCCCTTACTACGTCATACATTCTACGTCATACTCACTACATCATAATCCTACATCATATATCTTAAGAAGTTTTCTGAAAATGTTTGTATAACATTTATTTAATATTTTTGATTAAATGTTATGTTTCCTACCAGTTTAAAATGTTTGCAAAATGTTTCAGTTTTAAATTTTTATTTAGTAAACGTTTCTAAAATGTTTATAAAATGTTTCATATCAAACTTTTACATTGTGACAACTATGTTAGCGTTTTTAAAACGTTTATAAATTTTTTCATTACTATATGGGTTGTACATTGTATATAAGCGTTTAGAGTGAGGTTCAGAGCTAAACTAAGGTGGTAAGAGAAATACAGAGCTGAAGGCAAAGGAACCCGGAGAGCGTTAAATTACCAGCCTAGTAACACCCTGCTTTTCTTAAATGCAAAAAGATCCCTTCAAACCAAAGTAGCTACAATGAGACAATGGAGAATATCTGACTAGATCAAATGAACCTCCAACATGCACATGTGGTGACAGACTAAGCACCTTACATGTACTGTTTGAATGTAATGAAAACAAACCAGACAGAGAAGATCTGAAATAGGTCCTAGATAAGTATAGACTGACACTAAACACAAACAACCGGGACTTAACCCACCAAAAGAGATATGGCATACTTTACTGTCATTAGCGGTAACATTGATAGCCAACCATTCCAATACAAGACTAATATAAATAAATATTTTACCCTAACAAAGAATTAAAAAAAACTAAGCACTCACAAGAAGAGACATCAAATTATTTAAAACCCGGGTTACAGTAGAAACTGAAATTATATAAGAAAGATAAAGAAACAATCAGAGAAGAGCAACACGAGGAATCCGATAACCAATACAGTACACCACCACGGCGGACGTTGCAGGGCTCCTAGGCACCGATAATAAGTCACAACAACAGGAAAAGAGGGCAGCAGAACAGTACACCACCAGCACATTATTTTACTATTTACCTGGCTACCAGTGTCTTGTACATCTCAGGTGTCATTTGAATGACAGGTCCAGCCCAAGCCACACGTCGCTGCCACCAGTGTCCGAATTCCCTCAGCACGTGACTACTGACGTCACACGGTGTCTTGGGGTCAGACAACTGATCAGAGCACAGACACAGACCAGCGATGTTGGCGGCATCTCTTGTTTCTAGACACTGACAAAGTTCCTGTAAAGGAATCACATCATGTAATGTAAAAATGAGATAAATATAGAGATGACAGATCTAAAGTCAAAGAAACGAAATGTCCTAAAGTACAAAGTACAATTTAAATACAAATCAGTAGTTTAGAATGGATATAATAAAATGTTGTTAAAAGAGACAGAACAACGGTCTACTTGCAATGACTTTATTTAAACAAATAATTTATCTCGCACAAGACATGCTGAGATAATAATGTGCACCAAACAAAAAAGAAAAAGAAGAAAAATTCGTTTATTTACCAATTGACATTACACTAGGAATGTGATTTGATGATGGCCGCCACTTAACAAAGCACACACACACACACACACACATACACACACACTTGCAAACCCCATTACTCGCACTGCTATTTATACCCCCCACCACCACCACAAAATTATTTGCTTCATAACGGCACGCAGATGCAAGGTATCACTCCCTTTCTTTGACATACACATACACTGCTCCCATTGACTAAACACTACCCACACATTTCAGAGTTGCCATACATACCAAAGCATCTATGCTAGCAGGCACACATGGATGCTAGGCTTCCCAATTGCACTACATATGACACTCACAAGGTCCGAAAAGACGCATTCAGCTGCAGTAAAGAAACTGTTTGTCAAACAGAAAGTTTTTGTCCGAATGAGTCTATACCTGACCCCAGAAGGCATGAGACAGAAAAGAACATTGGCCGGGTGGGAGGCATCACCCACATCAGAGTAATGTCCCTTCGCTTAACCAGCTGGAGGGGACTAGCTCTCTGTATTTGTTGTTGTCTTCGATTACCTGTTGTAAGTTTTGTGCCTATTACTTGACACATGCTTCTTCATCTTTCTGTTCAATGATTTACTTGTCTGTGGCCACTTTGGTTCTAACTACGGCCTTCTGCGTTCCCAGTCTTTCGCCAGTCTGTTCGCGAGGTAATGACTGCTGTTGATCAACATCTTGACCCGCTACAGTTTGCCTACAGACCTGGAAGAGGTGTCGATGATGCTAAGCTGTTCATACTAAAAAAGCGAAAGAGTAAAAGAGAGAGGACGAAACCTAATAGTAGACTTCGACTTGGCAACAAGGTTATTTTCATTAAAAAGTGGGTCAATAAGGGGCTATATAGCATTCAGCATTTTTATAATGAATCTGGAGTAGTTTTGTCATTGGGTGAAATTAATGCCAAGTATGGACTCACAATAGATATAGTGAAGTACATGGGATGCACTAAGGTAATTAAAAAAAATTATTCAGTCAACAGGAATCATAATTAGGAATAATGCCGCGTTAGATAATCCAAAAAGTATTAAACGGATTAATTCCTTAGAGAAAGGTACTAAATATTACTATGAAATATTGACAGAAAATGCTATAGTGCCCAAATGCTGTGATAAGTGAGAGTAAAATAAAAACCCATTGTAAAGCTTTTTGTAATGGTACATGTGGACACTTTCTTCTTGTCTCTCACTATCTCACTTTCCTTCTTTTTCAAGTATGGACATCCAACACTCCATACTTATCTTTTCTATCTTGGGCACGGATTTAAGAATGAAAGGGGTTTGAACGGGGTTCTGTGAAACTGTACTTACTAAATAAAGAAATTTGAACATAATAATAATAATATCAAGAAAGCTGGTAGTGGGGATGAAGGGGCTGTTGATATCACGAGTGGTGTTGTGTGCTTGTAGCACCTGATCTAACGAGTTACCATCCAGATTACTTTGCTTACTGACAGCATTCATTATTAAACAGTTTTTCGAAAACAGTATTACAACCGATCAATGTGCATGTCGTTTCATCTTATATCGATTAAAATAGTTTTTTTTCATACATTAGATACTTTTTGCGGTACAGTATAGAATACATGAAAGATAACAGAAAGGCAATGAAACCTGAATGAGGTGGTTGTCGCCGGAGATGGTCTGTTGAAGCTGACGGGCCGTGAGGTTGGGGAAAGCAATCACCTTAGTGACGGGCAGACCGGCAGAGATGTCAGACACCAGGTGAGACAACATGGCCTCCGCCTTTTCCAGCTGTGACACGGCGACATTCAGCTTCTTTTTAATGTTAGTGTCTATATCCTGCTGTGACATTTTCAAAGCTTCTAAATTGTCACCAAAGGCCTTTACCTCACAGACTACCAGTCCGTATTGGCGATGAATGAGAAGCACATCAAAGTCTCCCTGTTTCCAGTTGCGTGGTAAACAAGGAGGAAGGTTGGAGGGTCGGGGTAGCTGCTTAACGGCGGCAGCGTAACAAGGTTCACCCAGGTACTGTCCAAACTGAAGCTGAGTCATTCCAACCATCACAACTCTGTTCTCTTCACACATTTTCTGAAGACAGACAAAAATCCGTTGCAAGGCGGCATCATCTCTGATGTCACTGTCCTGAAGGCGAGGAGACTGAGAAATGGACGAATGAGCAGCACAAGATGAACTCTGTGGCAGTTGGTTAGACTGACCAGCCTGTCCAGGTGCTGATTCAAGGACCAGAATATCCTGACCTGCAGTCGACTGTCTGGTCATCGGCACGCGGTTGATGTAGACAGGAGGCAGGAAGTAGGCGCGAGAGTCGAGATCAGGGAACGCGGCCTCAACCCACTGTAGCCAGAATGTCTGGGCTTGTTGTGATAATGTTTCCTGTGTCAAAATAATAATAATAACAATCTGGTCAAAACAATCTGGTACATAAAATAATAGCTGGCTAATATCCTTAAGCCATTTGGTTTATTTTAGATTTTTTCTGTTCAAACTTTGCTTGTTTAAGCTACTGATCTTTTATACTGGAGATGCCCTGTTAATCATCCAGGAAGGTATTTTTCTGATCTCCCGCATTATAGTCTGTTACACACTGTTGTAATATACATTTGCTGTCAACAAACAAACCTTTGAGCCAGTGTTCTGTCCGATGAGACTGACTGCCGCTTTGATCTGAGAAGGATCACCGTCGATGTTGAGAATCTTCATACCTGGTACAGGTGAGGGGTTGGGGTCAAACTCTACGTTAGCGCCTGTCTTCTTCTTTACCTTTTCCAGGGGGCGTGTGTTCACTAAAAAAAAAAAACTTTTATTAGTGATTGTTAATGTGCATGCACATTTATCTAAAATTTATCTAAAATATAACAGACTATTATCATCATCATCATCATCATCATTATAGATTTAATGATTATGATGTTTTCCTCTGAATGCTATTTTACTACTTCACTCTTTTCTGCTTTTTATCCTACGTTCATCTATTGTTCTTTAAAATAGTAAAGTATCTAAAAAAAATACAAGCCACCTGTATCTGTAAGTAGTTCAGCCTGTTGATCAGTCACAGCGTGTAGGTAAACTTTGACCCGGCCACCGCCTGTAGAACTTTGTCTTCCACCTCCTCCTTTAGGCCGCTTTCTCTAAGATATGAAATTAAATAAGCTCACCAGTATTACACTAAACCATCAGAAAGAAAATTATTGATGATGATGATGATCATGATGATGATGACCTGTTGCGAAGCAACTTATATCAACAGTAAATGTTTCTCCACTGTATGAAAAGTTTAACACTAAATATTGACCTACGTCATAACACACAAATATATATATATATATATATAGTAATTCGGGTTAGAAACATGTTTTTTAAGTTTCTTTTTAAGAAAACTCAAGGTAACAGGTGATCCTGTTGTGCTAAGGTTGATTTCATCTAGTATCGTTACTCTTTCGCATCAAAAGGGCTTTCATACAAAATAAGTAAGATTATAAAAAATTAGTTTATGACTATTTTAATATGTTACTGTTATCACTAATGACCCCCTGAGCACTGTGGTACTCTTACTGTACAGGGAAGGAGAGTGGCTAACCTGAGCAGACGGCGGATGACCAGACATTGTTGACAGTGGTCTCCCCTGTACAGCACCAAGTTTCTCGGAGGCAGCGTCTGTCTGTTTGTGAGAAACCAACCGACTGTTATGTGTGTAGGGTCATAGGTAATGTAGTGTCAGTGGCATAGAATCAGTGCCATAGTGTCAGTGTCATCATGTTAGTGTGATACTGTCAGTGCCATTGTATCAGTGTAATAGTATGAGTGGCATTGTGACAAAGCAATAGTATCAGTGTCATAGTGTCAGTGGCATATTATCAGTGTTAAAGTGTCAGTGGCATAGTATCGGTGCCATAGTGTCAGTGCCATAGAGTCAGTGTCAGTCAAGATGAGTTTCATGTGATGAGGAAAGTCGTTAGGGTTAATGCTGAGTTCATGTTTATCCATTAGGCTACAGAAAATAATTGGTTATAGCTGACCAGGGCAACCTAATACTGAGTCCTGAGAAATCAAGGAAACACAACGTTAAGTACGTGTATAGCAAATAAGTAAATAAACACAAAAATGAACCTTACCTTAACAAGTGTGTGGTTGAGATGTTCGACATATCAACAGCATTAACCAACGGCTTCTGCTGCCTGGAGCAGAATGTCATGACTCGCTCTGTGCCTGTTACAGGATGTCAGCAGCATACTGGCGGGCTGTAACATCATGACGAAAGGCTCTGGCCACTTGTGAATATGAAACACTTGCCCTTCTGACCCTTGTCTTGATTAGAGCCGTGTGCACGAGTCTGTAATACACAGAATACTCTGAAGCTATTTTTCTTAATATAGCTATACTGATTGGTTGGTCTTTGACCTTCTTTTTCCATATGCAAATGAGCCAGCCTCGTTCCGTATACATTTCACGTTAGAAGTTATAGAATGCAATCTATAAATATAGGTTTCCAATGTATAGCTAGAATGCATTCTATAACTACAGAATTGAAAGGTATATATAAAATGAATTGGATAGCAACTTCTGAGTATAATATAAATGAAACACTTCGGTTTTTACCGAGTTTCTCTCTCTAGCTGTACATTGCAATCTATAAGTATAAAATGAATTGTATAAATATAAAATGCAATCTATAAGTATAAAATGCAGTTTATAAATATACGTTGCATTCTATAATTATACATTGCAATGTATAGCTAGAAATAGCAAATTTGAGAAAATTCCTCTCTTGGCGCCCAATAAGCATCATGTCAGATATGACCACCTTTACAGGCCTACATACACTGTATCATGTCAGACATGGTCATCTTCACTGCCATCCACACACTGTAGTCAAGGACCGTTGCTACGTCCTCTGACGCCTTGCAAATGAGGTGCAAGCGCTAGAATCACAGAGGACTTAAACTTTTCGGCGCACCCGTCTGAACACGTTTATAAACGGGTACAAGATATCCACTCACATGATATGGGCAGGGGGACAGATCTGTAGATGAGGTTAGATGTAGTCTTACTCTAAGCAGTCGGTCACGTGACATACTGGTAAAGTGAAGTTAGGAGTCTGAGAATAAATTGAGACGAGATGGTGTGTGACATCTGTAATGCACTTTCACGCTTTGGTGACTTGTGCCCTGAAACACAGTTGGGGGAATGCTCTGAGTAGACGAAATGGGTGTAGAGAAATCTTGAGCGATTGGATGTTTGATAACAGGAAAGATGAAAGGGGAGGGTTGTTGTGTCGATCATCGAGACGAAACGTCTTCAGTCTCCGCTGTAGGTGTTACTTACTGTTGTTGTTAGGGTAGGTTTGAGGGTAGAGTTGTGGCTTCACGATGTCGCATGTGTTGGTTACTGTCGTCGGTGTCTTCATGTTGTTGTACGTGTTGCTTCTTGATTTTTGATTACCGTTGTCGGTATTGTGCTTTTGTTGTAAATAAAATTTCTTGCTCTTAAAGCCCAGAGCTCAGTTGTGGAAGAGCAAATTTAAAAGCTTGATTCTTTCAAAAATCTTTTTCATCATTTAGTTGCTTTCCCAATTGATTTAGAAGAGTTTTACATTTGATTTTTTTCTTTTAAATTAACATCAGACTAGAGCTGTTCTAAAACAGTTTGAAAAGTGATGACAGCGGTCATCAGCAACTGCATCAGAGTAGAGAAACTGACGAAAAAAAACGACGATAAGACGACAGGGACCGTCATGTAGACGGGTTATTATTAGCTTTGTAGTCGAGGCTTCAAACATTCTGTGTAGGCGACCACTTAGACATACAGGGAGATACTTGAACAGTAGTCGATGTGAGGTCCTGTTACTGTAGCTTAATATCCGGGTACCACACAAGTCACACGACATTTCTGAGGACGAGTGGTTACTGGACAGAGTTGCCAGTAGTCACGTGACCCCCATGTTAGTGTCTGTGAAGTTGTTTGTCCGGTTGAAGTTTCCTGACCGCTCACCATGTAGACAAAGTCTCGTTGTATCCCACAAGTCTGTAGGATGAGGGCGCGTGCAACGTTCAGACAAGCGGTTCTAGTGAACAACTCACTGCAGCCGGACACAGAGTTCAACAGACTAATGACAGGCGTGAGAGTCTCTCTAGTGTATCTCTGTATCGTTGTGAGAAATAATTCACTGCGTATCTCATTTCGGAGATTTGTTGCATGTTGGCGAATACAGATATTGTGATGTTGTTTTAGTCTGTTATACATATAGATATATCACGTTCAAAATTATTTTTCATTCGTAGCCCCTGCAGTATACACTACTGCAGTTCTTCAGTTTTCCTTTCTTTCTTTCTTTCTCTCTCTCTCTCTCTCTTCGGTCTGCTGGCCCAACGGATAGCGAGTGTCATCAACATCAGAATTAACTGTCCGAGGTTCACGTCTCCTCTCAAGCTCTTCTTTCTTCAAATGTGGCACAAAATGACTGGCTATTTTATGTCATGTCAAGGTGTTTGAATATACTGCATTATTGATTAGGCGATATGCTGGATATAAAGTATGCGTTCAGACAAAGTCACTTGTCCTTTCTTGTCTCTCTAGACGACTCCTGTAGTTATCTCCCCTGGATTTCGGTATAATTACTGACGAAAGACAAAGTTTATTGACCAAAGATACGCTTTTTATCAGAGATGAACTGCGAGGTCTGATGAAGCGTATGTGATCTACAGTCAACATCCCTTGATGAATGTCTGTCTGTCTGTCTGTCTGTCTGTCTGTCTGTCTGTCTGTCTGTCTGTCTGTCTGTCTGTCTGTCTGTCTGTCTGTCTGTCTGTCTGTCTGTCCACTCTTGTCTATTGTGAGCGATAGTCAGCAGGTTATCTACAGGACGACCAGTCCAGTCTTTGACGTTCGTAAGTCAGTTCTTCCTCTGGCCTCCGCCGGGTCGGCCATCCTCCAAGGTGCCTTGAAGGATAGTCTTCGAGAAGGTGTTGTGCCGGGTCACGTGGCCAAAAAAGACCAGATTACGTCGCTTTACTGTTGATAGTAGAGGTGCCTGGTGTCCTACGAGTGTGGTCATCTTGTTTCGCAGAAAGTCATTGGTTTTGTGTTTTTTGTATGAGATCCGGAACAGCCTCATTAGGCTGTCACATCCGTAGTGCAGAATAGGCATTACCAGGGATTTGTACAGCTTGTACTTGATAGTGAACCTTATCTTATGGCTATGTCAGATTCTATCAAGTCTAGCCCTTGCCGCTATTGCTGTGGCTCCCAAGTACTCAAAGCGCTTTACCTCTCAGAATTAATGTAGGTTAGTCAAAAATATTGGCCACACCAGCTGTATGTGCCTGTTATTTAATAGCAATAACAGTCGAAAAAATACTTATTCTATGAATATTTTATTTCATGGAAAGGCTGTTCATTTGGTACAGTTTGTTCAAAACAAGCATCAAATATTTCATAGAAAGGAAATAGAAAAACAAAATAGAAAAAAGAACTAATTACAGACTGCATCATGCAGTACCCAAAATTTAGTCACTTTTCTGACTGCAAGTTCTAGTAAAAACTGGTAATATAAAATACTAACATATCAGTTTAATTAATTTTGATAGGGGTTCCTTTCATTCGCACTACTTCTCTAAAGTTACAAAAACCTACATTTATCCTTCAAGTCATAAGTTTAGTTTCTTTTTGTCTGTTTGTGTTATAGTCAATTATTTTAAGAATGTTAAATCACTATTGTTAAATAAATAAATTGTTAAATAAAACACTTTGGTGACTTTTGAAAATGAATCAAGGCAAAGAGATAACTAACACGATATTCAAGGAGAGTTTTGTTAAGTCTAAAAAGGTCATAAACTTGGACAGTTTGCAGTGCACGGGTTCAATGCTTATCTGCGATAACTATCAAGCTAAATTTAAATTTATGGTTACTTCTGAAAAGATATTTTAGCTTGTTTTTTACTTATCACTTTTATGCTGCTTATTTGTCTCTTACTTTTGCGTATGCACACACACACACACACACATCACTCATCACAAAACAAACTACACACAACACTCAGCGCAACACTCACACACACACTGGTTGATAGAAACACATAGATCTTCATCAAGATATTCATTTACACATATAGATGTTTGTCAGTTTTTTTTTTAAATTGTCACTTGTAATGTTTGACAGAAAAGACAGCATCTCTGATGCTACAGATCTCTTGTTCAAATCATATATCATCAATGTACTGTTTTTATGTTCTATTGTAAAAGTAGCCGTGTAGGAAATGTTAAAAGATGTTTGGAAAAAAGCCTGGAACTTAATTCCCATCTGTTTGAATACTACAGTTAGGATAAACTAACCATTTTGTTTTTGGTTTTGATAAGACTTATGAATTTTTCTTCTTTAAAGTTAAGCTTTAGGAGGACTATTAAAATCATCAGTTATTTTTAGAGAAAATTTGTACTCCTGTCTTATATCATATCATTTTTTACAATTAATTTTAAAATTAGAATATTCTAATTGAATGTTCATCCACCACTTAAAAACTTCTGAAATCCATGGGTCAGTTTTAATTACAGTAGGTTAAAAGTCAGGGTTCTGTCTTAGTGTCTCCCTATATATCTTGATTTATATGCTTATATATGACAATCTAAACTGTGATGAACTATTAATAATGCTATATTAAATTTATATTGATTATCATTGTTTGTTAAAAATACAAAACAAGAACACACAAAGTTATAGACCTTACCTTTTTTACATCTAAAATTCAGTTCATCCGATTTTTACCACATATTTTTTCACAAACCAGGATGGATAATATACATCTTTTAAGTAAGATATTTATATCATAGTATAAAATATTATCATCTTTATCTACAACAGAGTTAGACTAATATGAATATGAGCTTAATGAGGACCCATGGTGCAAAGGCATTGTTAAAGAATTGATTCAGTGATTTCGGTATTGGCCACTCATCTGTCACCTGTTGTAAACATAACTGACATAGTTTTGCACTTGGATAAGTAACATAACTAGCACACATGACTTTTAACAATGAAAAAAAATGCGAATGACTTACTACTTTATTTCCATATTTAGCATATGGCACATTCAGATTTTTTAACACTAGCTCAGTAATGTCTTGGTCTTATAGTTTTCGAATCTCACGAAGCTGGCGGCTTCGTGGGCGGCTTTGTTTACCCCAACTAAGGGAAGTCACTCGCAGGTGATGACGTCAACCTTACAGGCCTCATACAGCGGACGGGAGTTGAGCCAGCGCTGGTCCACTAGAAGCGCGCTAAGACGGCTGTCCTTCTTTCTCTAAAGTCCATAATTGAATCAAGATTATTAAGCAACAAAACTTAATCAACATTCTTAGAATGAGAGTTTGTTAGAAATAACATGCCAACAGTGTTGACGTGCTGCACATTTGTTGTTGTGGTTGTAATGTCACCGCTGCAGATGTGTGTCTGAGTAGAGCTTACTGAGCCAACACTACACGATCACGGGTCGTAACCTGTCTGAGCACATCTTACTAAACTAATACTACATGATTACATGTTATAACCCGTCTCTACAACTTATTGAGCCAATACTACACCATTACCTGTCCATTTTAACAGAGAAAACTAATCCCCAATTTCCCGACCCTCCTCCAGTGCACGTGACTGTCTGTAAGACAATGTCCTTGGCAAGCGATGAAAGACAATATAAATATGTCATGAGGTCAGTTTCGGGAGACGATCATCAGTTGTGATGTACACCGGGACATGTGGTAAATTCGGATCAAACCAAAAGCAACATCATCATCCACACACACGACGACTTTTCTCTCCAGACCCTGAACGCGATGTCCACGCGCCACCCACACCACGTCACTGCGGGCCGTGGCCACGTCCACAATGTCATCAACTTTCATGACCCGCACTGGAATACCCGCTTCTTTTAACGCCTCCACCATACCCGAGTCGTTAGTAACGTTAGACCAGTACAACACCAACACGTCTCTCCACTGCAGGCAGGGTGGTGTTGTGTCGCCTCTGATGGAGTAGACGGTCGTGGATGTTGTCGTGACATTCTCTGTTAACATTCAAAGTGAGTTTCTTATGTAAGTCACGTGTCAGATATAGTCGTACACACTGACAGACACAGAAAAAGGTATACACGATGAAGTTATCACGTGATGACGTAAAATAACAGACACACGTGACTAACACACTGTCCAATTCACAAGACTGTTCTCACCTGCTTGTTATTTATCACACCGTTAACTGTTTACCTGTCAACAGACGTTAGACTACATGATACCCACACCTACCCGTAACACCAACACGGAGACTGTGTAGGAAGCTGGCCACCTCACGACCGCACGTGACACAGTCAACTGGTTTGTGACCTGAGTGACCTTGACGTCGGTGATACAGCCGTCTGACTGGCGGGCCGTCTGTGTGGCCACGCTCACTGTACGGCTGGACATCACCAGCTGTGATAAAATCGTGCTTCTTCACTTCCCTGACGACGGCTGGCGGAGAGCGGAGGGGTCTGGTTAAATATTCCACTTGCCAGCCGGCGGGAACGTATTTATGTTTACAACTTGCCGCCCAAAGATGGAGACGAGGAACTTGTGTCAGCAGCTTGTCACACACAGTCTGGAAATGAGCTATCCTGTCACAGACATGAGTGTTAGAGAGGATGAGAGTGACGTGTTACACTGTGTACTGTTACTAATATGTGTGTATATGTTTGTGTATCACGTAGTACGACATCAATTAATGACGTCATCATAAACGGCATGTAAATGGCGACACAATAATGACACGTGCTGCTACACAATCTGTGTAACAGCCGATGTAACAACAAATCTACTTTTAACTGCATCACAACACCTCCATCAGGTGTCACAACCAGTGAGGAATTATCACCTGTTACACACCTGGTGGTGATTATGAGATACAAGTGAGCGCCATCTACCTGTGTGTCTATCATCACATCACACGATGCACTACTCACGCCACTTCATCAGCGATGACGTACAACGACCCTCCGCTCGCCGCCTGTGACAAGTCGTTGACGACCTTCTCCACGTCTTTACCGTCATCAAGCTCATACAGCAGGAGGTGAGGCTGACCGGGTGACACACCTGCTGACTGTTGTGTGTTTACTGTCTGCAGCAACAGGTGGTACAACATGATGCACGCTGCACGACTCTCATAACAAGTACTCACAATGTAGACGTGGTGACCGCATCGCAGCCATTTTATGCCCATCATCAGCAGCACCACGGTTTTACCTGTGCCGGGCGGTCCGGTGACAAAGAGTGTGGGAGGCGCCGTGTTGAGCAGGTGAAGTTGCTCCGGGAAGAGTGTTATTACAGCAGTATAGCACTCTCCTGTACACCACACGGCCTGACCCAGGGTCTTGACACTCACACGTGGAGGACATGTACATGGCACACTCACTGTTGTCGCCGGACCACAGAATCTAGTTCAGTCACATCAATAATATATTCAGTTGATGTGTTTTACAAAAACAATTAATAATGAGTACAGTAGAAAGTGTAAGTTGTTAACTGCATTGCCTCTAACAGTACATTTCTCATTTTTCTCAAATAAAAATAATTATATCATTTCTGTTAAAGAGAAACATTTTTCTCACTCACCAATGTATACTATCTGAAGAAAATTTCTATACCTTATTTCTTTTGTGGACACCCTGACCTACCCGACATTGAAAACTTAAACAATAAAGAGATTGAGGACCCAAGAAAAAATCCATGACGATGACACAGGCGCATGGGATTTTTCCTTCGTCGCCATTTTAATAATCACGATGATGATGATGATGATGATGATGATGATGATGATGATGATGATGATGATGATGATGATGATGATGATGGTTTGTTACTATATATGCTCCTCTAGAAGATATCTAGTTATAAAAACACGTTTCACAGACTCCAAACAGTTGTTAGTTTGCGCTGCTTCTCAAAGGAACAGAACACATTTTGGGGGCACCTAGTTACGGATTGTGGTGACAGACGACTGTAGTGTCAGGCAGGTGGGATGGTAAACGTTGCAAAGACTTGACACACTGTGGTGACACTACAGCTTCACTAAACATAGCAAGTTAATTTTAATTAAAGTAGGTAGTTTCGTGATGCCCGCGACCGATGTTATAAATATCTAAATGATCATCGGAGGAAGAAAGGTTACCGTTATGAATTAAATGTTGTAATCATTTGTATGACGTGACATCAGCGCTCTAAAGGGGTATCTGACCCTGCGTGACCTGCCGGTGTTGGACCATTCTAGCAGGTGCACCAGCAAGTGTGACCAAAGCGAGTGACTGACACAAGCCTTGGTACCTGGGATGTTTGGTGCGAGAGAGCGCATGCTTGAGAGGTAGATGTTAATTGTCTCTAGATGATTTGTACATTGTATATAAGCCTTCAGAGTGAGGTTTAGAGCTAAATTAATGATCAGCCTAGTAACAAAGAGCAAAGTTATGATCAATGGCAGCGGCAAAGCACAGATCTATATGAATGGGGTACAGCTTGATGAGGTAAGCAGCTTCAAACACTTGGGATCCACCCTTTCCAAGGACTGCAGCTCCACGCCAGACATCCCCATCAGGATCGCAGCAATGATGAGGCTAGATAGGATATGGCATAGCCATAAGATAAGGTTAACTACCAAGTACTATCTGTACAAATCCCTGGTAGTGCCGATCTTGCTCTACAGATGTGACACGTGGACTCTGATCACCGAAACGGAAAGGAGAATGCAATCATTTGAGAACAAGTAACACCCCACTTTTCTTCAATGCAAAAAGATCCCATCAAACCAAAATGGCTGCATTGAGACTAAATAGAGAATACCTGACTAGATTAAAAGAATTCCCAACACGCGCATGTGGTGACAGATTAAGCATCTGATATGTACTGTTGGAATGTAATGAAGACAAACCAGACAGAGAAGATCTTATATAGGTCCTAGATAATTATAGACTGGCACTAAACATAAACAGCTGCTTTAGCCAACCAACAGAGCTATGACATACTTTACTGTTATTAGTGGTAACATTGGTAGCCAGTCAGCCCAATTCAAGACTAATATAAATGAAAATCTTAACCTAATGAAGAAGTAAAAGAGCAACTAAACACCCACAAGAAGACGCATCAGAAACCAAGGTTAAAAGGTTCGGCAGGCCTCGTAGACGAACAACAATCCAGTTAACAGTTACCCACGCCTGTTTAAGATGAAAATCTTGCTATTTAAATGTAGTTAGTTGACGATTTCTCTGACAAGAACAGTGGGGTGAGCACTGATCTAACATCTCACTAGCGACCTAGACGTACACGACAGGGCTGAGACTTTTACAGTGTTGTGACTACACATTATTTTACTATTTACCTGGCTACCAGTGTTTTGTACAACTGTGGTGTCATGTGACTGGCAGGTCCAGCCCCAGCCACACGTCGCTGCCACCAGTGTCCGAGTTCCTTCAGCACGTGACTACTGACGTCCCACGGGGTCTTGGGGTCAGACAACTGATCAGAGCACAGACACACACCAGCGATGTCGGCGGCATCTCTTGTGCCCAGACACCGACACAAGTCCTGTAAAGGAACCACATCATGCTATAACAGGTTATTAATGTTGTTAAAAGAGACAGAACAACGGTCTACTTGCAATGACTTTAAACATTTATCTCGCACACGCCGTGCTGAGGCCATTATGTGCACCAAAGAAGAAAAAGAAGAATTCGTTTATTTGCCAATTGCCACTACACTAGTGATGTGATTTGATGATGGCCGCCACTTACTCGACAAATCACACACACACACTTGCTGACCCCACTACTCGCACTGCTACTTATACACCCCCTACACCCAAAAACGTTTTGCTCCATAAACGCGTTTACACACTATCACTCCTCACTTATACACTGCTCACAATGACTACACATTACTCACAAAGTTCAGCGTCGCCATAGATACCAAAATACCTATGCGAGCAGGCACACTTGCACTATACGTGACCCTCACAGGCTGCGAAAAGACGCATTTAACTGCAGGAAAGAAACTATTTCTCAGACAGGAAGTGTTTGCTCGGACGTGTCTGTAGTTGACCCCAGAAGGCATCAGACAGTACAGGCCATTAGCCGGGTGGGAGGCATCAGCCACAATCTTGCGCTGGGTATAGATTGTGCCTACAAAGTGTGGAACTCCGCCTGAAACCCCCCGGGTAACCTGCCGGTCCCAAGCCCGGATGGAGGAGGGTTGGGCGTGGGGCTAGTAAACCGACGCTGTTAAACAACCCTTGCTACGGAAACTACAACTACAACATTACCACAACGAGAGCCTGAACGGGAAGATCCCTCTTTGGAGGGGCCTATGACGCGTGTTGGCGAAAGCCTTCGGGAAGTCAGCTCAGGTAGCACAGGAGATAAGAGTTATGGCATCGAGCTCCTTGGCCTGTGCGAGACCAGGTGGAATGGCAGCGGTCAGACCAGACTCTAGACAGGGGAGATTATCATCTACTCTGGACACGAAGACCCTGACCATGACCATGACCACTCACAAGGAGTAGCATTAATGACGACACAGGAGGCTGCAAGGGCACTAATAGCATGGGAACCAGTTTCCCCACGACTTATGTCAGCTCGGTTCAACTCCAAAGGAAGAAAGATCACCATCATCCAGTGCTATGCACCTACCAACGCAGCAAAAGAAGAGGAGAAGACGGAGGCAGCTGGAATGACATGGACCCAGCTGGGGAGAGAGGCCAAGAACCGGGTTCGCTGGCGTGGTGTACTTGCAGCCCTATGCTCCACTGGGGAAGAAAAGGAATAAAAAGAAGAAGACAAGGGGCGGATCACAGCCATTACATCGACTAACTGAACGTACCACCCGGTCGAATAGGTCTTTCTGTTTCTGGGTGGTGCTGCAATAGCAGTACACTCTCCACCATTGCCTGTAAAACTGGACCACAATGTCTTATGACAATCTGTTTCAGCAGGCGCAGAAAGTAAAGGCGTTGTTGTGCCTTCTTGACATCACATTGTTGTTTCATCTGAGATAACCTGGCATTGTGAATCACAGAAACCTATAATAGTTGACCTGCTCTATGCTCGTTGCGGTGAGAGGTTCAACAGGACTTCTTTTTCACAGTAAACTATGAAACATTGAGTTACAGACCATTATCACTGCACAAAGTCACCAGGTGATCCACATCTTGCCGGTACACAGACTGATCGTTGTTCGCGATGAGACCTACACTGTGGTGTCATTGGCATGAGCTGAGACACAGTCGTTGGTGAAAAGAGAGAACAAGAAAGGAGATTATATTAACGAGAAATAATTTTTTTAATATCTAGATACTTTGTGACGTACAGAATAGAATACATAATAGGGAACAACAAGGTACTGAAACCTGAATGAGGTGGTTGTCGCCGGAGATGGCCTGTTGAAGTTGACGAGCCGTGAGGTTGGGGAAAGCGATGACCTTAGTGACGGGCAGACCGGGAGAGATGTCAGACACCAGGTGAGACAACATGGCCTCCGCCTTGTCCAGCTGTGACACGGCGTCTTTCAGTTTCTTTTCAATGTTATTGTCGAAATCCTGCTGTGACATGTTCACAGCTTGTACATTGTCACCAAAGGCCTTCACCTCACAGACTACCAGTCCGTATTGCCGATGAATGAGAAGCACATCAAAGTCTCCCTGTTTGAACTTCTGTGGTAAAGACGGAGGAAGGTTGGAGGGTCGGGGTAGCTGGGTAGCGGCGACAGCATAGCAAGGTTCACTCAGGTACTGTCCGAACTGAAGCTGAGTCATTCCAACCATCACATCTCTGTTCTTTCCACACATTTTCTGAAGACAGACAAAAATCCGCTGCAAGGCTGCATCATATATGAGGTCACTGTCCTGAAAGCGAGGAGGCTGAGGACTGGACAGATGAGCAGCAGAAGATGAACTCGTCGGCAGTTGGTTAGACTGACCAGCCTGTCCAGGTGCTGATTGAAGGACGAGA
Source organism: Marisa cornuarietis (assembly GCA_004794655.1). Taxonomy (NCBI): domain Eukaryota; kingdom Metazoa; phylum Mollusca; class Gastropoda; order Architaenioglossa; family Ampullariidae; genus Marisa; species Marisa cornuarietis. The sequence goes on from SMMW01000533.1 coordinate 90,058, forward strand.
ACATGCTGGCCTGCAGTCGACTGTCTGGTCATCGGCACGCGGTTGATGTAGACAGGAGGCAGGAAGTAGGCGCGAGAGTCGAGATCAGGGAACGCGGCCTCAACCCACTGTAGCCAGAATGTCTGGGCTTGTTGTGATAATGTTTCCTGTGTCAAAACAATCTGGTAAATTAAATAATAACTGACTATTATCCTTAAACCATTTGGTTCATTTTAGACTTTTTCTGTTCAAGCTTTACTTGTATTAGCTATTGCTATTTAATACTAGAGATGGCCCGTTGTATAATTCTGTCATTTAGTAAGGTAAAGTCTGTTACACACTGTTATAATATAATATGTATGTAAACAAACAAACCTTTGAACCAGTCATCTGGCTGATGAGACTCACTGCCGCTTCGATCTGAGAAGGAAGGCCGCTGATGTTGAGAATCTTCATACCTGGTACAGGTGAGGGGTTGGGGTCAAACTCTACGTCAGCGCCTGTCTTTTTCTTTACCTCTTCCAGGGGAAGTGTTTTCACTTTAAAAAAATCAGAGATTGTTAATGGGCATACGCATTTATTGAAAATGTAAGAGACAATTGTGATTGAATTATCATTTATCATTACGACAAAATTTAATGGTTGATTGCGCTAATGGTAAGTTTAGTTTTTCAAAAACTTCACATCGAGCACAGATCATCATTAATGTACTCGTGATTATCAAGTTCATCATTGCCATTATCATCATTATTATGATTACCATTTCTCTGTCGGTTCTCCGCCAATAGAGAGTTTGAGATCCACGGCGCGTAGGGAGACGTGTGCGGCAACGAGAACGGCGAGCCTCTAAGCCTACCCGTTGTGAGAAAGCGATTGGTTGGATTTTGTGGATGTGATGATGTAGGGCGCAAATTCCCGTGACGCTACAGGTTGCCGCTCCCGCACGCGTCGTGCGAGCGCTGAATCTCAAACTCTCTATTGTCATGGATTTACTGATTATGATATTTACATCTAAACTCTATTTTACTACTTTACTCTTGTCTGCTTTTTATCCTCTCTGATCTATTAAAAGATTTTTTTAATCTTAGAAAATACAGCCCACCTGTATATGTAAGTAGTTCAGAAATGTCAGAGAGAGTTACCCAGCTATGTTGTTTATTTATTTTCTCCCTCTCTGAATGTCTGTATCTGTCTGTCTCTCTCTCTCTCTCTTATTTTGTAATGGAGGCGCGTGCGCAGATATTTTAGTTTGGATATCGGTTGAACCAAACCGGGGGCCGTACGGTTATAAGCGTCAAATCGACGGCATCTGTCTCAACGATAACTGGCTTGTGACAGAGAAAAGGACATTGTCGCTTGACACTGAACTCACATTTATTCTAAAAGTGCAATGCTGGTGGGTCTTTCGAAACTTGGAGGTTTAATTGATATGTGTAATTAAAAGACATCACACTAACTGTAAACACCAGCGGACGCCCCTAGTAAACAGCAGCTGTGCAACCATATCATGACATAAATAACTAAGCAATCTTCTTCTAACCACATAATACCATAAACAATTACATGTACACAATCTTTGAGGTGGTCACGATGCGTCACATGGAGTCGGTGTAGTCACTGTCGTCGCGTCGGCCAATATAAGTGTTAACTAACGGGTCTTGGTTAATGGCCGTTAGTAGCTCGTTTTGGGTCCAGAAAATATGGCGGTGTCAACTTCTCACTCCAAGCAGTCCGAAACGATAAACAACTCTTTACTATCATTTTGATGCAAGTCAAAACTAAACACTCCTGCACTTACTCACACCCTATTAGCGGCGACACACGCCCGCATCAACTTAAAAAAAAAAACTCATTGGCGACACACGCCTACAATACTATAAACTACTATTATGGCGACACACGCCCGTCCTAAACCGTGAAACTCAACGGCGACACACGCCTACACTACTATAACCTACTCGCTTCTTCTTCCTCAACGATCACACTGAACGTTACCCATGCGCTCTCTTGCTCGAACATTTTGACATCACAGCTTGCGTCATTCATCCAGACTTGCGTCATTCACACTTGCTCACGTCATTCACACTTGCTCACGCGCTCGCTAGGATTGACCTAGACCCACTAAAACATTTCATTCGTAACAATAAGCAACTGATTTATCCAGCAGCTTCTCTTCCAATGACCTACGCAGGTCAATGTTTGTTGATAAGTTTAATCCAGCGGTCATGGCCACCACAGTTCTTTCTAAACTAAATAAGAATGGCCGTCGCTGCGATGGTCGGCGTTGTCACTCTTTCACTCAAGCTGCTGCTTGTAGCCGCGGTTGCGAGAGTCTGTTTGGTTAATGTGCGCCATGAGATGTTACGACCAGTCTCAACAGTTCTGTTTCGCGGCCTAACGTACGGCTTGTATCGACCTTCGTGACTGTTCTCTTAACTGCACTTCTTTCATTAAGCTGTTTGACATCTGCAATCGAATGAGTGGACTTATCACGACACCATCAGTGCCCACTGCCTACCCTGCTTCACAGCTGCCGCAAGTTTTTAGTGACTTTTTCAATAGTAAGATCTCAGACATTCGCAGAGTGGAAAACAACATAATAAAGAATTTTAAGGGAAAATATCTTAATAGTTCTGCAAGTTTATAACATACCGTGAGTGAGTTTGGAGAGAAAAAAAGTACTCAGAACAAAAACAGGAGAGTCATCACAATTAAAGCAGATTTATAGAGTGAAAATTTCTTAACAGCAGAGTCGATTCAATGCGCTTCACAAAACAAAAAACTTCAAAACAGATTGACACAAAACCACGTACGTATTAATAGACAATTATACAGAGACATTGCTGAAAGTATTGAGAAGACAGGTTTGTGTCCTTTCAACCAAGGGACAAAAGAGTTTTCGTATTTTGCACTGAGGGCTCTAGAAGCCGGCCGCTGTTGTTGGTTTACCAGTAACATCAGCAGCTGCTGGTCATTAGCTGGAGGGAGACACGGAGGTTTCCACACCAACAGACAAATCGTTCCTGTGCCATTTAGACGAGCTGCGTTTACATTTAGTATTAAAGAAGTTCTAAACATGTGTTGTGCAATGATGGTCGAAATCGTGAAAGTGTTTAAAATAAGAAATGTGTTGTGTAACTGATTCCAGGTTTCTATGACATAGAGGAGTGAAGAATCAAACCTAACGGCAATGAGAAATCCAAGTGCAGACAGCGGGAATAGAAGGAAAAGAAGCGTCACTCACTCACTCACTCACTCACTCACTCACTCACTCACTCACTCACTCACTCACTCACTCACTCACTCACTCACTCACTCTCATTGTAACAGTCTTCAAAAAAGGAGACCGAGAGTACCCCAGTAACTATAGAGGAATCTCGCTACTGAGTGTGATTGGTAAATGTTATACTTCAATCCTGAACACTAGGCTGTATAAATTGGCTGGAAGAAAACAAGATTATCCCAGAATCACAAGCAGGATTTAGAAAGGGATACTCTACAACTGACCACATATTCTCGTTATATGCTATTGTCCAGAAATACCTTAGTAAACCAGCTAAACTTTACACATGCTTTGTGGATTTAAAGATGGCCTACGACTCAGTCCAACACGAAACCCTATTGAGAGCATTAATTAAATGCGGAGTATCCGGACTTTTCAACAGAGCAGTAATGGCGATGTATGACTCCCTGAAGGCACGCATACGGACAAAAACGGAACTCACTGAGTCCTTTCACTGTCCCCGCGGCCTCCGACAGGGGTGTGTAGCTAGCCCAACCCTTTTTTCTATTATTATGAATGAAATAGCCGATGCGTTGTCTACCGAAGGTAAACACGGTATTCAGCTTTGCCCCGGTCTAGTTGAACTGTTCATTCTGATGTTTGCAGACGACCTGGTACTCTTATCAAGCACACCAGCTGGACTTCAAAACCAGATAAACTGCCTCGCTAAGTCATGCCAGAAGCTAGGACTAGAAATTAACTGTAGCAAAACTAAGGTAATGGTCTTTAGGAAGGGGGGATTCTTGGGAAGACGGGGAAAAGTGGTTCTAAGAGAAACAGCCCTAGAAGTAGTTAACAGCTACGTGTACCTAGGGTTTATTTTTACAATAACCATGAGCTCGTCCCAAGGGGCTAAGCAGTTAGCGGTAAAAGGGAAAAATGCTACCTTTGACATAGTTAGAGCCTTAAAATCATTCACAACATGAGTAGACAGACATTTTTTAAACTCTTTGATGCGGTAGCACAACCAACTCTTATTATGCATCCGAAGTATGGGGACTTCTCCATGACAATAGTCCTGTCGAAAAGGTACATCTTTACGCATGTAAGAAGTTTTTGAATGTCCCCACACTTACTCCATCAGAGATGATATATGGCGAAACTTGGAAGGTGTCCGCTCCTAGTCAGTTGCTGTCTGAGAACTATTAAATTCTGGCTCCGAGTGACAAAAATGCCCATAAACCGCATACCCAAACAAGCATACCAACTACTATTTTATCTAGATGCACAAGTAAAAAAAAACTGGGTAACAAAAGTGAGAGTAGCCCTAGGATCTATGGGTTTTAATCTGGTATGGGTAAACCAAGGAGTAGAAGACGATAAAATGTTTCTCGCTACTTTCAAACGTAGAGTGATAGATGTCACCCAACAAACGTGGGTGGCAAACATGAGGAATAGTAAACGGTATCAGTTATACAGATCCCACAAATCCACTCTCGTGCCAGAACTGTACTTTGACTATGTAAAAATTAAAATTTTCAGCGATATTTTAGTAGGCTTTTATCTAGGATTGAGCGAGATTAATACCCATAAAAATCGTTTTATACAACAAAGGACAGAAAACACAAACAAATGCCCTCTTATTTAGAGGATGAAACCCATGTTCTTTTTCAATGTCCCAGGTATGTAGACCTTCGACCCAAATATCTCCAACATGTCACACAACACAATCAAAAACAATATCTTGTGCAGATACTATCATCAGGAAGAATACGACAACTGGCATGGTATATTCATAAATGTTTAAGGAGAAGAAGGGAGATAAGCGGAGGGGATATATGTGAAGTCGGATTGATACCCTCTGTATATGGATGCTGCCCTGCTTGAAAAATGCCCTTTTTGATTCATAATATTTACATATGAAAGTTGCCATAATGTATGCGTACATACTATGTGTCTATGTAGGATAGGGATGAATCTCAGGTCAGTTGACTCCAAGTTTTTCCAGGTCTCAGTCTCATTGTCTTACAGACAGTCACGTGTAATGGAAGGGGACGGGAAAGGGGATTTGTTTTCTCTATTAAATAAAATGTGCAGGTTGTGACAGGTGATGGTGTACTGTTGGCTCAGTAACATGTACAAACAGGTTGTGACAGATGATGATGTAGTATTGGCTCAGTAACATGTAAAGACAGGTGATGACAGGTGATTATGTAGTATTGGTTCAGTCAGATGTGCTCAGACAGGTTAGGACACGTCATCGTGTAGTGTTGCTTCAATAATCTGTACTCAGTCTCATGCTTACAGGCGGCTTTCAAATTCTGTCTGTCGCTTACGTCTGTTACGTTGGACAAATTTTTCTCAAACCGTTAACACAGGAAGCGTCCATTTGTGTATTGACAACATGTTGAATAGATTTCAACTTGACATCCTAACCAACGATATAATGCGCGCGCACACACAGCTTGCCAGTGTGTCATCAAGATGACATGAGACTTGACTAGACCCATGAAGACATTTTATTTTAGACCGTTATATAGTGTGACGTCATCAACTACAACCTCTGACCCTACCCCTGAGGTTGAATAAACAAATTCCAATGTGTGTGTGTGTGTGTGTGTGTGTGTGTGTGTGTGTGTGTGTGTGTGATGTTGATGATGACACCATTTGTTGAGTAACCAAGAACAAGTGTGTCTGATGTGATGTTGACACTAGTTGTTGTGTGAAAAAGATCCATGTGTGTGTAATGTTGATGGTGAGACTTGTGTAAACAAGACCCAGTGCGCAGGATGTTGCTGGTGACACTAGTTGTTGTGTAAAAAGAGACACAGTCCTTAGCACGTGATGTGAAACAATATAATTAATACCTCATGTGTATGACATCATAAGGTGATGACGTCAGATGACTAGCTATTGGTCGTTACGGGAGACAATCACCAGTTGTGATGTACACCGGGACATGTGGTAAATTCGGGTATAAAAAGTATCAACATCAATATCCAGACAGACGACGACTTTTCTCTCCAGACCCTGAACGTGATGTCCATACGCCACCCACACCACGTCACTGCGGGCCGTGGCCACGTCCTCGATGTCATCATCCTTCATCACCCGCACTGGAATACCCGTTTCTTTAAACGCCTTCACTATACCCGAGTCGTTACTAACGTCACCCCAGTACAACACCAACACGTCTCTCCACTGCAGGCAGGGTGGGGTTGTGTCGCCGCTGATGGAGGTGACGGTCGTGGATGTTGTCGTGACATTCTCTGTTAACATTCAACGTGAGTTTCTTGTGTAAGTCACATGTCGGATATAGTCGTACACACTGACAGACACAGAAATATGTAAACACAATAAAGTTATCACGTGATGACGTAAAATAACAGACACACGTGACTAACACACTGTCCAATTCACAAGACTGTTTCTCACCTGCTTGTTATTTATCACACCGTTAACTTTTTACCTGTCAACAGACGTTACACTACACAATACCCACACCTACCCGTAACACCAACACGGAGACTGTGTAGGAAGCTGGCCACCTCACGACCGCACGTGACACAGTGAACTGGGTCTTCACCTGAGTGACCCTGACCTCGGTGATACAGCCGTCTGACTGGCGGGCCGTCTGTGTGGTCGGCCACACCACGCTTACTGTACGGCTGGACAAAACCCTTTGTGATATAGACGTCCTGCTCAACTTCTCTGACGACGGTTGGCGGAGAGCGGAGGGGTCTAGGTAAATATTCCACTTGCCAGCCGGCGGGTGTGACTTCATGTAAACAACTTGCCGCCCAAAGATGGAGACGAGGAACTTGTGTCAGCAGTTTGTCACACACAGTCTTGAAGTCGTGTGACCTGTCACAGACATGAGTGTTAGAGAGGATGGAGATACACGTGTTACACTGTGTACTGTCACTAATATGTGTGTGTGTATGTTTGTGTATCACGTAGTACGTCATCAATCAATGACGTCATCATAAACGCCATGTAAATGACGTCAAAATAATGAACCGTGTTGCTACACAATCTGTGTAACAGCCGATGTAACAGAAGAAATCTACTTGTAACTGCATCACAACACCTCCATCAGGTGTCACAGACATTGAGGAATTATCACCTGTTAAACACCTGGTGGTGATTATGAGATACAAGCGAGCGCCATCTACCTGTGTGTCTATCATCACATCACACGCTGTACTACTCACCCCACTTCATCAGCGATGACGTACAACGACCCTCCGCTCGCCGCCTGTGACAAGTCGTTGACGGCCTTCTCCACTTCTTTACCGACACCAAGCTCATACAGCAGGAGGTGAGGCTGACCGGGTGACACACCTGCTGACTGTTGTGTGTTTACTGTCTGCAGCAACAGGTGGTACAACATGATGCACGCTGCACGACTCCTATACCAAGTGCTCACAATGTAGACGTGGTGACCACATCGCAGCCATTTTATACCCATGATCAGCAGCACCACAGTTTTACCTGTGCCGGGCGGTCCGGTGACAAAGAGTCTGGGAGGCGCCGTGTTGAGCAGGTGAAGTTGCTCCGGGAAGAGTGTTATTACAGCAGTATAGCACTCTCCTGTACACCACACGGCCTGACCCAGGGTCTTGACACTCACACGTGGAGGACATGTACATGGCACACTCACTGTTGTCGCCGGACCACAGAATCTAGTTCAGTCACATCAATAATATATTCAACTGATATGTTTCACAAAAACAATTAATAATGAGTACAGTAGAAAGTGTGTTGTAAGTTGTTAACTACATTGCCTCTCATAGTACATTTCTCATTTTTCTTAAATAAAATATACCATTTCTCTTAAAGAGAAAATATTTTTTCTCACTCACTAATTTATACTAAATGAAGAAACTTTCTACAGCTTATTTCTATAATGAACACCATGACCTGCCTGAAATTGAAAACTACAAGACTCCGGCACAATGCAAAACAACATAATCAATAATTTAAAGGGAAAACATTTTCATAGTTCAACTCGTTTAAAGCATACTGTGAGTAAACTAGGGCAGAACATACTCAGAACAATAAAAGAAGACTAAGGACCCACGAGAAAGTCATTGACGACGACACAGACGCATGAGACTCTTCCTTCGTCGCCATTTTAATAATCACGATTATTATTATTATTATTGTTGTTGTTGTACTTCCACTGTACATCCAGAAACAGAAAATTGCTCATTAGAAGGCCTCGTAGAAGAACAACAGGAAAAGAGGGCACAAACACAGTTCACCACCAATGCAAATATATAACATCTGGTAACAGTTACCCACCCCTGATCTAACATCTCACTAGCGACCTTGTCCTACACCACAGGGCTTCGACTTTTACAGTGTTGTGACTACACATTATTTTACTATTTACCTGGCTAGCAGTATCTTGTACAACTCAGGTGTCATTTGACTGTCAGGTACAGCTCCAGCCACGCGTCGCTGCCACCAGTGTCCGAGTTCCCTCAGCACGTGACTACTGACGTCACACGGGGTCTTGGGGTCAGACAACTGATCAGAGCACAGACACACACCAGCGATGTCGGCGGCATCTCTTGTTCCCAGACACCGACACAGGTCCTGTAAAGTAAACACATTATGTAATGCGAAATGAGTTAAATATAGAGATGACAGATGTAAAGTCCAATAAACGAAATGTCCTGAACATTAAAGTACTAAGTACAATTTAAATACAAATCAGTAGTTTAGAATGGCTATAACAGGTTAATAATGTTGTTAAAAGAGACAGAACAACGGTCTACTTGCGATGACTTTATGTACAGAAATAATTTATCTTTCACGACGTACTGAGACAATAATGTGCACCAAACAAAGAAGAAAAAGAAGAAAAAATCGTTTATTTGCCAATTGACATTACACTAGCGATGTGATTTGTTGATGGCCGCCACTTACTCATCAACTCACTGTCACAGAGGGGTGACATGGAGGCTAATAGCCAGGACAGCGAGGATGCCCAAATCGCACCTGGCACATGAGTCATAGGGATATTTTTTTAGTCAGTGATAAAAGAAAGGGAGAATAGTATTTAGTTAACTGTTGCCGGCCAGCGCTTCACTTCTCAGAGAGACACGGCAAGAGCCGAGACTGCGTGTGGGGAAGTGAAGGCTGCGTCTTCATAGAAAGGTGCGTTATTGTGTTTTTGTTAGCAACTTGGATTATTTTGCATAAGGTGAATTTTTCCTGTATGTTTTTTTTAAAATAGAGATATAAATGATATGGTATTTGCGGCAGAACATTGCGTTTCTGCGCGCACCAACTTGGAGGCATTTTTAACACCTTTATCAGCGCTCTATGGATTCATTGTCCATCCCAGCTGCTTGGAAATTGTCTACCATTGTTCCAGTTCCGAAGAAAGCTTCAGCTCAGCATCTCAATGACTTCAGACCAGTGGCCTTAACATCGTTGGTCATGAAAGTATTGGATACAATCATCAAATCATTGATCCTAAAAGCCACTAACAATTGTCTTGACCCCTTGCAATTTGCATACCAGTCCAAACAAAGTGTTGATGATGCTAAACTGTTCATCCTCCACAGTTTACTCAAACACCTGGAGAATCCACAAGCCCATGCACGACTGCTGTTTGCTGACTTCTCATCAGCCTTCAACACCATCCAACCAAATATCCAAATATAGCCCAGAGTACTCTTCAGACTCTATATAACAGGCAGATATTTCTGAAAGTGTCTACAATCCTTTGTGATGACAGGCATGTCCTGTCGAGAGAGTTTGTCCAGCTCCCATCGGGCCGCCGATGTTGTATACCTGCATGCAGGATTAACAGACTGAGGCTTCATTCATTGTTTCGGCCGTGCGACTCTTGAATGGTGCTGTGCGAATGAATGAAACATAAATGGGGAAGTCTGTTTGGTGCAGACGAATATGTGTGTGTGTGTGTGGGTGTTGTGTGGTGTGTATTGTATGGTGTGGGTGGGTTGTGTGTATGTGTGTGTGTGTTCTGTGTGTATATGTTTGTGTTTTTTGTGCTAAATTGTTTTTTGTGTTAAATTGTATCGAGCTGCAACCCAAATTGCCCTCTGGGATAAATAAAGTATTATCTTATCTGATTATCTTATAAAGATATGTAAGTTTTAGTAATTTCTTTTGTTGTAATTTTGTTCTAGGCGCAGTTATCTGGAGTTAGTTGGAGTTAACCTGGAGTTATTGGAGTTATTTGGAGTTAGCTGTATTGTTGTCGCTCGTCCCCAAGAGGCAGCGCCATTTCATGTTCAACGTCTGTCTCCGAGAGGCGGCGTTTGTGTTGTGAGGTTGGGTAGCTCGTCCCGAGAGACAGCACCATTTTAAGTAAAACGTTTGTGGTTTAGGATATTTTTTGTGGATCATTTATGTAGTTTATATACATACTCATCGTACCGTCAGTTTTTTCAGTGACTGAAAATTTAAGAACATTTTTCAGAGAGATCATCGAAAAGTGACTTTGTGTCTGATTATAGACTATTTGATATTTAGATCACTTTATACCTTGCCATGATTTGATGATTTAATTAAATGCATACATGTTTAAAAAGAGGGCAGAGTTGTTTTGTCTAAAGAAAAGAACTCGCAAATGTCCAGGCGTTGAGTGAACGCAGAGGCTGTGACACACACACACAGTTGCACTGCTATATATATATATATATACCCCTCCTCCACCACAAAATTTATTTGCTTTACAAACGCAGGCAGATACACACTATCACTCCCTTTCTTTGACATAGACATGCACTGCCCACACTGACTAGACATTACCCACACATTTTAGAGTCGCTATAGATACCAAAACACACATGCGAGCAGGAACACATGGATGCTAGGTTTCCCACTTGCACTATACGCGACATTCACAGGCTGCGAAAAGACGCATTCAACTGCAGCAAAGAAACTGTTTCTCAAACACAAAGTTTTGTCCCGGACGAGTCTATACCTGACCCCAGAAGGCATGAGACAGAACAGGCCATTGGCCTGGTGGGAGACATCAGCCACAATCTTGCTGCCTACAAGGGGTGGGTCACAGCCATTGCATCAGTTAGTTGCACGTACCACCGGTCGAGTAAGACTTTCTGTTTCTGGGTGGTGCTGCCATACCAGACGGTGACAGAGAATGTCAGTAAACTCTCTACCATCGCCCTGTAAATCTGGATGAGAATGTCCCATCTAATTTTTTATCAGCTGGCGCAGAAAGTAAAGGCGCTGTTGTACCTTCTTGATAGTCGACATCACATTATTGTCCCATCTGAGATCATATAAGATAGTGGATCAGAGAAACCTATAATAACTGACCTGGTCAATGGCCTCAGCGTTTATAGTGAGAGGTTCAACATGATTTCTTTTTCATAGTGAACAATGACCTCTCTTGTTTTGGAAACATTGAGATCAGACCATTATCAGTGCACCAAGCCACCAGGTGATCCACATCTTGGCGGTACACAGACTAATCGTTGCTCGCGATGAGACCTACACTGTGTTGTCATTGGTAAACTTCACCACCCGTATTAATATGTGAGCTGAGACTCAGTTGTTGGTGAATAGAAAGAATAGGAAAGGAGAGAGGACGAAACCTTGTGGTGTGACTGTGCGAAGTACCAGGATGTTTGACAGGCGATCATTGACTTTCACTCTTGTGGGTCGGTGCAAGAGGATGATGCAATGACCAATGGCAGTAGGCAAGCAGAGATCTTTATGATAGGTATACAGCTCGAAGAGGTAAGCAGCATTAGGTACTTTGGAGCCATCCTCTCCAAGGACGGTAGCTCCACGCCAGATATCCGCATCAGGATCGCAACAGCAGCAGCGGCAAAGGCTAGACTAGATAGGATCTGGCATAGCCATAAAAAAAGGTTCTGATAAAGTACCGATCCTGCTCTACGAATGTTACACATGAACTCTGCTCGCCGAAACGTGAAGGAGAATCTAGGCATTCGAGAACAAGTGCCTGAGGAGGCTGCTCTGAATCTCATACAGAGAACATAAAACCAACGACTTTGTAAGAAACAAGATGTGTGAGCTGGTCTTCTTTGGCCGAAGACTATCCTTCAAGGCACCCTGGAGGGTGGCCGACCCGCGGTGGCTAGAGGAAGAACTGGTTTTCGAACATCAAAGACTGGACAGGTCGTCCTGTACAGGACCTGCTCTCTATCGCCCACAATAGGCACGAGTGGCGGGCCCGGTCAGCTGCCACGTCTATCCATCTGCTCCCCACAACGACAGGTGCCGGCCAGGTAACGACTGACTGACTGACTGACTGACTGACTGACTGACTGACTGACTGACTAGAGGAAATCAAGGATCTAAAAGCGGTCTGACAGGGAGAGACCAAACTCTAAGAGCTTATCAAAACGTTCTTGTCGAGTCATGGTGTTGATGGCGGAGCTGTAATCTACAAAGAGGATGCGAGCATAGGAGCAGGTGCTGGAGGATGAAGTGAAGAGATAATATCCTTTTGCTTATTATTCTCAATGTTAAAGACAACATCGTCCACCGACCGACTGGACTGAATTGAAGAGGGTCCAGTTTGCTTCTGGCGGAGCAAAGTAGCAGGTGCTGGAGGATGAAATAAAGTGAAGAGATGTCTGAGAACCAGCTTTTCCAAAGCCTTCATCGCGACAGAAGTCAAGGCCGCCAGTCTATAAACGGTGTGTGAGATTAGGGACGATGACTGATGCTTTAAAATAACGAGTAGGACAGAAAGTCGGAGAGTTGTGTTGAAAGTGAGGAAGACAGAGACCTGGTCAGCACAGTGCTTCAGTGTGGAAGCAAACACTATCAGGGCCTATCTGCTGATGTCCTGCAGTTTTGTTTTCGGAACAGGTTGTGCACCTCGTGCTCGCTTATAGTCAAAGAAGCTGATAGTGGGGATGCAGAGGCTGTTGTTGTCACTGATCTGGTGTTGTGTGCTTGTAGCAGCTGATCTAACGTCTTACCGTTCAGATTGCTTTCATTATTAACAAGTCTTTAAGAAAACAATGTACATATCGTTTTGTCTTATACTGATTAAAATAGATTTGCTTATATTTTAGATACTTTGTGACGTACATTTTAGAATAAAGAGGGAACAGAAAGGAACTAAAACCTGAATGAGCTGGTTGTCGTCGGAGATGGCCTGTTGAAGTTGACGGACCGTGAGGTTGGGGAAAGCGATGACCTTAGTGACGGGCAGACCGAGAGAGATGTCAGACACCAGGTGAGACAACATGGCCTCCGCCTTGTCCAGCTGTAACACGGCGTCTTTCAGTTTCTTTTTAATGTTATTGTCGACATCATGCTGTGACATGTTTTCAGTGTTTACATTTTCACCAAATGCCTTCACCTCACAGACTACCAGTCCGTATTGCCGATGAATGAGAAGCACATCAAAGTCTCCCTGTTTCCAGTTGCGTGGTAAAGACGGAGGAAGGTTGGAGGGTAGGGGTAGCTGGGTAGCGGCGGCAGCGTAACAAGGTTCACCCAGGTACTGTCCGAACTGAAGCTGAGTCATTCCAACCATCACATCTCTGTTCTCTTCACACATTTTCTGAAGACAGACAAAAATCCGCTGCAAGGCTGCATCATCTCTGATGTCACCGTCCTGAAGACGAGGAGTCTGAGGAATGGGCGGATAAACAGCAGAAGATGAACTCGTCGGCAGTTGGTTAGACTGACCAACCTGTCCAGGTGCTGATTCAAGGACGAGAACATCCTGACCTGCAGTCGACTGTGTGGTCATCGGCACGCGGTTGAAGTAGACAGGAGGCAGGAAGTAGGCGCGAGAGTCGAGATCAGGAAACGCGGCCTCAACCCACTGTAGCCAGAATGTCTGGGCTTGTTCTGATAATGTTTCCTGTGTCAAAACAATCTGGTAAATTAAATAATAACTGACTATTATCCTTAATTTATGTTCAAACTTTACTTGTATTACTTACCGCTATTGAATACTGGAGATGGCCTGTTGTATAATTCTCTCATGCAGTAAGGTATTTTTCTGATCTCCTGTGTTATAGCCTGTTACACACTGTGGTAATATGCATTTGTTTTTCAACAAACAAACCTTTGAATCAGTCATCTGGCTGATGACACTGACTGCCGCTTCGATCTGAGAAGGAAGGCCGCGGATGTTGAGAATCTTCATACCTGGTACAGGTGAGGGGTTGGGGTCAGACTCTACGTCAGCGCCTGTCTTTTTCTTTACCTCTTCCAGGTGGTGTGTGTTCACTAAAAAAATTTTTATTAGTGATTGTTAATGTGCATACACATCTGTCTAAATATAACAGAATATTGCTATTGAATTGATCATTTATCATTACGAAGAACTGTAATGGTCTATTGGGCTAATGATAAGTTTTATTTTAAAATCATGTTGACATCGAACACAGATCATCATAACTAATCATTATCATTATCATTGTCATTTCTTTGTCGGTTCTCCGCAATTCGTTTACTACTTTACTCTTGTATCCTTTTATCCTACTTTCATCTTTAAAATACAAGCCACCTGTATCTGTAAGTAGTTCAGCCTGTTGATCAGTCACAGCGTGTAGGTAAACTTTGACCCGGCCACCGCCTGTAGAACTTTGTCTTCCACCTCCTCCTTTAGGCAGCTGTCCCTGTGATAGTCATTACAGTTAAAGGAGAACATCGTCAGACTGAACACCAGATACATCACTGAGATGATAATGTAGAGAAAACATTAAATATGTGCACCAGCATTACTCTAAACAAGCAGAAAGAAAATTATTGATGATGATGATGTTGATGACAATAATGATGATGACCTCTTGTAAAGCGAACTATATTAACAGTCAATGATTCTCCGCTATCTTAAAATTTTAACACTAAATATTGACCTACATCATAACTCGTACACGTATGCGCGCGCGCGCGCACGCACGCACACACACACACACACACACACACACACACACACACAACACAGAGTAATTCGGGATAGAAATAGTTTTGTTTTGGTTACTTTTTGAGAAAACTCAAGGTAACAGGTGTCCCTGTTGTGTTAAGGTGACGTGCATTTCTTCTAGTATCGCTAGTCTGTCGCAACCAAAGTGTTTTCATACAACAACAGAAAGATTAAAGAAATATTTTATGGCTGTTTTAATCTGTTGCTGTTATCACTAATGACCCACTACACACTGTACGTACTCTTACCGTGCAGGGAAGGAGAGTGGCTTACCTGAGCAGACGACGGATGACCAGACATTGTTGACAGTGGTCTCCCCTGTACAGCACCAGGTTTGCCGGAGGCAGCGTCTGTCTCTTTGTGAGAAACCAGCCGACTGTGTGTAGGGTCATAGGTAATATAGTGTCAGTGGCATAGAGTCAGTGGCATCATGTCATTGGCATATGTCAGTGGTATACTGTCAGTTCCATAATGTCAGTGGCATAGAGTCATTGCCATAGAGTCAGTTCCATAGTGTCAGTGACATAATGTCAGTGCCATAGTGTTCGTGGCATAGTATCAGTGCCATAGTGTCAGTGGCATAGAGTTATTGCAATAGAGTCAGTGTCAGTCAATATGAGTTTCATGTGAAGAGGAAAGTCGTTAGCCGCTGTCTCCAACATCCCGCTGGCCCCGTGCTATTATTAGCCTGACTTGTGGTGACTATGGCCGCCTCTTGCCACGTACATCAACTTCCAGTGAGTGGACAGCGGTGGTCAGCCATATGGTAAATGACTGCACTGCCCTGTGGAAACAATGATAATTACATGGTCATATGGTAACAGTTTTATGTTAACTTTACTCATTCTTAGTATCAACTTATTGTAACTGTGATAATTACACCCGTAATGTCAGTAAGTGTACAGGCTGTTAGTACCAACATATTGTAACGGTGATAACTACCTCTCCTATTTGCTCTCTCCACAAACTCGAGTGATGTCTATTGTTTCTCTACACAAACCCGTGGGATGGTTGTGGTGTTCTACTGAGTTCAAGTCATGTTCACCTGTTAGCTTCACCTAGGCTGGGATACAACACTATAAAAGTTAATGTTATGATCATTAACTTTCCCCATTATGCGTCAGCAATTAATGAAGTTGTAGTAGATGCTTTGTTTGACAGTAATCCGCCCGAATTGTAAATGCTGTTGGAACAACGTGTAATGTGTTATATTGGTATTTTATATTTATCTTTTATATTATTATACAAATTTTTTAAATAAATACAGTTTGTCTTGTTGTATTGTCTTATATTAAACAGTATTTCGTCCTCGTGTTGCAGTTTCGTTGAGTGTTATTACCTCCCCTGGCTGTGGCTGTTTTGCGTGGATGTTGTTAATGTTAAGGTTGTCATAGTTCACGGTGACTGGTCATAGCTGGTAGAGGCTCAGTGTTTGTCTTGTAAAGTCCTCAGCCCGGCACATGAAACACGAGACCCGGGCAGCCTCAGGCAATCATTTTGTTCTTTGTTGAAAGATTGCGACTCTGTCCGCCGTCAATGTGATATACCCGATGTATTTCTCAATACTTGGTGCACTCAGTAATGCTAAGTATTGCTCCTTACTTCTGACGACCTTAAACACACAGTCTGTCTCTTTCTCCTCAGGCCCCCGATGGGGATGTTATCGCTATACTGAAGTCATCTTCACATCAACTACAGAAGAAGACAATACAATATACATACTCACCTGAGGTACATGTATTCTGATGCAGTAGAATAACTCAGTTATTTCTCGTCCTCGTGTCACGACGAAGAATGGCAAGATGGCTGAACAAAGAGCTGTATACTCATGCTTTAAAATATTTCTCATGTAAGTCTACTTTATCGGATTTTTCCGAAGCACGAAATAATAATTTAGCTTTGGTAAGTCAGTACATTCTATCTGCAGTGCGCAAGGGTGTAAAAAAGTAAATTATGTTCAAGCAGAAATGGAAACTCATTGAAATATTTTAGAACAACAACGGGGTATGTTGGATAAGTTCTAATATGTGTGACCCTTGGGACAGCATATGGTCTTTGCTGGCTGCCAAAAGGCTTAGGCCCTAGTGAGTAGATTGAAACAATTTATGAATCGACTGGAAGTGTCCTGTTTGTCTCGGCAAAGGAATGTAGATTTGGATGTGGAGAATCGGATAACAATAATTGGGCCCTTTCTTTACTATAGACCACGGAGCTACCACTTTCTAAAATTTATATTTATTTAAATTTATATTTAAAAACATAATGCCCGTAATGTCTGGTGTGAGCTATCGTGCCTTGTGCTTACTTGGAGTAAACACCATCGAGACTAAGCGACTCTGTGATATCAGTGAGACGACATCGTATTTCTCAGTATTTAAAAGCTGTTTTCACAAGATTGTTTTCAGTGAAAATACATGGTCCATATTGTGTGGATCAATTTAAATAAATTGACAGAGTTTTTGCAGGTAAATAAATCGACAAAACTGAGTAAAAGTCACTATACTGTCATAATTACATTTTGCTTGCATATAAGTAGTGATACTGATAGGCAGTGGCTCTAACTCAAAGAAAACAGTCTCAATACCTTCAAGATTCTTTCTTTATGTGTAGGTTAGTCAAAATATCGGTCACATACATCAACTGTGTGTGGATGTGATATAATAGCAACAACAGTTGAATACAGACATCTCTCACTCCATGAACATTTTAATTAATGGAAACGCTGTTCATTTTGTCTGGTTTGTTGAAAACAAGAATAACATACTTCATAGAAAGGAAATAGAAAAACAAAACATAAAAAGAACTAATCACAGAGAGCATCATTCAGTGCCCATAATTTAGTAATTATACTGACTGCCAGGCTTAGTACACAACTGGCAATGTAACATGTATCATGATAACTTATCAGTTTAAGAAAGTTTGAGAGATGTTTTCTTCATTACCATTACTTCTCTAAATTTACAAAAACTGTATTTATCCTTAAAGTCATCACCATTATTTCTGTTCGTGTATTATTTTAAGCATTTTAAATCACAATGGCTGAATTAGAAATCCTGTTGAGTTCAGAATGACGTGAGATCAGGCGCTGAATAAAACAGACTTCAAAAAATATTTTAAAAATCGCTCCAACCCAAAACATTTACTAACATTTCAATAATCATATTTCCTTATTTTCCAGACTGTTAAAACAACAAATGAAACATTATGACACGTGCAACTTTGGTTTTACTCTTTTTATTGGTTGCTTCGTTTCATACTCAGGTAGCTAGAATACCCGGATGACATCAGTTCAACTGTGAATCTGCATTTTGATGAATGATATCATTTTTCTACATGCAGTTACTTGAGGGTGCATTAACACAACACTTGAACACAGATTATGAAATGGAACGTTTTAAATTCTTTCTGAAATTAGCTAGACACAACAGTCCATAAGATATAATAATAATAATAACTAAGTAATGAATATATATGGATGAAATACTTGGAAAACAGCCACATGAAACAGGCGATTTTTGAAGGAAACTTTATCACACTTTGCTGCTGAATACGCGTGTTAGAAAACTGGAAACATGATGTATTCTTATTTGTTGCTGTCGATGTAAGTCTTAATGTTCTCGTTGCTGTCCACTTTCTCTAACAATGTCTTGATATCCGGGAAGTTGGCGCTGGCGTCGTAGTTGAAGGTGTCACGGGTTTGTTTGACGATGTCATACACTGTCAGGTCTGCCAGTGACAGCTGGAAAAAATGGACACAAAACATGGAAATCTTTCTCTTTGTGTGCAGGTGAATATGTTAAACAACTTTATGTCGCCCTCTGAGCTTGGGGTGACTTTTATATCACGATGTCTGATGAACGTCTAACTTTCTAACACATAAAATTGTTCCTACACACCTTCAACTGTTTACACGTCTGCAAATGTGCTGGCGCACGCGTGCACCGACAAACACATACAAAAAATAGAATATGTAATTGACGGAATATAGGATAGTTGTGGGTGAAATTTTAATTTAGATAATTAAACAACTATATCGAACATAGCACGGGAACCATGATCAGTGACTTTACATAAAACTTATTTCCATCAAGGAACTTAATTTACTCCCAGCTCCCTTTCTTTCTATCTCTCTCTCTCACACACACACACACACACACACACACACACACACACACACACTCTCTCTCTCTCTCTCTCTCTTTCAAATTGTTTTAGTCGTAGTCAAGCGAGAACCTCGGTGTGCCGCCTATAAGCCCAAACATTCACCCTGGCGCCTAGAACCTCTAACTCACCGTCTCAAAGTCTCACCTTCTCACCAGCAAGCTCTCTGTCTGGCCTACAAACACAAGCTGGCCTCACCTGGTCACCTATAAATTCTAACTCACCTTGTCACCTATAAAGTACCCAGTTCCATTTTCCTGCAGAAGCTTCTGGAAGAAACCGAAAAATCTGGGGGCGTCGTCCTTCGCTAATGCAGCCCAGAGTTCTTCCTAGAAAAAAAGCACGGTTGTCAGTAAAAACTTGTTTGATGGGTCTGACAATGTCCAGCATTTCAGACTTTATCAAACCGTGTCGGATGGGTTCATATACTCCGACACAGTTAAGACAGCCGGAAAGAAACATTAATTCACCGCTTTTTATACAGTGCGTACAAACAGGAATACATCACAACAAGCATATAGGCGATTCACACAGGATAAGTACTGATAAGTAAGGCATGAGGTACAGTGGATAAGTACTGATAAGTGAGGCATGAGGTATAGTGAAAGCAAATGAGAGGAAGTAACCAAGTTATGGAATTAGAAACAGAACCAAAAGTTAAAATACAATCGTCCACAAAAGATTATAACGAGAGATTAAAAAAAACTGAATACTGTATAGGATGAGATCTAAGATGTGGTCATGTGGAATACCTTTTTCGCAGGGTCCTTCTGGACGAAGGCTCTGATAAAAAAACGAATGAAATCCTGCACGAGACCCACCACTTCGTCAATGTGGAGTGCCTCCAGGTTGTTATCGCCATAGAGACCTGGTCAACCGAAGAATTTTTAACTTATCTTTACACAGTCTAGTTACAAAATGTAACAGCGCATTAATAATTAATGAATAAATTATAACAAATACATTAATAAATAATAATTAAGTCGTTTTTCCTTAAAAAAAAATCTCTGGATGATGATACCTCTGTCTACTGCCGTCTTTGTAAAGTAACAGTGCCATGGACACTATTCATTCAACCGTCGACTCACATCTTCTTCGAAATCTGAAGTCATGTGCAATGTAAACATAATAATTTGGTGGTGGCAAGTAAAAGGGTATTAAAATACACCGGGTACATACCGTTCTTCTGTGCAAAGAAAGTGGCTATGGCGACGCTCTGGGAATATTTCTTCCCCTTGTATTCTACATAGGGTACCTGGCCGAAAGGTGCTTCTGGAAAAAAAAACGACTCTATCTGAAAGTGCGACATATTTTGTTATACACATTTAGTGTGATGACGTCAGCTGCTGGGCACATAATTCAGTTTCATATAATAATAATAATTTTGAACCAACAGGCATAGGTAAGCATACATTTACAGGCGCGTCAGCTTGCTTTTGAACACTGACTGCTACAAGACACCCGGATGGAAGTAGACAGATGAGGAAGAGAGGAAGCATCAGTAGCTGCTGGTATCCTTTGTCAGTTGTTTCCCCAGGGTAAAATGGGGAACTCAAGGGAAACGTTTTCGTAATAACAATGCCATGCCCAGACACAAAATCACACATGAATTGCACCTTTAACATTACGCGTGTTTATTTGCTGTTCTGTATACAGTTTGTTTGTTGCTCTGTGAACAGAATGCAATGTCTCTATGTGTTCAGATATGTTGGTATGTGAACAGTATGTCGGTAATATGCCTGTGTGAGCATAACAGAGACATACTAAACTTCAAAGACTTGCAAATTACAGTGCCTTTTGGTTCAGAACAGTCATGACGACGATGACGACGATGACGACGACGACGACGACGATGATGTTGTGTCGGTCGCTATATTTACAATACCATTGAATCACTCCTCAACTCCGCCATTGCTGGTCCCAAGCCCGGATGAGAAAGGAGAGGGTTGGGCATAGGGCTAGCAACCCTATCCCGTAAAAACTTTTATGCTACGGAAACAACGGCTAGAGAAATAACTTCACCTGGTAGAAGGAGTGATGCAGTCCAGACAACTGGCCCTATGACGGCAAGGGATCAAAGCCAAATGGAAGTCTCTGGCCCGACAGCGGAACTCCTGACACCAAAACATACCATGCGAATTGGTTGCTGGAATGTACGAACTTTATTCCAGACAGGAAGGTTGTCGCAAACAATTAAAGAAATGAACAGCTACAACCTCATAATGCTCGCAGTAGCAGAGGCCAGATGGACAGGTACGGGAAAACAGGTACTTAACTCTGGGGAAACCATTATCTGGTCTGGAAGGTAAGACGACCACCACCATGAAGGAGTCGCCCTTATCATCAGCAGGAAAAATGCAGATGCCATCTTACAGTGGAAGCCCATAAGCGAACGCCTACTCTACGTGAGGTGAAACTCCAGGTTCAGAAAACTTTCTATTGTAGTAGCCTATGCCCCCATTGACAACGCTGACGAAGAAGAAAAAGACACATTTTATAGCGCACTTCAAGCGGCTTTAGAAAACATCCCCAAGCATGATGTGATGCTTCTCATGGGCGATTTTAACGCAAGAGTAGGCAACAAAAACGAGAACAGAGAAAGAGTCATGGGGCGGCATGGAACTGGAGAACTTACTGACAATGGTGAGAGACTCATTAGTCTGTGTGAAGAGAACGATCTTATTATTGGTGTTACTTTTTTTGCGCACAAAACAATCCACAAACTAACCTGGACATCACCTGATGGAAGGACACAAAGCCAGATAGATCACATCACCATCAACAGCAAATGGAGACACTCCCTGCAAGACGTGCAAGTCAAGCGAGAAGCAGACGTTGGCAGTGACCACCACCTTTTAGTTGCAAAGCTCAAGCTGAAGTTGAGAAAAGCAAAGATTGGGCAGAAAAGAAACCAGCGTATGGATATGACCAAACTCGGAGACCCAGCAATCAAAAAGGCATTCGGCATTGCACTGAAAAACAACTTCAGCATCCTCCGAGATGAAGCAGCAATAACGATCGATACCTTTAACAAAGCCACATTAGAAGCAGCAAAAGAAACCATTGGCTACAGGACAAGCCCCAAAAATGTATGGATATCTGTGCACACATGGAACTTGATAGAAAAAAGGAAAGAGATGAATAGGAAGCTCCTGAACACCAACTCCCCAAGGCTGAAAGAGAGGACTGCAGCACAATACAGGGAGCTAGACAAACAGATCAAGTCCTCCTCAAGGAGAGACAGGCGACAGTACATAGAGCAGCTCGCAGCTGAAGCCGAAGCAGCAGCCGAATGGAAAGACATGAAGACGACCTATCAAAACATAAGGAAGCTACGAGGTGACCAAAGGCACAACCAGGACCTCCCGGTTAAAAGAGCAGATGGCACACCCATCACGGAAGAGCGAGCCAAACTGAAGAGATGGGGGGAACATTTTCAACAGATTCTTAACCAGCCAGAACCATCAGTGCTACCTGAAATCATCGAAGCAGAAGAGGATCTAGATATCAACACTGGACCCATTGCACTACAAGAAATTAAGGAAGCCATTCACAAAACAAAGAATGGCAAGGCACCAGGAGGGGATGGTGTATGTGCTGAAATGCTGAAAGCAGAAGAGGGAGAGACACCGCGTATTCTACAAACCATCCTCCAGGAGATCTGGGACAGTGAAGAAATCCCTACCGAGTGGAGTAAAGGTGTTATAGTCAAGATACCAAAGAAAGGAGACCTCGGTGACTGTAATAACTGGAGAGGCATCACACTGCTATCTGTCACCAGCAAAATTTTTAGCCGCATAATTCTCCAGCGCATTACAACAGTAGACTATACTCCGACAAGAACAAGCTGGCTTCCGGAAAGGACGATCATGCATCGACCATATCTTTGTGCTGCGACAGATCCTGGAACAATCGCAGGAGTGGAACAGTCCACTGTATATGGCCTTTATTGACTTTGAGAAGGCATTTGACAGCCTACATCGTGCATCTCTATGGAAGATTCTACGTCACTATGGCATTCCAAGGAAACTGGTTAACATCATCAAGTCCTTATATGAAAATTTTGAATGCCAGGTCATCCACAACAACCAGCTGACTGAACCCTTTAGAGTGGACACAGGTGTCAAGCAGGGGTGCATCCTGTCACCAATACTGTTCTCACTGGCCATTGATTGGCTCATGCATCGTGTCACTCAGGGAAAACGACAGGGCCTACAGTGGACTCTAACTGCAGTTTTGGAAGGTCTAGACTACCCCGACGACCTAGGTCTACTATCCCATAGGCACCAAGACCTTCAAGATAAGACCGAAATCCTTAGTAAGACTGCCAGCATGATAGGACTCAGAGTCAACACTCGAAAAACACAAGTCCTAAGGAACAACATGACAAACAATAACCCTCTCACAATCAGTGGGAGTCCACTAGTGGACGTAAAAGAATTTGTGTACCTAGGCAGCAAGGTAACAGCAGATGGTGACTGTGAACAGGAGGTCAACACCAGAATCAGCAAAACCAACCAAACGTTTGCAATGCTTAAGCACATCTGGAGATCCACTGGCCTCAGCAGCCATACAAAGATTAGGATCTTCAAGAGCAACGTTCTCAGTGTCCTCCTATATGGGTCAGAGTGCTGGAAGACCACAGCCTCCATCGATAAAAAACTAGAAGTGTTTCAAACCAAGTGTCTGCGGCGCATAAAAAAGATCTTCTGGCCCAACACCATCTCAAATGAAGAACTGCGCAAACAGATGGGGGAGTGCACCCTGGCAGAAGCAATCTAACTGCGGCGCTGGCGATGGTTAGGTCACGTGTGCCGCATGCCTCCAGACTCAATCCCCAGAACAGCCCTGCGATGGACGCCACAGGGAAAGAGGAACAGAGGGAGGCCCAAAGAGACGTGGAGACGATCCATCGAAAAGGACCTCAAGAACAGAGGTCTGTCACTCGAAACAGCCCCCAGAACAGCAGCAGACAGAACCAGTTGGAGATCCCTATCTGTTGCCTCACGCGCCAGACGGCACAATGAGGACTGATGATGATGATGATGATGATGATGATGATGATGATGATGATGATGATGATGATGATGATGATGATGATGATGATGATGATGATGATGATGAATCACTCCTCGCTATGGAGGCATCGATTCTCTTGCATTATAGTCTTGGGACTGGATTGGAGAAAGGTTCCTCTCTATGCTGCCCATACAAGAAAATGCCGACAAGATTCACCCTTGCGCAGATGAATGAGCCCTTTTATGTTCGGATATCAGATACCAAAGTTAAACAGCCAGCCGTGCTGGGAGACGAGAGAAACAAATACGCTGAGTCAGCAGTACTTCTTACCTGGCTTGTACTTGGCCGGCCAGTCGGCACCCGAAAACCTCACATCGTCGAACTCGACCCCTGCCGCAGTTAGCACCAGACGCACCAGCTCGCCCCGGCCAGGGAAATCGAAATAAAACAACCTAACGGACGACATTGTTGAACCACTGCTGGTCAAGGTCTTACTCTGTGCAGTCAGTTGCCACTTGTTCGCTGAAGCCAGTAGCAGACACGCAGGAGGGCGCCGCTTGACCTACCCACCCGTATATAGGTCGACCTTAATAGCCGAGTGGAAGGTTCCTGAACACTGTTGTGACAAACGCGCACCATACGCAAGTAGCAGCTGGCCTAGAAAATGACGGTTAACCCAGTTTTATGTGAGTGGAGGCGGGGTGGGGAATGGGGTGCTTGGGTGTCAGTTCGTTATCGACATGTCACGAACAGGTCGTTTGACTGTACAGAACATAAGCGTTATTGTAGCCGGCAGAGATAACCATTGAAATTATACATCGCTGTGATACATCACTCAGTGCACTATGCTCACAAAACTAAAAACGAGCTGACAGTTAAACATACAGCGAAGCACAATTCAAATCTCGCAACAGTAATCAGGTTACACAGAGACCAGCACCGACAAAGGAAGAACTAAGGTGAAAAACTGATGAGTGAATGAACGAGTTGCTAAAGGCGATAGGTAATAAAAGTGTGTGTGTGTGTGATTAACATTTGACTATAATATATAGTTTATTTATAGGAACAGGCTGTAAGAAACATGTTTGCGAGCTAACAGGCAATTCGGGTGTAAGAATTCTTTGGGCCTGGATGCAGGTCTAGCGAAGATTTTTAGTAATGACAGTGCCATGTGTCATAATATAATCAAGTGTTAAATTTTCAAGTTGAAATGGCGAGTGTATGCAGAGATGTGACAACCTGAAGTGGTGTCTGATAGGGTTGGGAGAAGGAAAGGTGAAAGGTCAAGGGGAAATGTTTAATGATCCAGCTGCGATTTCACACTTTTGCCTTGATAACACATTTTCCACAATTTTCTCTCACAACTTACACGCAGACCATCAGTACATAAGAAATTTTGTCCAGCTTTATTAATATCTATACCAACAAAAAAATCATGAATAAAAAAATTGTAAAAGTAATATTGACAGCTGATACCACTAGTTGAACAAAGCCAGTTGCTAAAATTAGCAGAATGTGTTTATTCCATATTACCCGAAAAGGATGGTCAGTGACTCTTTGCCACCTTCAAAAATCCCTCGCCGCTTATGATTTTAAATTTTACCTCAAACATCAGTCTGCGGTTAAGATGTTGACAGTTGCAAAGAAAGAGACATCGGGTTTCTGGAGAATGTAAAGTGTGATCATCGAGAAACCCGAGTGCTTATAGCGAAATAAGGAAAAAGAGTCTGGAGTTGTAATTAATATCCTTTACCAACTTCTAATGCACCGAGAACACTAGTAACTACATCACAGGGACAAAGATCGACAAAGCATCTTCTAGCTGGAAAAACCCTTTTAGTACTGCAGTCCCAATTAACTGACCATGTGCAAGAATCATAAAAATCTTATACTATCTACTAACAAACCTCGTGCTTTAAAAAGACATGTAATAAATAAATAATAAGTAATAATAACTGACTTATATGAGTGTCCTCAATATCAGCGTTTTCTCGTTAGATAAAAAGCGGACTTCAACATTAAGCAGATAACTTTCTGCATCACCAGGTCACTGATAACAAAAAAATAAATAAAAAATAAATCAGTGACAGTGGTTCAAAGGTTTCAGCAAGTCAGTTCGCCTGACTTAAAGGCTGTAGATTGTAGATGATGCTACAGCTTAAGACGACTGACAGAACTGATGACAAATGCCTTGTGTCTTCATCAGCTCTTATCGTGTACACACCTCTAAAGCAAAAACCTCTCTTGTGTTGTTCTTGTGGTCACTCATGCACACCAGAGTCTTGTCAACAAATGAAACAGCTATTCACATTGATCCCTTAAAAGCCTTATATGGTCACTCTCGCTTAATGTACAGATGGAAAAATCTGGACCCAAAAATAATGTTAAGGACACAAACGATTTGCTAATAGTTTTTTTGTTCGTCCTTTGAAAGTAACTCTTTTCTCTGTTGTACAGGCAAGTCTGCGTTCTTCAAACATACAAAGATGTGCACTGGACGACTGGTTGACAATGAGCCCTTTTGCTGTTAACTGAATCTGAAACTGTTCTTTCAAGAGAAAAGGATGCATTCTAACAGGCCACAAGCGTCGTTTCCGCTTAAAATTGAGTTACTTTGCGGTTGGCCAGGTAGACCTTGAGGTTCTCATTTTTCTCCACATTGGAAACGAGGGTCTTAACCTCGGGGAAGTTGGCTGCTGCCTCATAACTGTAGTTCTGCTTGACACTGCCCACCAGGTCGAAGACGACAATGTCGGCTAGAGACAGCTGGAACAGACAAGGGGACACAATGAAACTTGGTTTTCACTGGCTACATGCGCGTCTGTGTGATTTCGGGCACGTGGGAAGCTATATGTGCGTCTGTAAGTGTGCATGTGTGTACGTATGCGTGCTTTGGCATGAATGTGAGTCTGAGCGCGCGCGCGCGCGTGTGTGAAAGCGCTAATAAATCTAAAACAATGAAGGTAAACGTTCCTACATCTTTGCACATGTCCTCACAGATTGTATATTATTGGATGTTGAGAATTTTAAGTCTTGGTGGAAACCGTGATAATGTTACAGGTGCTGCAGGCAAATTTCAAAATAGGGCGATAATGTCTGTAATCTTGCAAAAAGGAAAAAAAAGAGAAAAAGGGGTGCTTAGAATAAATGTTTACCTTGTCTCCCACGAAGTATCCGGTGCCTTTTTCCTGAAGCAACTTCTGGAAGAATCCAAAGAATTTGGGTAGGTCTTCCTCTGCTATCTTCTTCTTAATCTCTTCCTGAAAGATAAAAATGTTAAAATGCTAGACTTCCTGCAAGACTAACAGTGATCGATGTTAAGGAGGCTAACAGTGGCAAAATGCTAGACTTCTGGCTTTTGAACAGGTGACCCTAGACTTTTTATTAAATTTTTCGTAAACCACCAAATGGGATCTTTTTGAGCACATGCTTTTGCATTCGACTTGGTCTTCAACAATGTCTAATACCAAAGAGAATTCCAGGTTATTAAGAGTGACAAATGGTAAGTAGATTTCCAGATGAATAACAGTAACAAATCAAATGCTAGCTAAATTTTCTGATAGTAACAAATGCCATTTTCCTTCTCGTTGGAAAAAACTTCTCCTGGCTTTTATTAAAAATCACTTCGGAGAGAGAAAAGTGATACGTCACGGTTACCTGCCCCCACTACCACTACCTGCATCAAAATCTCAAAACTGCAAAATGTTTTACTGCTCGATAGGAAATAAAGAAGACAAGAGAAGGAGAGACACACATTAGGAGAGATACACAGGTAAGCTCACCCACACAAGCACAAACAGCTACACACGCACTTTTTTAGCTGGGTCCTCTTCTCTGAAGACTCGAACCATGCTCTGTAAGGCATCTTGCACAAGGCCAACCACCTCTCCAATGCGAAGACCGTCCAGTTCGCTCTCACCGTACAGTTCTAAGAAAAGACAGGTCAAGGTCATACATATATGAAAACCTTCTCCAGAATCTGTATCAGATGAAGACACTTCAACCACAGCTACACCATTTACCTACATTTGCTTTTGTGAACCCTGACCTCAAGAGAAGTAATGCTACTCTATGGCCATCTTCTCTGCATCAACAAGTATGCAAGTGAGACAGCATCTGCTGCAAAATGGAAGGAAGTTTCTCAGTGTGAAGGAGGGGTAAAATAACATTTAGCATTGAGTACCTACCCCTTCCACGTATACCCACCTTTTTTATCTAAAGATAGTCTAACCCAAGATCACTCTCGCAGGGTCAAAGGCCTCACTTTGAAGGGGCAATATTTTCAGGTGCAGATTTGTTTCTTCCCTGAATGTATGATCATGAGGATGGGTGCGAAATTGATGTTTTACGCCGAGCCAGCAACTAAGGCTATTTCAAGCCAAAGCTGCCAGCCCTGTAAACGAATGTCACATGCAGAGAAAGAGCAACGTGCCCGAGACGAGATCTGAACCCAGGACAGCAAATCCTCCCAATATTGGTGACAGACGCTAACTGCTGCGCCACTGAACTGCCTCGAATCTTGGGGGTGGGGGTACGTAACAGACACAGACAACTAATCACATAATTATACACAGTCAACAACAACTGTGTTAACAGTTACACAAGGCTATGAAACGCTGTTCGTGCATGTCCATTTGAATCTTGCTCAAAGGTACAACTGATCCTGCACGTCATCTCAGGTAATCGATGCTGGAAGTAGGTCGAACAATCCCCGGCCACCGTTGCCCGGCACACCCGTTAGGTAAGCACTCAACAGTCGTAGGAAGGCGGGGTGGGGGGAACGAGAAGATCGGGTGAGTCAGGTATTCAGGTGAAAACCTCACATGCAGCTGCAAGATCTGCAGCAGCAAAGTCTCCTTAACTCAAGGCTGCGCAGACCTGTGCGCAGTGAGAAAGAGGGAGGGGGGACCCGCATTGCGACACCGATGGAGTTCCCAAGCCCAGGTAAATAACGCCATAGACACACACCAGCGGTATCGACAACTTTCATGTATCCCAGGTACTTGTCAGAGACTTTGAATGCTAAGCCTAAAGAAGTGTATTGCTAGTAGCGCTACAGCTCATGGAGTTCGATTGTCATGCGCCCTGCAGGCTGCAAACTAAATGGGGTAGGGGTGGTGGGTTTATGGAGGTTTTCATTAAGACATCGACCACACCCGGTAGAACTGGCTTTGCGTCTTCCAGCAGATGTCTCAGGCTGTAAACGACTTCGCGACAAAGTCTCCAGGTCTAGTTAGTAGCATAACAAGTGGAAAGAGATGTAGAAGAGGAAGAAAATTGCAAATACAGATAATAACTTAATATAAATGTTTATTAACTGTACTTGTCTCATGTACTACTTTCCTACAATATCTCCCCACTCTTCAAATATCGCACCTAAGGCATATCAGAGCATGACAACTGTGTACCTAGTCAAAAGATGACTAAAATTTTGTACCCAAAACCTGCTGCACATTCGGAAAAATCTAGACTTCATAAGTATTAGTAAATTTTCTGTATTCAACTCTTCGCTTATAATCCATGTGTGTGTGTGTGTGTGTGTGTGTGTGTATGTGTGTGTGTGTGTGTGTGTGTGTGTGTGTGTGTGTGTGTGTGTGTGTGTGTGTGTGTGTGTGTGTGCGCGCGCGTGCCCGTGCTCACGATCTGTCTTTTCATACTTTTCTGCATTGTTTGTGAAATCTGTCACCCTGGTGACCTCTTTTAGCAACACACACATATACGTCACATAGCTATTTATATGATCGATTACTCAGCGGTCCTTCATCAATTTGTATACTTACTATTTTCCCGTGCAAAAAACGTTGCTATGGCGACACTCTGCGCATACGTTTTGCCGTTGTATTCGATAAACGGTGCTTGGCCAAATGGTGCCTCTGAAAAAAAAGTTACATTACTGTCAGGGTTAGGGTTAGGAAATTTATTTTTAAGCAGGAGAACAGGCGAAAAATACTACTGAATGATATGCTGGAATCACTATAACACGCAATATTTGCTTCAGCAGTTGAAAAGGGAGCAGAAAATAAGTCATAAAACTAAGGTAAGTAGCAAACTGATTAACAGGTCGAAACAAGAAGTTTGAACCGCCACAAAATGTTAAACTTTTCGGTAAAAAAAAAAAAGTGCGATTTTATCATCTTATTCCAGGATTGGACCAGGGGAAAAGCAAAAAGGGTAAATAGAGTGGTCTTTCGCAACATATTTGATACAACAAAAGCAAAATGAAGCTTATACGAGATAAATATCAGAAACGGTGTCAGCGCATTCAGTGTGTATGACATTTATGTCTACCATTACGACTTGCGGCCCAATTTCAAACAGATTATTAAAGATGCTTGTAAGCTGTCTCAAAGTACGGCTACAGCTAGCTTTTTTTTTTTTTTTTTTTGCTGCGCTGCTAAAGTCCTGTAAACGTTTTCAAACGATCCTCACCCTGCCAACAGACATATTTTCGCCGCTAGGGAGAAGGTTCAAGGACAAACAAAAAATGTCGTCTGCATGCAGCACTCACTCGATCACCGCGTCCACCCAAAATTGCTGCAATCAGCGATTCACAATCAGTGGTTTACAAAAGAGCCCCCGTCTTACCTGCCTTGTACTTGGCCACCCATTCCTCGCGCGAAAATCTTACATCTTCGAACTCTTTCCCGGCTGCTGTCAGCGTCAAGCGGATGATCTCAGCTCGACCGCGAGCGTCGAAGTAAAACACCTTGGTGGCCATGCTGGAGGTTTTGCTGGAGGGTTTTCCGCAACACGAACGGTTCTGTCGCTGAGCAGTGCCAACGGAGGCGAGAAAACTGCTTTTAAATGCTGCTAGCGCGAATATAGTCCCAACCGTATCAGCAAGGTAAGCGCGATCATCGACTTTCAGCTACTAGCTTCGCGCTATTTCTTGTCGTACCGCCAGCGGGACTTTCTGCCGCTGACTAATGCGCAGAGGTAAAGGGCACTCAGCCTTAGACTTGCTGCGTCATCTATCTCTCTTTATCACACACACACACACACATGCTAGCTTGTCGACAATTGCACACACATGATAGCTTGTCGAGCTATTTTTTGAACTTCGACGAAATACTTAGCACCAACTAAAGAAGGTGCCTATGTCTGCAGATGATATTATTGGGAAGGGGGTGGTGTGCTGAGTGCGTGCCGACACTACACCCTCCCCCCCCCTACCGCTCTACTTAAGTTCAGGGACACTGGGCTAGACTCCCTGTGTGAGTCATCGCTGCTCGCAGGAAAGGGTCGCAAGCACCAAAGATATCAGTGACGGGTACAAGTGTACCGTGTAGAGAAGATATCACGCCATGACTTAGCATTTTTTTTAGAAGTATTTTTGTCCTTAGGCGCGGGTCAGATTGTGGACCGACTTTTTATGCAGAACTACGTGAATAAACCAACGTCTCTCTCTTTCACACTCACACACGTACACACACACACACACACACACAAACATGCGGTAACTTATTATTTTGTACAGTTCTACGAATCACTGTTATAAATATAGAGTGATTTTATTTTAAATGAATACTGTTCTTTTCCTCGTGTTTTTTCTTGCACATTCGAGCCTTTGTCCGAAGATATCGATTGATCAATCCAATACAGGACTGTAAAAAAAAATGCCGATGCACATTTTTTGGGAGGAAGAGTCAATTAACTTCAGCCCTCTACCCATGACTGTCATATAGCTGGGTTTGAGGAAAATGGTTCGTCCCCTGACCTTTTAATCTCTTTCTCTCTCTCTCTCCCTTACCTTCTCCAACACTCTATTTAGTCAGGTACGGTGAGGTACCAATTCCCGACAGGTGGGTTGATCGGGAAGTTTTGATGTGCACGCGGGTATCGAACCTCTCAGTTCGGACGCCAGAGCTCCGACCACTCGGCTATCTCAGGGAAAAGCGGGTACATAATAAAATCACGTATGAGCTCACTGTCTGGTGACCTGTTTGGGTTCTTAAACTTTTAAGTATTGAGTTTGTCCCCTTCTCCTGTCACGTAGCTTCCCTACAGCGCTTGCAAGCAGGTCAACGGATATCAAAGTACAACCCTTTGTGACTAAGGCTGTCCTTATTCTTTGTGACTTGTCATGGCGATGTGTGTTTAAACTAACTCATACGAACTGTCGCAGTACAGTCAAAAAGCGGACGCCAGATGTAAGTGGTCTGCACAGCCAAGTGTGAGAGAAGCTGACTCACTCTCGCTGTTTGCTGTACTTCAGAATAATTGCTTTGTATGCTGGCGAACGCTTGCTTGATCGAGCGGCGGGAGTAAAAGAGAAAAGCAGTGGGGTGCTGCGTACCCAAAGCACTGCAGTGCAGGAACCCTGATCACAGTCTGTCACATAGCAGCAGGGCACTACTACCATGGCTGACATCAAACTCTTCTATTTCGATGCTAGAGGAGTGGCAGAAGTCTCCCGCTTGGTGCTAGCGTTCGCTAAACAACCGTACGAGGACATCAGATGGTCTATGGATGAGTGGCCAGAATATAAAAAACGTAAGAGGAGAGAATGGATGATTTTTTTTTCTGTGGATGACTGGCAGAAACTGGATGAGGTTTATTATGGAGGGCTGACAGAAAATGGGTGAGTTTCAAAGTGGATGACTCAGAGAGGCTGGATAAGCTTTACTGTGGATGGCTGACGGAAAGAACAGAAGAGTCTTATCGTGGATAGCTGGCTGCGTGCTTGGTTAAGATAGAGTTTATACTTTAAAACTGATATTTGTAAAGTTTGCTGTAGTCTTTTATTTTTCCAGAATCACCTTTCGGCCAGGCGCCCTGGATAGAGTACAAGGGAGAGAAACGCAGCCAAAGTGTTGGCATAGCAACGTTCCTGGCACAGAAATACGGTAATCACCTGACTTATCGTTTGAATTTTCTAACAATACTGTATTCTAGAAGTAAGTGTCAAGCCCATGTAAAAGAACTATGTTACACCTCTTAAGATTTGTGTATTAGGTAGATAATAAAAAACTAATGTGATATTGTCTAAAATATGTGACGTGTGCAGACTGTTATGGCACACTTTCAAAACATTTCAGAGTTAAGGGTAGTGCTTTGATCTTTGCTGGTGGTCGTAGGAGACTTAATGGAGATATTCGCTGACTACAATCTTCACAATGGCTTTGGTCAAACGCTAGCAAACCGGAAAGTTCGGTTCCCTCCTTTATATTGGCGGTTCACCTTTTGTTCGATATTGGCCTACCTCAAGAGCGAGATTTTTCGCTATGAAGAGCGGTCTTACAGTGGTTGTGCCGGGTCACATGGCCAAACCAAACAATCTTGCACCGTTTTCATATTGTTATACGGTGTTCCTGATGGCCTACGTATTCCAATGATATTTGTACGTCTTGTGGATTAATGAAAATTAGTAGAAGTTTCCACAGGCATTCGGTCTTAAATGTTTGGATCTGGTTCATTGTCTCCCCTTGTGCTAGCGCCCATTTTGCTTTTGTCAGGACTGGTCTCCATCCCACCTCCGCAGTCTGTCAGTCTGTTCATGAGCTCACGAAGATCATTGCTACTGACCCTCGGTCAAACCACGAGTGTCTGTGTCTCGAAAGTCCTTTTGTCATAGACAGGCAAGCTCGACCTGTAAGAAGGATGGTCACATTTATGTATAGAATTTATATATGAAGTGGGACTAATAACACTAGAAAATTGAAAATCATGACAACTTTATCACTATGTAAAACAATTACGCCCAGAAACCTACCAAAATTATATTCTGCCACATGGCATGTGTCCTGACCTACTTGCTATCACCAGTTCTGTTCCCTTGCCTGCTATCACCATGTCTGTGATCTGATATTTGTGTCACAACTATTCAACCGCGACCTGATATTTTTATCGCCGGGTATGGCCCTTGATTTGACACTTTTGTTACAATTTCTTTACCCTGTTCGGAAATATCCGTTATCAGAACTGTACCCCGAACTGAGTTTTCTGTATCCAGGTCCGTATTCTGACCAGAAATGTCTGTCATCAGGCTGGTACTTTGAACCGAAAATTCGGACACGGGATTTTCTACTTCTAAGATGTATTTTGACCTGACATTGAACTGTGCCCTTATCTGATATTACTGTCACTAGGTACACTGAATTGATATCACTGTCACTAGGTATGCACCCTAAACTGATATCACTGTCACTAGGTATGCACCCTAAGCTGATATCACTGTCACTAGGTATGCGCCCTAAACTGATA
This sequence comes from Marisa cornuarietis, assembly GCA_004794655.1. Classification (NCBI taxonomy): domain Eukaryota; kingdom Metazoa; phylum Mollusca; class Gastropoda; order Architaenioglossa; family Ampullariidae; genus Marisa; species Marisa cornuarietis. The sequence goes on from SMMW01000533.1 coordinate 124,575, forward strand.
TCACTGTCACTAGGTATGCACCCTAAGCTGATATCACTAAGCTGATATCACTTCACTAGGTATGCACCCTAAGCTGATATCACTGTCACTAGGTATGCACCCTAAACTGATATCACTGTCACTAGGTATGCACCCTAAGCTGATATCACTTCACTAGGTATGCACCCTAAGCTGATATCACTGTCACTAGGTATGCACCCTAAACTGATATCACTGTCACTAGGTATGCACCCTAAACTGATATCACTGTCACTAGGTATGCACCCTAAGCTGATATCACTGTCACTAGGTATGCACCCTAAGCTGATATCACTGTCACTAGGTATGCACCCTAAGCTGATATCACTTCACTAGGTATGCACCCTAAGTTGGTATCACTGTCACTAGGTATGCACCCTAAACTGATATCACTGTCACTAGGTATGCACCCTAAGTTGGCATCACTGTCACTAGGTATGCACCCTAAACTGATATCACTGTCACTAGGTCTGTACGGTAAAACCAACCTGGAGGCGCTGCGTATAGACGAAGTGATTTACCTGGTGGTCGACGTTCGACAAGGCTGGTCGCAGGTGCACTACGAGGAAGACGCCACGAAGAAGGTTGTCCTCGGTCGTTGTTACAACCCCTGTTCACACCACACCTAGTTCGTCTCTATTCACAGCACATTTTTCCTTCATTCTTCCTACCATTCATAATACCTTTCTCTTTCTTTGTGATAACACTAACATACTGATTCAACTTTTTTATATAAAAGGCCACCCGGAGTGCAAATTTTTTTATGATTGGCTTAATTTCCTCGAAAATGAAATGGCCGATTTTAGAATACAACCCTACAGATTTGAACTTGATTTAGAAGCTGCGGCTGAAGTTAAAAGAATTAAAAGGTCCGAACCAAATTCACTCAATATACTGGTAAGTAATTTTTACATATAAACACATTTCAAATGTGCGTTTGTCTAAGATAAACTTCCGTTTTTTGGTTGTTGTTGGGTTGTTTTTTTTTGGGGGGGGGGGTTGATAGCTAACATTCAGCATTATTATTTTATTGTTACAACTGACTGATGATAATGACGTTTTTACCATTACAAATATAAAATTATAAAAACTTGATACATATCAATCGATATAAAAACTTATTTCTTTCTCATAGAGCTCCGTGTAAAATTTACTGTTTACTGACTTGCGCATATACCCGTTTAAGCTTTTAGCCACAGTTGTTCTTGAGGTGTTTCGAGGACACACATCAACGGTACCCTCACACTGTTTGTAACATTGCACTGGATAAGGATACGACTGATGATGTGTTTGTGGCTGTGTCACGATGTTATTGTAGACCAGAACTATTGACAAAGGGTTGATGTTACATATCTGGTGCTTGATCTTTGTTTCAGCTTTTTACCAGCAGTCGTAGTTGGTTTTAACAGCTCTAGTTCTGTTAGCATTGCTCTAAGAAGAAAATTTCTTCATTTTACGGAAAATTCAAGACTTGTCTGTACTGTATAAGTGACTGGATAACAATCGATTTTAAAATGTTTTAAGAAAATTCCTGAGTACGGTGTCTGGGCGAAGTTCGCACGGTAGGTTTGAAAAAAATCAAAGATCTAACCTGTACATATACATCTCCAAATAAAGTCAATACACTGGAAATGACAATGAGTACAAACTAACTTCGAGTGCCCAAGAAAACATTTAACAACAGCACTTCGTGTTCTGGTCTGTTTTGTTTTGTTTTTAACTGAGGATGGCATCTTTCCTCTTGAAATTCAACTCATGCAGATGACGCTTTTTTTTAGAAATACCGCTCTTTCGTCACTTCCTGTTTTCTTTACAAATCCAAAACCATTATTATTTTTTCTGTCTCGTTGTCACAAAAAAATGGAATATGCTTTTGGGAAACTGATGCTATATTTCCAGCTATTTTTACGGCGTGCTTATGTTGGCCTTTAAACTGGCAGTTGCCTATAAGTATCTGACATTTCATGACATTCAACTCATTAAATCCATTGTAAGGCCGGCAGCTACACACGACATTAAGTAAAATGTCTCGATGCGGAGAAGTGGATAATTTTGTAAACATTCAGGATGGTGCCGCAGGGCTCTTCAGAAATGGAAATAGATACTTTTTAGTGACCAAGAAATGGATCTCATACTTTTCAGTAATTTAGAAATATAAAACTGTTTTGTGATTAAGAAATACTTGCACTATGTGTATATATTGGTCACTACCAAAAGGGTAAGCAGCCACTCAATGCTGATGTCAATTGATTGCAGGCTGAACTGGAGAAAAAGTTCGATGAGCAGGACTTGCCAAAATTCTTGGGACACTTTGTTACATTGTTGGAAAAAAACGCAACAGGCGTTTTTGTAGGAAATGAAGTAAGTGTACATATATATATATACGTGTGTATGTACGTTTGTGCTCGAGCAGTCAATCTCGTGTCTCCGATGATCCTAGTGTGATGCTTCACTGTTTTCAGTTGACTCTGGCGGACATTTACGTCTACGACCTGGTGTATCAACTGAACAAAGTCAGGAACTATGATGCACTGTCCAAGTTCCCCGCCCTGACGTCACTCAAGTCAAAGGTCGAGGGGAATCCTGACATTGCCAGATACCTCGCAGCACGGAAGGATACCCCTAGATAGGCTAACAGATATTCCAAAAGAGCTCTGAAAGGTCTTTTCTTTCCTAAACACTTTCCAGAGTGACTTAGTTAGAAATGATTGGTTGGATGGTTAACGTGATTAGAAATGCTTCCATGTAGAGGAGATTTTACAGTGTGCATAAAAATATGTAAGATATCACCATGTATGTGTGTTTACAACGATTTGTTAATTTTTACAAAAGTGTGCCTACAAAAGTGTGGCTCCGAGAGTTTCTTGTTTACGGCAACACTCGTTTGACCAAAGGGAATTCCGTGTTTGTGTCAGGTGGCGCGGACAGCTGAAGCAGGCGAATGCCACAGCATCTACTAAACTAATTTGGATGACTCATAACACACATATAGTAAAATAACAGATAATTATATTAATATGTTTTGAATAAAGTCATTTGTAGATCAGATTTATATATGACTGTTCATGTTTGGGTATCTGTCTAGTGTGAAATGTTTAGGTTTACTAGATTGACATAAGCTTACATGCAAGAACACATCTGAGCAGACAGGCACACAAACGAATACATACAAACATGGATAGATGCATTTGGGTATATACATGCATACATCTATAACATACATACATATGTAATGTACATACATACGAGTACATATCATAAAAGCGTTTTTTTACAATTTTAAAGGCAAGAGTCTACTGTTATAATATACATTCTACTATTTTAGTGTCGCGATAGAGGTTTTTATTTGAAACCTTGGTCTACAATTCAAGGGAAATAGCTGGCGATATCTTTTTCCCGTGTGAGTTAAGATCACTCAGCAGTCTTAAGCATACCTTAGCGATAGGCGCCATCTGGGGGCATAACTTCCTAGAGAAAGATGTCACAGGGAATATATTCCACCGTGAATATCACAATTCGTGTGCTAACAGATATAAATCCAAACGACAGTTGAGCATTCGTCAAGAAGATTCCCTGAAGTGTAGTACTCACCGGCGTCCTGTGCCATCTCTCTAATTTCTTATGATGACTCCTTAATTTTGTTTGCCTGATCGTCTTCAAGATCTCTTCGATAATGGAATAAGCTAAATGACATCTTCACTTGATGCTGAAGCAACACATTATAGTTTTCTTTACACACCTCATAGTTGTAGCTTTACAGCCACATCGTACGGGATATTTGTTTTACAATAGGGAGCAAATAATATTTCTGACTAAAGCAAGATTTCAGTGTATTTTTTGCTCTGTGTAAGCGGAGTCCGGGTTTAACGTTCTTTCCAGCTGTGCAAGATTTATTGTTATAATAATAATAATAATAGTGAAGATTTTTATAGCGCATATTCACTCGTAGAGAGCATGCTCTTAGCGCTTAAAACGAGGAAGAGACGTGGACTAAGTAGATACAGAACAAAGGGACGAAAGAAAACGACAGTACTGACGACGAAACAGAAAACAAAAGGCATCAAGTAACAGGAACAGAAAAATATAGTGATTCTGCGAGAAAGATGGGTAAAGTAGCAAGAGGGAATGACGACCAGTTTCCGTTGGAGGTAAAAACAGTATAGTGATGCTGAGTAATATCCACACGAAGTCATTTCCTTCTAAAACCCCGTCCATACGCTCTCTGAGAGTGGTCTTCCACTACATATTTGATACAAAAAAGGAAAATGAAGCTTGTCGCGTGTCGCATGCTGGCTCAGTCCGAGCTTTAGTTCTAAATGGGGGAGGGGGTTTGCTGCGTCATGATAATCTGACGCAATCATTGTAATTTGGTTGGTTTTGACGTGATTGGCGCGTGAGGAAGGAGGCAGGGCGGTTAGAGAAGAGCGGAGAGGCAGAGGAAGAAAGAAAAGCTGAGGAGCCAGAAGGCTGTGGACTGAATGGAGGGACTTTCTTGAGTTGTTCATCCGTTGTTCGAGCGGAGTATTGAGTATCCAATGGAGACCGTTGTGAGAACGGGGAGCTTTCACCTGCTGAGGAACTGTGAAGTGAATGGAATAACTTTCTTGAGTTGTTGATCTGTTGTTCGAGCGGAGTATTGAGTATCCAGGGGAGACTGTTGCGTGTACGAGGAGCTTTCATCCGCCGAGAGACGGTGGTGCAGATAGAGTGACTTTCACCTGTAGTCTTTTTGTAAGGGTGGTGTGTAATCTTAGGGTATAGACGGGGAGGGGGACATATTTCCGCCAGTAGCGACTGGCTTCAAGGACAAACAAAAATGTCGTCTGCATGCAGCACTCGATCACCGCGTCCATCCCAAAATGCTGCAATCAGCGATTCACAATCAACGATGTTTGAAAGAGCCCCCGTCTTACCTGCCTCGTACTTGGAAACCCATTCCTCGCGCGAAAATCTCATCTCAAAACATGGTTACCCACCATACACTTCGCATTGACGCCACCTCGGGTTGTTTCCCTTGCTTACGCTCGGAAAAGATAAGTATCGTTAAAAAGCAAGATTTGTATCACCGTTTTTTTAGTGAACCTTTGTAGAAATACGGACAAACGTTTTAGATAACAACTACAGTCAGAATATTAAGTGAGTTCTAAAACATTCTAAATTAAAAGTCACTTTATCGCCATGCTATGTTGCCGAACCTGAACGCCAGATGCTACTGTCGTCCATTCTAAATAGCTTGCGTGTCGCTATTCAGTCTCAGTCAATCATGTCGGACCAAACTAAAATAACCAGAATGAGGCTTAGTGGAGAATATTTTAAAATATATGAAGACCCACCTTCATGTGCCTGTGGGGACAGACTTAGCACCCCGCACGTACTGTTGGAATGCAATGAAAATAAACCAGAGAGAGAAGAACTAAAACATTTCCTAAATAAGTATAGAATGGGACTAAACCTCAGAAACTGCCTCAACCCACCTAAAGAACTATGGAACAGTATACTGTCAATAGTAGTAGCAATAGCAACAAGCCACCCAAACTCTAGTCTAATATAAAATAAGAATAGGGTAAACAGGATAATATAGCCATCCCCACTGAAGAAAAATAAAATAATTTTATTAAAAAAATTAAGGAAGAACAATACATGGAACCCAGCAAAGAAACACAATACACCACCGCGGTACACGTGGCAAGACCCCTAAACACTGGCAACAAACGGCAGCAGCACCAGCACCAGCAGCAGCAGGAGGAAAGAGGGCAGCAGCACTGTAACGACTCATGCAAACTTGGCAGATCAACAATGGATAAAGAGGGCACAAATACAGTACACCACCCATGCAGACTTGGAAAACCTAAACACCAACAATAATAGAGGGCACGTACAAAAGTGAAACGACACATCATGCACCACGAAACAGCAACCCTTTCCCCACATCTCCACATCCCCCCATACCCTCACCCACATCCCCAACACCCACACTCCCCAAAGACCCCATCCCCCACAGTGCGAAATCACCGAGAGTATGAAGCACTTTCCCTTTCAAAGTCAACAACAAAATTCGGTCTCGAGGTCCCCGGTAGTGTAGTGGTATTAAAACACTCGCTTGTCTCCTCTGAATGAACGGCTCAGGGTTCAGATCTCGTCTCGAGGAAATTGTGTGTGACACGTTGGAAGCACTTAATCTTGTGGCTGAGGTCAGACTGTCGATCAGTTGGAAATGTGAACATGCGATACGTCATCTCCTGAAAGGCTTCGATATTAACCTGATGTACCATCCTGTGACGGGGTTGACCTGCATGGTCTTGCAGTACTTCGAGGATCCGCCTCTCCCCTCCTTCGGGAGGTGGTCGGGTGGCGCAATGTTTATAGTGCCTGTCACCAATACAGTGACATTTGGTGTCGATGACTTCAGTTCCCGTCTCGGGCACGCTGTCCTTTTTCAGTATGTAGCATCTGTTGCCACTATACATCGTTTGTTGCTGGCTTGGCGTAAAACACCGATTCCCCCACCCACACTCGTCTTAGAGAGCATTCATATTCAATGTCAAATAACAAACTTAATTAAGTTTAACCATTCTGTGTCTGAGTAAGAAACATTTCTTAACTGGTTTGATAAGCATTTAACTCAGAACAACTATTAAATGTTCAATTATCCGCAAAAACACGACTCATGTGTGTGTCATCGCCGCTCGCAGGAAAGAGTCGCAAGCACCAAAGATATCAGTGACGGGTACAAGTGTACCGCATAGAGAAGATATCACGCCATGACTTAGCATTATTTTAGAAGTATTTTTTGTCCTGAGGTGCGGGTCAGGTTGGACCGACTTTTTATGCAGAACGACGTGAATAAACCAACGTCAAAATGTCTCTCTCTGTCACACACAAACATGCGCGGTCGCCTATTTTATACTGTTATAAATATGAAGTGATTTTATTTTAAATGAAAACTGTTCTTCTGCTAATGTTTTTTTGTCCGAAGGTATCGATAGATCAATGACCAATGCAGGACTGTAAAACAAAAGCCGAGTCAATGACCTTCACCCCTCTACCCATGACTGGCATACAGGGAGGTTTGTGGAAAAAAGTTCGTCCCCTAAGCTTTTAAGGCCACCTACTCTCTCTCTCTCTCACTTCTCCAACACTCTATTTAGTCAGGTATTAATTCCAGACAGGTTGGTCGATCGAGAAGTTTTGATGCGCACGCGGGTATCGAACCTCTCAGTTCGGACGCTAGCGATCTAACCACTCGGCTATCCCAGGAAAAAGCGGGTACATAAAATCATTTATGATCTCACTATCTTGTGACCTGTTTTGGCTCTTAAAATTTTAAGCATTGAGTTTGTCACCTTCTCGTGGCACGTAGCTTCCCAACAGCGCTTGCAAGCAGGTCAACGGATATCAAAGTACTATCCTTTGTGACTAAGGCTGTCCATATTCTTTGTCATGGCGATGTGTGTTTAAACAAACTCATACGAACTGTCGCAGTACAGTCAGAAAGCGGACACCAGATGTAAGTGGTCTGCACAGCCAAGATATGGTCGAGCGAGAGAAGCTGACCCACTCTCGCTGTTTGCTGTACTTCAGAATAATTGCTTTGTATGCTGGCGAACTCTTGCTTGATCGAGCGGCGGGAATAAAAGAGAAAAGCAGTGGGGTGCTGCGTACCCAAAGCACTGCAGTTCAGGAACCTTGATCATAGTCTGTCACATAGCAGCAGGGCACTACTACCATGGCTGACATCAAACTTTGCTATTTCGACTCCAGATGAACTGCAGAAGTCTCCCGCTTGGTGGTAGCGTTCGCTAAACAACCGTACGAGGACATCAGATGGTCTAAAGATGACTGGCCAGGATGTAAAAAAAGACGTAAGGGGAGAGAATGAATGGTTTTTTTATGTGAATGGCTGACAGAGACTGGATGAGGTTTATTGTGGAGAGTTGATAGAGTATGGATGAGTTTCAAAGTGGATGAGTTTTACTGTGGATGGATGACGGAAAGAACAGAGGAGTTTTATCGTGGATAGCTGGCTGCGTGCTTGTTTAAGACAGAGTTTATATTTTAAACCAATATTTGTAAATTCTTTTGTATTCATTTATTTTTTCAGAATCACATTTCGGCCAGGCGCCCTGGATAGAGTACAAAGGAGAGAAACGCAGCCAAAGTGTTGGCATAGCAACGTTCCTGGCACAGAAATACGGTAATCACCTGACTTATCGTTTGATTTTTCAAACAATACTGTATTCTAGAAGTAAGTGTCAAGCCCATGAAAAGGAACTATTTTATACCTCTTAGTATTTGTATAATTGGTATATAATAAAAAAAACTAATGTGATATAAATGTTGACAAAATATGTGACGTGTGCAGACTGTTATGGCACACTTTCAAAACATTTCAGAGTTAAGGGTAGTAACATGACCTTTGCTGGTGGTCGTAGGAATTCAATGGATACATTAGCTCTACAGTCACAATGGCTTTTGCTAAAAGCTAGAAAACCGGAAAGTTTGGTTCACTCCTTTATATCTGCGAGTCACGTTTTGTTAGATAACGAGATTTTTCGCCATGAAAAGTGCTCTTTCCGGGTCACGTGGCCAAACCAAACAGTACTGCGCCTTTTTCCTATTGTTAAACTGTGTTCATCGTGGCCCCTATTTGCGAAACATATCTGAACGCCTTGAGTTTCATGAAGAAAATTAGTAGAAGTTTCCTCAGGCGTTCGGTCTTGAATGTTTGGATCTGGTTTACTGTCTCCCCTTGTGCTAGCGCTGATTCTGCTCTTGTCAGAACTGGTCTCCATCCAACCCGCGATGTCTGTCAGTCGGTTCGTGAACTCACGAAGATCATTGTTACTGAACCTGAGGTCAATATTTTAAGCTGCAAACGTATCTACCTCTCACCCCTATTTAAAAAATTCCGCTAGTTAAATTTTTACTTCCAGCATGTAACCAACAAGAAATGACACGTCACTGCTCTACTTGTATATTCTGGAACAAAGAGCTACGGCCTCTACAAAATAACCAAGCTCTAAACTTAGCCAGCATCCACTTGGACTCATGGGAATCTTTCATGCTCTTGAAATCCAGCAGGAGAGGGTTCATCATCCTCCTTAATATGGATGACCTCTTGCTTGTGTGTGTTTGTGCTCGAGTACTCAATCTCGTGTCTCCGATGATCCTAGTGTGATGTTTCACTGTTTTCAGTTGACCCTGGTGGACATTTACATCTACGACCTGGTGTATCAACTGAACAAAGTCAGGAACTATGATGCACTGTCCAAGTTCCCCGCCCTGACGTCACTCAGTGTGCTCACTTCGTGTGCTGACACATATACATGCAAACAACAGTTGAGGTGTTGTCCAGAGGATTCACTGAAGTTTTGTACTCGCCGGTGTCATGTGTCTGCCTTCTGTCGTCTGCTTTGTCTGCCTGATCGTCTTCAATATCATTTAGATAATAGAATAAGTTAAATGACATCTTCACTTGATGCCGAAGCAACATATTATAGTTTTCTTTAGATACCGAATGGCTGCGAGCTTCACCAACGGAAGCCAGTTCTTGGTCACAGCCACAACATTGTTCGTGTTCACAATAGGGAGCAAATACTTTTTCTGACTTGAGCAAGATTTCAGAGGCCTATCTTGTTATTTTCTTGCTCTGTGTCAGCGGAGTCCAGTTTTCACGTTCTTCCAACAACATTATAGTGATGCTGAGGAATACCTACATGTAGTCTGTCCATATCCTTTTAAAAGCCTGTCCATCAGCCCTGAAATAGCTTTGAAGCCGATCACTGACCTGTAGTGTGTACTTTGTAAGAGCATAAAGTTAAATAAACATTTTGTGATATAATCTGTACGAAGATTAGCTTGAACGGTTTGGGCCTGATTAATGCTCAAACAGAAGATTGTCTGCACACAGTTTACTTTCATGTGCTTGCTCGTAATTAATTACTGAAGATGGACAAAGATTGGTTTGAAGTGCTTGAGGCTAATCACTACTCACCCAAAAGGCAATCTTACAAAGACTTGTTGCAAGTGTTGCGATTAATCTCTACTCATTCAAGGACAGTCTTGCAAAAATTGATTTGAAAAAATGTGTCCATCACCACTATTCAGAAGGAGGTTTATATTTTAAGGTGTTTGGGCATTACAAGTATTCAAGCAGAAGAGGAAAAGTCTGTAGAACGTTTATTTGTTGGCGGGTTGATGGCATTACAAACAGGTGATGAGAGATCCCCCAGGGTGGAGTTTCTCGAAGAAAAGTCACGATCATGGCATATTCCTCTGTGAAACAAGCCATAAAATCTCCTGCGAAAGCGACGACTGAAGACGAGACAGACGACGAGGAGTGACGGTTGCGTGACATAAGCAACTATGTCTGTCAGGTGACTCACCAGTATCACCAGATTGCGATATTTCGAGTGGAGGCTGTACTCAGGGTAGAAATTCTCCATCGTCACGTTGACCGTTCGTGGTAGCGCCAGCAGCAAGAACACGAAGGTCAGCAAGAGAACAAGCCGTATAGTCTTCACGAAGGACCGGCTGCGAGGATTCGGTTCCTGCTTCTTTGAGGCTGGACCTCGCCTGGATTCCAGGGTAGCATCCTGGCTGGCTCTCTGTCTGGCCACGGCACCGTGATGTGGAGACACATACAGATTAAGCGCACAAGCTAGAGCCACGTTGACAGCAACAGAAAAGATCACGGGGACGTAGAAGAAAGTGATCTGGACCACATTTCTTATAATGAGGAACATTTGCTCATGTTCCTTCACTAAAGAACTGCGAGACAAGCTCCATACTTCGTTCTCCTTAAGGATGTTGAACTCTAGCAGGAAAGAAATGTGTCCAAGGGACGTTACCACAAAGACGGAGATCGCGACAGCACGAGGATATAATCGCAGACCTCTGGTGGAGATTTTGAACGGGAAGACGATTACAAGAAACCGTTCGGTGGATGCCAGCGCGTTCAAGATCAGCGCCGTCCGCCGACAAGTGGTGCCTGACACAGACGACAGGTGCCAGGAGGACAGATTGTAGTAAAATGATGAGGGTGGGAGGATCAAAGTGGCAAACTCGCGCTGTCCGTAGCAGAGCAGGAACAAGGTGTCGCACACGCTCATACCCAGCAGGTAGTGGGTGTAGGGGTCCCTCCGCTGTGCACCAGTCACGAGAATGTTGAGAGAACTACACAGGAGACCGACGACGACAAGAACCAGCCCAACAATGCTAGCCACCTCCTTGAACTCTGCCCAGCTGTCGTCTACGATTATCACTGGATCATTCACAAAATCTTTGTCAATATTAATGGCTGACATGTTGCCGATGACTGAACTTTCCGACTGAGACGAAACATCAGTCTGGTCTGCACTAAATGTTGTAGTCTCTTGGCTGGAATTGTTTGACGGTGCATGTAAGACTAGCATGGTCTTTGCAGTTGCCATAAAATCTAAACAATCATTAGTGTGTTGAGTCCAAGTTGGCATCTTTTGAACAAATGGGCATGGCTGACCAGCACGAGAACGCCGAGAATGGAAGGGTGGAAGGGTTTCCGCAGCTGTTAGGGTGGTATATATATATATATACAGCTTTAGATAAGCTGGTGTGCACACTGTGATCTGCTTACCCATCTATGATCATGACGATGAACACAACTGTCTCCAGATTATATGGAAACTCACGAACGGGAAGAAAGAAAATCTTTTCCCATAAAAAGCCTCGAAAAACATTTTAATTAAAGATTCTCTCGAAGCAGGAACTTAACAAGGGGAGATAAGCACATAAGTAGAACATCAAACGTAACGTAATGATTCAACACAAGGGAGACAACAATTTTCTCGTTCTGCTTTTCACCAAACCTGTTTAAAGGTGACAGACACTCTTCAAAAGTATTTTTTTTATTTAAATACTTCCAATAACATTTTAGGAAAGAATAATCAGATCTAAAATGACTATCTAAAAGTTTGTTTTTGAGCGGTTACGATGAAAATGTTCACTGTAATCAATGATTTTTAACAAAATCTACTATTTTTCAAGATAACTTTTAGACAGTACCCAGTATCGTAGATTATTGATCTTATGTCTTTGTAAAGTACGAACCATTATCTAAAATTGCAATTCCAAAATGTTCATTTTGATTTCTCTGAAAGTCTTTGAGATATATGCTATATAACTGAGCTGTAGAATTAAACATGTTTGTCGGGAATTCGGTCACACTCGTACAGAGAGACAGTGAGAGTAACACACAAAGTATAGAGGGGTAGGGAATAAAAGAGAAAAACGGGTTTCAGCAGGATAGGAGTAGAAGACGGGAAGACATACGGGATGGATATGCGATTAAGAGAAAAATGAGCCATGAGGCTGTATGCATATATTCCAAATAAGAGGACACATCGTGGTTACCTTTTATTGGGGCAGATAGAAAAAAAAAGGTTGTTCTTATGGTATCCGGCATCGCTATCACTATCTACGGATAAAGCTATATCGAACATCTCAGAGCCGAATAAGTCCCTATCCGTACAAAAATACGGTGGTGCTCATAGTTTTCCAGCGTCAATGTTTTTGAAGAAATCAGTTTCTGGACAGATCTAACCCATTTTGAACATTTTGATGACGTGGAGTTATATAAGATTACCCTTCAGGCTTGAAAATATTTTGGCACTTAAAAAAATCCAAGTGTGAGAGGGCACTCTCTCAAGCTATTAAAAAATCTGATCATCACAAATTTCAAAATTACCTATTCATCGATAAGATTTTTAATGAAAGAAAACTAATTATAAATTATTTGTATGAGTGCCCCTCACACATTTTATATTTTAAGTTTTATGCATTAAAGAAAATCCCAAGACCTAGGGAAAGAATATTTTACCCTTTTTAGTGCCCCTCACACTTTTATATTTTAAGTTTTATGCATGCCAAGACCTAAGAAAATTTTTTTAACCTTTTTAGTGCAGTTAAAATAAAAGCGTGTCTTTTTTTCTTTGGATTCAACCACATGTTGACTGTGGCTGCAGAATAAGACAATGTGTTTGAATGAGTTCACGAGTAGCGTTAAGTCTCGCTAAGGTTATCTTTTTATCAAATTTGATGACATTTTTATCATGATGACATTTATGCCCAACGAAACGCAAATTCAGGAAGTCGTCAGCTTTCCCTTGACCTTCACTAAAACGCTATCTGGTTACCATCTGCTTCCGGCCACTAACCGTGGAGGCCATTAGTGACATGCATCGAAATCCGGATAGGCACTATGTACCGCCACGTCTTGAATACCTATCCGTGGATAGCATGTAATCACCAATAGGCTTATTCATTGGACGTGCACACGGTACCTGAAAGACTGTAAGGAGGTATTTAAACAAATTGCCTGGCTTCTCAACAAACAGCGCAAACGACGGTTGTCGCCGTTAATCAGGCTTAGTGTCAGGTAACACATTAACTTGTAAAAATTTGTCTTATGTTAGTCACGCAATAATAGACGAGGGAACCTAGGTGAATTTAAAAACTAGTTAAAAGTGCCAGCTTAGTTTTCCGATGATAGCTAACTGATTTAAAATTGTTGAAATGTCCTCTAATGTCTGTATGTACTTACCTACTTTGTGAAGACTTGTGTGGTCTGTAACTGTTCTGTGACAGTTTCCTTGTGGCCAGATAACACTTTTAGCCTAGCCAGATGACTTATGTGTATGAACTTATTATGTTTAGAAGAAGGATTCCGCAAAGAAATGGGGTTGGGCTAAGTAAGCCTTGTACATGTCACGCCCTAAACATAGTGTGCCACTTACAATTCCATGCGGCTTTTACGCTGTATTTTACAATCATTAATGTTAATGGGGAACTAACGAACAGAGAAAGAATGGAAAACCAATTCCATTATCTTTAGATGAAAGATATTGGCGCAGAGAAATTCTTAACGATAATTTTCATTCTTCAAGGAAAGTGCCAACGAAAGAAAGTTAGGTCAATTTTCGTTATGCTGTTATTCAATATCGTGGTTAAATAATGTGCGCCGGCTAAATTATAATTAAAATTATATTCATTGATATTTGCATTATAGTATTCCAGTATTCCAGTATTTCGCTGGAAACTTATACTGCTGGTGCTGCTCGTTCATATTGTATCATTTTGTATCATATTCGTACAAAATGTGTTAACTTTTATTCTTGATGCAGTGTCCAAAGAGAATATTATATCGTGTGCATCAAAATATTGTCTTGCAGGGAACGACAATGGCATGTCATTTTATCCGTAAATATGAGTATTTAACTACACGATGAACAATGAAAATACCCTGGCCTAAGATTTTAAATAAATAAGAAGATACAAGATGCAATAAGAAAATAATCATACTTAGTGAAAAAGAATTCGGACGCAGATCTGATCGATTTTAACCAGTAATAACCAAAATAAAACCTAAATACAAACAAAAAAACAAACTGTATTTTACTATAACGGTTATAATGTAAACCAATCACATCTTTTTTGCGTTGAGTAAATATTAAAAATATTCACTTTCGTTTGAAAGTTTATCTGACTTATTACTTCAGATTATGAAATTATTTAAACATCTCTTTCAGTAGTAAGCGACGGGGGGAACAGAAGAAGATGAATAAAAGAAAGATTTTCTGTCAGCTTTTAAGCAAAATTTTGCTCTGTGACGACCGCAAGTGCTTAGAACAGATTTTGCTGGGAAGTCAATAACTTGTTTTAAAAACTGAGTGAGAGGTTTTAAAGCAGAATGTTGACTGGTGGAGCTCTCTGTGCTGTTTCTCAAATAAACTGGCCTAGCTGCTTACTGCATCGGTTTTGCGGTGATTACAAACCACGTAAATTGTAATTAACATGCCTAATCAGTCCCGTCAAGCAGGTTGACCACAAGCTGTTTAAAGGATGGAAGTGCAGTGTATTTGTTTAGCGGCTTTCGCTGTTTGAGTGTATGGGATGTAATTTATACTCACCAAATCTTTAATGACTTTCTCAATCCTGTTTCTTTTCTTTCATTTTTTTAAAAATTTCTTGTTCTCACTTTTTTTTTAGAAAATCAGTACATAATTACTTATTTCTTGTTCTCACATTTGTGAGAAAATCAGTAAATAAACACAAAAAGGCGTAGTTTTATTTACACCAACATAATGCGGTAAATCAGTGAGCTCAGGTTCCACACACGCCAGCAAAGTGCAACACCAACACCTTGACGGTTTTTAATGCCGTCTGATGCGTAGGATGAACTACAATGCAACGACTTTGCATGGACTTTTTTTACGCAGAAAAGCAGGGCGCAAGCTCTGGAATATAAAATGGAATGGAATATCTCAAATGACAAAGGGGCTTAAAAACGAAAAACCCATTTAGATGCACCACATGCATCATCATTCATTGACAGCGGTTTTGTCTGAAACATCATGAAAACGAGAGCGACAACATGAAAAGTGATGAAATGATTGAAGTTTATTTCAGTAAGAAGCAGTTCGAACAAAGTGAGATCGAAGATGTCAAATATTGGAAAGTCCAAGACATGTTTCTGTCGGGAGTCGAGATCTGTTGGACCTCCTCGACCCCCGACTCATTGTCTTACCTCTAAGGAAAAAACGTAAAAGAGAAGAAAGTACGACGGAGAGAGACGGGGAGGAATATGTTCAGTTCACAAACATCTCTAAGGGTAGACTTTTAAAAGGGACGTAACTTGACAGTATCTAAGTCATGGATAGTGATTCTGATTGGATTACCTCCCTTCGAATAGAAGCGCACCTGACTTTAAAGAGAATACACGTACCAAACCTTATAATAGGATTCTGTATAGATGCTGCCAAATAATTATTGTGGGTTTTCAAATAATTTTGTGCAGTAATATTTCATCTTCAAATATCGACTTAAAATAATCTATGCCACAAGATTTTAATGTATCAATCAACACGAACACTTAATTGGCACAATTTGTGTGAAAGATGAATCGCTTTAACTTATTGCGCTAGCAAATGTAACAGCACTGCCAAACTCTTCAATTGATAGTTTATAAAGACTGCACACACACACACACACACACACACACACACACACACACACACACACACACACACACACTACCACTGCTACTACTTGCAAGTCTTTTATCAAGAATAACATTGTACAAATGCAGCTAAAAAAAATCAGAATGATTTCCGCCCATCAGTACTGAAGTCCACAGCGCCACGATTACAGACGATCCTTCGTTAAATAATGTTTAACTATTTATTTATCTCTGTAACTGCTTCTGTCTGTGTCTCTTTCGTACACATTACTGCGATTTCAGACCTCAGGAAAATGCGGTTATGGAAAGGGCGCATTAAATTTGTTAAACTTTAGTTAAATTTCAGTTACACTGTTCTCGCACTGGCTTTTTTAAATTACCAACATTGATATTAGCAACAATATAAAATAAATGAAAATGAAACCAGACAACGCTAAACATAATCATTTATAGAAAAAGTAAGGAAAACGCACGTAAATGGTAAAACATCGGACTCAGTATGGAAGAAGTTTTTTAAAAAAAACCACTTCAGTATAATATCAAAACTTGGTAATAGTATGAATGACTCAAACATGGAAGTAATTATTATAAGAACATAAATTGCTTAGACAGAGGAATACTTATTGGGTTAGAAATTTCTCAGAAACAGTAAAACTTATTATGACTAGAAATTACTTAAAACAGTTATTACATTATTATATTAATAATGATTGATAAGAGATCACTTCGGTATAAACTAGAATAACTTCTTCCAGAGAAATTACTTCACTAATGACACGAATAATTAGTACTAGTTTTCGTTTTAGTTTTTAGTTTTCACGTGATTAATTACTGTTATATAGTTATCAGTAAAAAGAAAAAACTTTGGTACCTGAACACAAGTTCAAGAAGGGAACAAAAGGCTCGAGTCCGGAATGTAAGTATAGAGGGACGGCGATCGCCCTTCGGCTGTAAGGTGGACTGACTGACCAAGAGAGCTTCACCACCGTTTGTCACACCTGGTATCACTTGGCCCTGGGACTTGGACTACCTGGGAATACCTTTATCAATAACAGGGGATTTCCTCGACAAGACCGGCAGTGACCGGCAGGTAGATCAGTTGGCGCCACAGAAGTGGTCGTTCGAGGCCTAGGGCCTGGGGGTTAGGTCTGAAGTATTTCAGGGTATAAGGTGATAGGCTGTAGTAACATTAGAATATCGAAAGCGTCGTGGTAGGGTAGATTATTTCCGGGGGTCACGTAGTCTAGAGGTAAGTAGTTCAGGTTAGAGTGGTAGTCTTGGCCTCAGGGGCCCCGGTGTTGTGGTGGTTAAAACACTCGCTTGTCACCAGTGCAGTAAGCGGCTCAGGGTTCAGATCCCGTCTTGGGACACTCTCTGTATGTGACACTTGTTCGCAGAGCTGGGCGTCGCCGGTTTCTCCGGGTACTCCGGTTTCCTCCCGCCTCCCTTTCCCCACATAGTGCGAAATAACCGCACTTTCCTGCTAAATAAACCAACCAACCTACTCTTGTCCTTTGCCTCGTTTCCTCGTGTTCCAACAGAGATGTCGCTCTCTGAGTGATTATCAACCGTAAGCAGCAGGTCTGAGTGAGAAAGGGGGTCCGTGAAGAGAGGAGAGAGCGGGGTGCAAGTAAGATGGGCTTTCTCAAACAACAAGCTCTTTAGTCAACTGTGTCACCGGCAACCAGAGGTGTGAGGTAGCGGGTTGAAAAATTCCCCGTACCACCGGCCCAGCTTGCGTCGTCTGCTGAGGACAGCCATCAGATCATCGCCACTGTTCGGCCAATCGCTGCTGTTGTTCAGTGCCTGGGCATTGTTATGAGGCAGTGGCAGAAGGAATACATCAGTGTTATTCGTGGTGTTAATGGTGTCAGTGGTCTTCGAGGATCAAGAGCAGGTAACCCAGTGGCACTGCCATTCTTTAGCGCGAGGCTGAACTGACCACGCAGGGGCGTATCTGGAGAACACAACACTGCGATCGTTGACCAAGGAACGGACATAAACGTAAACATCTGACACTGTTAATTATTTAATCCCTGCCAGCCTTTGTCAGGCCACCTAATTTTCCTTTTGTGTTAATAAAAAAATTTTGTTTGCTGTACAACTGTGTTGTCGGTGCTGTTGCACACGTGAGTGGCGATAATAATTTGCACGTGCGCGTGTGGACGTGTGTGAGAGGGGGTGGAAGGGTGAAACTCGGGGAGTGAAGGGAGCCAGTAGACGTACACGTATCCCCTTTCCCCTCGGGCTGTTTAGTCCCGACCCTTCTCCGCCCAGTTTCGTCACAGAGGGGTCAATGGACAGATAAGGTAATCAAAGTGAAGATCTTCTCGAAAATAAGGAGTCCTTAGAGAACACACTCTGGGTCAGTCTAAATAATAAGTTAGGTATTGTGTAAGTACACTTCTGACTGTTTACGTAGCAGTACAACCACAGGGATGTTGCCGTACTAAGTAAAGTAATGCTTTACGGAACTGACCGCTGTAAACAACATACATCAGAAAGAGAGCAGCCTCAGTAGGGTATGAAAGAAGTTCTGTGACAGCCGATATTACATAGTACAGGTTATGATATTGTTTTAAAAACCCGTATTGAGGACTGAAACTACTCACTGTTACATTTACTGTCGCGGGCAGGGCCAGATATGTAAAGGTAAATGTCAGGACCAGAACAAGTCGCACTGACGCCAAGAGCTTTGTCTGGCTGTTTGATTTCCTGGACTCGCTGACAAAACTGTTTCCTATCGTACTTCGGATTAGTTTTTGCTCAGAAGAATGGAGTTTCAATGCAATTGCCAGCCCAATATTTATGATAAGCGACAGCGAGATCGG
The DNA here is from genome assembly GCA_004794655.1 of Marisa cornuarietis. Lineage (NCBI taxonomy): Eukaryota > Metazoa > Mollusca > Gastropoda > Architaenioglossa > Ampullariidae > Marisa > Marisa cornuarietis. Next base: position 143,418 of record SMMW01000533.1, read on the forward strand.
CAAATAAACAAAAATAAACCTTGCCGCGTTTTTTAAGGCGAGGAACAGGTCGCGATTCTCTTCCAGCAAAACCGAACTTTTGACAACCCACATGGTCTTCTCAGTCTGAACGAATTTGTACTCTAGCAAAAGAGTCGTGTGACCGAGCGTTGTCAGTATGAATGTACAGGCCACAAGGGTTCGAGAACATCGTCCACTAGTTGTCCTTTTGAACGGTAACACCAAGGCCTTGAATCTCTCTATGGACGCTAAAGTGTTCAAAGTTATCGCAGCTCGGCGAAATATCGTCCCGAATATCGTGTTAATATAAAGCGCTGAGATCAGGAAAGGCAAAGATGATGACGCCATCGTCTTGTCTGCGATAACAAACTGCAGATACGCTAAATGGGAGAGGCCATCGCCGATGTTGATACCCAGAAGATACGTAGTGTACCCTTTCACTCTTTGTCGTGAGTTCATAATGATGTTTAAGACACTTCCCAAAAAGCCTGCAATGGTTAGAACGATTCCTGCTGTGTAAAAGTACTGAAGAAGCCTGGTCAATTCTTCATTTGTAATTACATCTTGTGCGTAAAAACCTGAGCGGAGCACTGTTTGGGGCGTCTGGTCACATGGTTCAGCAGCCGGCTTTCCATTGGTTGATGCGCTCACTGACCCCAGTAAAAGTTTGTCGAGACAAAGGACAGCTTCATTCAGCTTAGAGGCGTTAGAGAACATTGTACTCAACTTTCCAAATCGTGTTTGGGTGTTAACAGCCAGACCATTCCACCCGGTATGGGCGGAGAATAGGAGGCTGACATTCATCAAACACCTACAGCAGCTGTAGGAACATCACCGGGAATGTTACATTATAGATGTTATCGTAATAAAACATATAATTATAGGAAACAGCTTTGGGTGAACACTGCTCAGGCAAAACCACTTTGATATGTCCTCCGCCTCTTGCCCAACGTAGCGCAAAGTAGTTGAGTCTAGCACGGATTCGAGCCAAGACTTATCGACAATCAGTGCGCCAGTTATAAAAGAAAGGAAGAAAGATCTGCTGACAAAAGAGAAGAAGAAAGCCCTTCGATTAAAAGGTGACTATATGCCGCATTCTTTTAAGTCAATTAAGAGCCATTTCCCTCATCTCAATAGCAGTACAGCACCAAACAGGACACAGCCACTATTGAATGGAATGGATAACAGGATACCCGAACCCTCTGCAGCCGCGACAGTGGAACGAGATGCGTTGACGGCAACAGAAATCGGACAAACCGGCGACAGAGGTATGGCTTCAACCAGTATTTCTGTTGAATCAAGTAAATGACTCCTCTAAAGAGATCTGGAATATAGACCTAATGAGACAACTGTGTGAGATGTCCAAACAAATTGAAGGAATGTCCACCTCGATTCTTGAACTGCGGGGGGAGATTTTCAATCTGAAAACACAGAATGAGAGAGGAAACAGCTTTAGAATTTCTGTTTCCTATTTTTTTTTTTTTTTTACTTTTACCTGTTCACTTTTTTAACTTTTCCGAATGTAAGAAAAATTATTTTATGCATTTACTGATATATAGGCTCTTTAAAAGAAAAGGGAACAATTCACGCTACAGCGGTAAAGTTGATGGCAAGAAAATGTTACCGCACTTACCGAATACTTTTAAAAAGTTACTATTAGACCGAAAGATTTCATCCTTCTCTTTTATGTGCACAATGGGAAATACAGAGAGATTACAGCAAATGGTGACAGCAGACAGCAGTATGAAACGAGTACCCTCTCATCCTCATCGTCCTTTGGTTGTAAGTAGACTATCATCATTATCCTTTGATTGTGAGTACCTTAGAACTTCATTTACTTCATCATCCTTTGTTGTAAGTAGCCTATCATCATCGTCCTTTGGTTGTAAGTACCTTATCATCCTCATCATCCTTCTGTTGTAAGTATCCTATTATTATTATTATTATTATTATTATTATTATTATTATTATTATTTGGCTGTACGTTCTTATCCTTATCTTTTCCTCGTCGTTTTCTTGTAACCAGCATTTGTTTTTTTACTTTTGCCTCTGAGCACTGCAGTTATCAAGTATAACTGCCAACTGAGAGTAATAAAGTTGGTTACTGTCATTGTCATAAGTACCCTAACATCATCATCGTTTGGTTGTAAGTACCCTATACTCATCATTCTTTGGTTCTCAGTAATAATGACATAAGTAGTGCTTTCAGCTGTATGTACTTAGCTCATCCGGAGAAAGTATTTTAAGGTTTTCACTGTGAACACACTATGTCATGGTGATTTAGAAATGCACGTGTAGTTTTCTTTTTCATTTTTGTAATCTCCGTGGCTTACCTTTGCCAGAATGAAGTACCAGTCTGGGGACATTTCACTACTACCTAGATGTTTCATGCTTCAGCTTTATGCTTTAGGCTCCTGAAAGTTTCTGCGAACAGGATGTGAAACCAGTTTTCTCTATTCTTATATAAGATTCTAGCTATCAATATTGTGTGGTGTCTTTTTTAAAGGAAACAATGTAATTAGTTAAAATAAATACTTATTATTGTTTTATTCGGGGTATGTGTTTATGCGTAGGATATGTGTGCACCTCTGAGAATAATTTTAGTATAGATTCTTGGATAGAAAGTATATAGACACACACACACACACACATTCTCTCTCACTCATTCTCTCTTACATACACAGACGCACACACAACAGACACGGACACATACACACATACTCACACACACACACACACACACACACACACACACACACACACACACACACACACACACATTTATCATAACACAGATTCCGTGCGCAGCAAGAAGACAAAATACAAGCACAAGACTTGAAAAGGCAAATATTTGCCGGTGCGTTGCAAGACTTTCTTGAAAGCATACCTTCTTAAAAAAAATTTTTTGCACAAGATTTTGTAAGAATCGATTATATAATTTTCCAACCATTTTTTTTTTTTTTTTGCTTTTTTGTTTGCAGTCATCGATAGATTTTCGTATGTTTATTTTCGGTTTGTTTTGTAGGCCTACTAAACAATTTCTACTGACAAAATTCATTTTAAATCCACTTATGCTCATGATTTACTGTTTTAATGCGATGTCTATCGATCGACTAATTACAAAGTAACCTCATTTTGTAATTACACGCGCACTGAGAAAAGGGTTGTATTATTTTGAAGTCCAATTAGAAGGTCTCTTTGTCTTCAAGCAATGATTTCAGGGACCAAATGAGTAAACTGTATATCAGAAATCTTTGAAAACGTGTCCAGAAAAAAAAGATAAAGGTATACAGCACAACAGATCCTATCGTCCTGGGGCCAGTTGCACAACACGTTTCTAAACCTTAAAACTGTTCTAAAGAAGCAAAATCTCTTCTCTGCCATTTAGATGGAAAGTCAGACTTAAACAACTTTATCTTACTTAAAGCAGTTTTAGTTTTGAAAATTCTAAAATTGTGGTGTGCACTTTAAACTGATTATCTAAAAAGATTTAAGGGCTAAAAGTGTTTAAAATTAGAAATGTGTTGTGCAACTGATGGTTGGAGTGGCAGTGAACTAGAAATTGCTCACCGTTACAGGGACACGTGAAAGTGAATCCAAGCGGTCGTCTTTCCATTGTGCTTTACATGATTAAAAAAAGCCCATGTCTTGGATAAGCAGGAGGAACTTCTCGTCACAAGCTTTCTGCTCCAACTCGAGCCCACTGACCGCTTAACTTCCACATCTTCCACACGGAAGGACACAAAATGAAGCTACACGCACGCATAGCTACAAATGGTGTCCCAGCATTGCATTCCCTGTGCACTCCATGGCACAGACTTGAAGCAAGTTTGGTTCATCGATAGCTTAGTCTTCGTGAAAAGCAGTAAACAATGTTTTCTGATTCATCTGTTCACCTGCTGCTCTACTGCCTTGTTTCTCTCCAACAACACAGCGCGAGCAGTCGTACTGAGATTGCATCTACCTTGACAAAAAAACGAACCGGAAGTATGAGTGCCATCAGTATCGTAAGTGCGCATGCGTCAGAAAACCTCGTTTTCACTTTGACCTTCACCTTTCCGACTTTGCCCGGCTATTTCAGAGCGACGGTTAGTAGTTTAATGACAGTTTCCTTAACAATGACATTACCTACACTCTCTGACATCAAGAACTGCTTATCTACGTGACCAAACCATCTTCTTGTAGCTTAATTTAATGTTTAAAATTAACAGTTCAGCACATTCCAGAGTCATGTATAATCTTCACGATATTTTGTTGTGTGGAGGGAGGGGCGCGGGTAGATGGGCGGGGAAGGACCATGAGCCAGGTGCTGTGACTGATCTCGTTTTTGCCTAAAAGTCCCTCATAACCGGTCACACAAGGCTGAATATATGACTATGTTAGGCACATTCTTTTACACTGAAATTCCAGTTTCAGTAGGGCCTTATCCTTTTCTGTTGACCAACAGCTAAATCAAGATATTTTGAGAATTTTCTACTAGAATCTAATGCTCTACTGAACGAACTGTTGTATCCAGAAAAGGAATAGCTCTTTCTAGGGTTACATACCCAGACACTTCTGCTATGACCTCACGATTGAGTTAAAGAAAACAATAAGCAATTAGCCAGACATAATCACATTTGACACTGTCTCCAGCTAAGACAGCTATTCACATCACAATCCGAAACAATGTAACAACTGTTTGACTTCTATCACCTCGCATGTAGTAACCATAACATCGCTGGTCAAGGAAATGGAATGTGGAAGGCGGATCCCCACTCCCTCTGCTAAATGAGGTACTGGATGTTTTCCAGCAACAGGCCCGAGCAGCCCTTGAACTTTCAACCTTCTGCCCTCCATGACGTCAGTCGCAGCATAGTTCACGCAGTCCGTACGAGTTATAAGAGTTATACCTCCTTTTGTAATCCTTATTCCTTCATCTAATTATGTATCTTTAACAAACATTCCCGCTCAGTAAATATTGGAGACAGGGATTAAGAATAGGAGAACATTTAGTGAGTAGTTTTATGCATAATATTCTACTTAAATTTATCTTAGACTATAGTCAGTGACTTGATTATCGACCTTGGTTAAAATCTTTGTTGTCTACTCTACCCGTTTGCCCTGCCCTCTTCTTTCTGTTTTTATTTCTGTAATCTCTCTCTCCCTCTCTCTCTCTCTCTCTGGCCTCCAACGTAATAATAACAGCTGTTTCTATAACTATTATTGGGCTTTTATTATCTCCATACACACTGATATTAGCCGACCACTATATTTTTCCTGTATGCTGGGCTCTAACTCTGACTTAGTCCGCGCCATGTGGTCAGGCGTGTCAGCAGTGAACTTATAGCCTTGACCGCAACATCTGGCAGGTGTCAAGTCCTACGAACGGACGGAGGCTCCCCGATGCTGAGCTAACAGCAGGTTCTCAGTAAACATGTTGCATCCACAACACACGTGATAAACAAGGAAGGTAATCACCCCCAGCAGACCGATGTTGATGACGGGAAGAAGGAGATAATCAGTATGTAAGCAGATGTGAGCAAGTTATGGACAGGAGGAAGAGGCTTGCAGCAGAATCGTGTAAAGGGAGGCTATGAAGTGCACTGTCTGCTGATTATATTTATCGGAGGTATGTAGGATCTGAAGTGTCCTTGTGTATAAAGTAATAAGTCGCAGAAGAGAGCTATCATTGCCGTTCATCCTCATCACCAAAAGTAAAAATAGCTTCCTCCCTCCTTCCTCAAAGCATGATCATGTCATTCTGGGTGGGGAGGTGTCATCGCGGTGCTAGACTGGGTCTGGTTGAGCATCGCACTAACAGCCATCTGACCGCACCGCTATCAGTGTTCTGCTTGCAGAACATGGAGATACTGCCCAGGGAGGTTGCGAGGAGCAGAAATTTAATCCTGCAGGAATTGAAGACTCGGTTCCTTGTTACTACTGCACAAAAATATCAATGCATAATAAATGTTTTTGTTTTATATCACATTTTCTTATAGTACAAGAAATTGTACAATTTGGTGCATGTGTGCAAATGCGTTTTGTTTTTACCTTCCAGAAGAAGTTTTATACAGAAGAAAGATGACTTTTTACAAAAGTGCACACTAGAATCTTCTAGGTTTTGACACTTGATTTCAGAAAGAAAAGAAAAGAAAATGTGTGAATAACATGGGTATCCTCCCACCCCTACCCACCCCCCGTCCATCCAGTTCCATTTTCTGCAAAAGCATGGTCAGACCGACTTCGTATTTGGTAAGGGAGAAAACAACGCCTTTTCTACCTCGTCGTTCATAATTTCGTCAACATGGACATTGTCTATATGTTGTCAGAAATTAAAGCGGCTCAAGAATGAGTTTTGTGCTACAGCAATAATCATAAAAATGAAAGTTAAGATGAAGATTTCTTACACATTTTTTACACAACTCCACACACACAGAGAGAGAGAGAAAAAGACGTACTCATGCATGTTATTTTAGACTTGTAAGTTGGTCGGAGTGTAAGACAAGAAAGTTTTAGCAAAGAAACTGCAGATGTAAACCCTACAATCGGAAATATGATACTGCACAAGTCTTTGATAACACTAAGCTTTTTTCCTCTACTGATGTTTTCTACACATGTCTGGGGGCACTCACAACAACACTTGGCGAAGGCTGCGCTCCACCAGTCAAGCACGTGCACACCACCAGGGAAGCTACACAGACCTCGGCAACCCATGCAGGACTAAACGAGCGCTCTCCAAAAATCTCGCCAGATAACACACGTATATAAACATCGTACACAAATAGTTTGTGTGTAAACACCGACTGCTCCACGAACGCTCGCACTTCATGTTTCTGGAAAAGGTCTCTCGTATGGCAGCAAGATGTGGGCTGCTTTAACCAGGATCTCGAATCACGCGCTTTGCCCTGGGCTATTTTTAACTCCATGTGTCCAGTAGACTCAGAGAAGGATCTGCGAGAGCCTCTGGTCTGAATAGACATTTCCAAAGTCTTTAACAAAATATTTCTGCCTGAATTGTGGTGCAGGACTAACAGGGATAACCCCTGGCCTGTACTGGTTTATCGGACATTGTGTTTTTATTCCAAGCGATCGTCTACCCCTGTTGCTGCTGCGTGGACTAAGAAAGTAGGTAACATTTTTCGTGGGAGGATTTGATACGGACATTCAAGCATCCTTCGGACTTACTTAGCATCTTTCTTGTCTTCATCTGTTTGTAGGTAAGTTTCAAAGGCATTCTATTTATTTTAAGACCCCACCCCTCCTTTATAAAAAGTTATTAGGTCTTTTATTTGATTTTTATTTGTCAAACTAATTTGTTGACCACATTAAAACTTATTTTAAGCTCCAAGGCAAAGCAGTCGGTGCATGAAGATTTGTTTATCTAATGTAGAGATGATGTTTGATAAGTAAGACGTATTTAAATCTGTAATTGTATGTTGACAATGTTGAAATCCTTTCATTTATCTGCTTGGTAAAAGTTATTCATGTGTAAGCACGAGATCGCACGTGGGGAGGGAACTTTCATCTGATCCTCACAGCTTTCTACTTTCTCTATCGCGCTAGGAAAATATTATTAATCAAAATACACGGAGATGTTTAATTGTTCATGACCGGATTGTAGCCTTCATTTCCGGTTTAACACGAGTATATTAAAAATTACTTTGTTTTCGACATGTGCCTTTCAAGTGATGATATGTTACACATGCACATGGTGAGTGAGTGACGGTCGCATGCATATGGACATGGCTGTCAGACGTATTAGACGAGAATAATCACAATCAGATCAACATGGCACGAGGTGAACCGCAGTCACAGAAGAAATTTGTGATGCTTTGAATTCGTAAATAAATGAAGTCACAACTTAATTGTCACCTCCGGAACTGATGCAGTGACTGGCGTGTTGTGAGGTGACTGAAAGACATGTGGGTCGAGGGAACATGGAGCACGTGACGGTTTTCGCGAAGAGGTCAAGAAGTCAACTTGTTCCGGCCATCGCACGTTCCGGCCTCTCGTTGCCAGTGTAGAGTCATATTTTAGTCAAGTGATGATAGGCCCACAGATGACAGTTAACAGTGGCCGAGTAAGGTACTTCTAAAGAGGCACGCAATAACAAGAAAGAGGCATTGTTTGGTAATTGTGATCAAGTGACGTACTTCCAAAGAGGCACGTAACAGCAAGAAAGAACCGTTGTTAATTGTGATCAACTGACGTCCCCTCCATTTTCCGTACCCTGAGCTTTCTGGTGGTATTTGTTTCGCGAAATTTAGTATAAAAAACAAACAAACAAACAAAACCGTTGTAGGAATTTGATGGACAACACAACAACCGCTTCACTCCATAATAGCATAGCACTGTTCGTTTCTGTGTGATCTGGGGAGAGGGTTGGTAGTGCATGGTAGTGCATCATCATCGTCATCATCATTGCTGCTGTCAAATAGGAGAAAATTAGCTATTTAAGCATACAGTGTGTGGGGGATTTCAGTCGTGAGATATTAACCATTTTTTAGCCCTTTTGTTAAGAGTTAAACTTTCCTTCAAATTTCGTAAAAATAATAGTCTAATTTTTAAAATTAAAAAAAAATCTTTCGTAAAAACACTCCTGAACATAGTTATTTTTTTCAAACCATGCTGTTGCAAGTAGTCTGTGAGCCGGTCATCTGAAAATCGTGTCACTGTCGGAGTCGAGATACATGCGTCATCGCGGATTGTTTGATAACAAACTTGATGAAGATGTCATTATTGTCTCTTCAGATCAGGTGACGGGAACAATGTTGTCTCTCATCGTCATCCTCGCTGCTCTTGTGCAAGGACTGTCCTCCCAGGAAGATGACAGGAGGTTGAATTCATTATTATTAAACTCTAGCGTTGTTTTGAAATCTATTTTATCAATCTCATAAAAATGCGGATATTAAATGAGGATGATGATAAACATTTATAACAAGCCTTCAGTATGAAGAAGTGCGCGCGCAAACACACACACACACACACACACACACACACACGGAACATATTCAACCAACAAACATGATAGGTAATTAATTTAACTTTGAAAGAAAGTCATTTTGAGTGATACTTTCAAATTAGAGATACGCAGAGAGAACATAATGTGAAAAGACACTCAGTTATCAGTGGCGAGGTCTGTAATTAGAAAGCAAGTGATGATTATAGGGGAGAATTGTAATTTACTGTGCTTCTCTCTTTGATGTACGTTTTAGAACGGCATCCATAGGAAATAAGTCTGTCACTGAAACGCCTTCTGCAGAAGTATTTTTTTTTAATCATTTTTAGACAGCCACGTTTCTTATGACCAACAATGTTGCAGTATGATATCCTTTAGGGAAAAGGATGGCTAGATCCCTGGGACTAGCCATCTTTCGTCTTATTGTAACTTTCAGTGCCGGCAAAGACCTGTTTAAATAATGTTTAAATAATGTTTAAATAATGTTTAAATAATGTTTAAATAATGTCATTTAAAGAAGGTCAAAAAGATTGTTAATGAGACTAGGAGGCTAAAACATACTTACAAGCACTAGTCTGATGTCATACGACTGGCAGTAAGACGCCATGATGGGACTAGTACTGCTCACACTAGCTGTGGTGACGTTGATGACATTATTTGCAGGTATCCCACCTTTGTTGTGACGGCGCCTCGGACCGCGCGCTATGACGCGGAGTCGACCTTTGCCGTCAGCGCTTCCAACGTAGGTCAGCCGGAGACTGTGCGTCTCATTCTCACTGCCTCCACCACCGTCCTGCACTCCAAGACACTGCTGTTTACGTCAGGTAAGACTTTCCACACTACGTCACAGAACGTTCCACACTACCTGGGTAAGACTGTTCGTACTACACCTGGTAAGACTTTTCACGCCACGAGAGAATTGACGTGTGGATTGCAACATGTCTTGAAGTGACAAGTAGTTAGGTTATCTGTTTCTAATTTGTTTCGTGTAATTAACAAGATTCTTAATTTGATTAAGTAGGCATAAGTACCTCAGTGTCGCTGGAATTTCAGTGCACCATTATAGTAATGTCGGATTTCTGGATTTGTAAAGAAGTATAACTCAAAATAACCCAGGAATGGACCACTTTCTCCCCCCAACACACACACACACATACACACACACATACACACACACACACACACACACATACACACACACACACACACACACACACAAAATACACGCTGAATCGGTAGAAACAGAGTATTGCTGTGCTTTAGGTTGCTTTTTATAATCCCTGATGTAAGGTTACGAAGCATTGCTGTTCTATCTGACATAACATTAGAAGGCAGTTTTCTATCCACTGACATAACATTATGAAGCACGTTCATGCTCGCCGACATGACATTATTGGAATATTTGTGTGCAGTGTGTCATGACTTGGATAGTGCGTTACCTTCCACCACATTACACAAGAGTTAGATATACACATTTACTGAGCCTTCTGTTTGCTCAAATCATAGAAAAAAGATGGGATTGTCAGCCAAAATTACTTCGGGGGTATGCAGACCACGCGAACCAGTTACAGACAAGGACTAGAAACAACACAAAACCTTCTCACACTTGAGTGTGCTATGTATGTGTGTGAATGTGATTGCGCGCTCGGGGAAATAAACCCACTGGCTTCCGCAGCTATTTTAGGGGAATCCCCGGCAGCGCTGGCAAACTGCCTGCACATCGTCCATTGGCTGACAAGGCTACAGAGATGTGTGTTGTGGTGTTCTTGACAGATGCCTATTGTCTCGACCTACCCCTTCGTCTGCCCCTCCTTCTCCTGATCTCTAACCGTGATCCGGAGCAAAGTAACGGAGTTTCAGAGGTGTCCTCACTATATTTATATATATATACATATATCGCTGTCCGTAAACACACATTGAAGAAGCCGGGTGTGAGTAGTCCACGAATCGTAGTTGGCTACATGGGCAGCCCTGGGTTTGCATTACCTACTCTCTTTACCTTCATTCCTAGCAAGCTGCGGACCACAGGAAAGAGGGGGGGCGTAGTTTAACAGTCTACCTCATCGACCTCTGCCTGTTTCCACCTTTAGGAGCCTACAATGCGTGGAAAGGAGCATTAGCAACCTGCATTACAGTTGTTTAAATGAATTGTGCATGCTGGAAGCAACTTCTGGCGACATATCCTCCTCTGATGTGGCAATCTATGTTGTCTGTCTGTGTGTCTGTAGATTTTTTTCTCTACAAAGCGCCATGAGCCTGGCAATAGGACCGGGATATTGCGCTGTGCAAATTCACTGTATTATTACAGTGTAACCGTTAGGTACATAACTACCTGGTCACATACTTGCCAAATTATTCCCTCAAAAATTAAAACAAATAAATTAGCAGGCAGTATAGAAGTTTTAGCAAGCCGTTTTCTTGCTGGTCCAAGCAGAGTTTCCAAGTTTATAAATTTTGATTCACAGTTCGTTCATGCACGGAGGATCCTACAAAGATGACAGTTTGTGAATAATAATAATAAGAAGAAGAAGAAGAAGAAGAAGAAGAAGAAGAAGAAGAAGAAGAAGAAGAAGAAGAAGAAGAAGAAGAAGAAGAAGAAGAAGAAGAAGAAGAAGAAGAGGAAGAGGTTAATTTGTATAACACAATATTTCAGCCAAAATGCGAGTTCATTGCGCTGAACAAATTCACAAAATAGTCACAAAGATTGTCAAGGAAGAACAATGCGAAGAATCACCTCGTTCCACCAGTACAGGGCGATGAGCGCAGAAAACAAGGGCTAGTGACATCAAGAGGAGATTAAGCACATGTTGAGAAATCTTGAGAATATCAGCATATTAAGCAGCAAAAAGCTGATCGTAAATCAGTTTATACACCGCAACTCAAGGTGGCTGCCGAAGCGAGTGAAGCATGGCGGAGTGGAACCCAGTCCAATACAACTTTTATTCATCCACAAGGGCAATAGATCGAACCAGTTCGCACTTCAAGAGAACATTATATACAATCAAGCTGCAAAAGAGATGAGAGGAGCAAACGCAGCAGAAGCTCAGGTAAACACGAAGGTCCAACACTTTTATCCAAATTGAAACATGACACCGCGAAGAAACAAATTGAAGGAGAGCCTATTCCCTCCGACTCTTGAAATCTATGTTTTTTTATTGGTGTTTTACGCCAATCCAGCAACTAAGGCTATATCACGGCAAGGCAGTAAGCCCTGTAAACAAATGCCACATGCAGAGAAAGAACAGCGTGCCCGAGATGAGAGTTGAACCCAGGACAGCCAACCTTCACTGTATTGGTGACAAGCTGCTAACCGTTGCGCCACCGGACCGCCCTGACTCTTGGGTTGATCAGGTCGCAACATGCAGAGTGTTGTACAGTTCGTTTATGTGATTTGTGTGCTGTATGAGATTACTTCATTATGCTTCTTTTTCTTGATGACCAGAATGACAAAGCGCTGTCTGACATCGTGCACTGTCGGACAGCACATAATTGTTGATCGCTGTGCTTGATTTTATGGTTTTGTCCGAAATTCGTTTGGTGCCTTTATTCTATTCTCTGATATAAAATTGTAATGCATGATTCTGCTCTCTATCGTGGTGCTATTGAACCACTCGCTCTGCCTGATCCTCTCATGGACGACTTGTTGCCTGCAGATGGCGTGCAGACGTGGACGGTGGAGGTGTCGTGGGCGCGGATGACGGAGCTGCATCAACGACCACTCCAGCTGGAAGCGCGCTACCGTGGGGTCTCTAAGATCATGAATGTGTCCATGGACTTGAAATCCGGTTACATCATGATACAGACAGACAAGCCTATCTACACGCCCAGGCAAACAGGTGGACAATGTCTGTCTTTCTCGCTGCTTGCCTGCCATGAAGTATGCTCCCGCAAAAACTAAGAGACTAGCAAAGTGAAATGCGTGTTTATGAAGAGGGTTAAGCTTTGAGACAGGGGAGTGGGGAGCAATTTATCGAAACCGGTCTACTTTAGTAATCTGTAACAATATCACCCAATATGCACACATATACGTCAGTGAGCGCAGATCCACTTTAACATCTCTCTTTATCACACACACACACACACACATACCCCAACCATCCTACATACAGACATATATACCTCTCGAAGCGAATTCTGATGTTTGGGGTAGTATATTAAAAATATATGTGTTGATGTATTAAATATTGCATCAGTGAACTTAATCACGGTTTAAGACGGAATTTCAACGAAAAAAATAACTCATTCAAGACAAACAATTGTCAGAATAAATGTCTACATTGTCTGTATTAAGAGGATTTTGAATTATTTATTTTTAGTGAAGTACAGAGTCATAGCTTTGGATGACAACCAAAAGTTTTCCAATTGGCCAGTGACAGTGAAAGTTCAGGTAACATGTCCAAAGAGTCTTCTAGTCATGTGTTTGAGGGTATGTGTGTCAATATATATATATATACATGTGTATGTATATATACATGGATGCAAGCGCTTGAGTGTATTTGTGTTTGCATGCATATATATGAAGGTGTGTATATAATAATAAATGTAAAATTTATATAATGTATACTAACACTAGTAGGAAGGATTTATGTGTGAAGTTGCGCATAGATAATTGTTTATGGGAAAGTCTCTATGTGTGTGCACGTGTGTCCACGTGTCGTTTTAGCACATTGAAATTTCAGTTATGTTGATTTGCTGATTTTGCTTGTGAAATTTGTGTGATCATCATTCGGCACAACTTTTAACTCATTTTATTAGCATACACATTTTATTCAATGAATGAGTTTATTTGAAAACACATTTATTAAAAAATGATTTATTTCAGAAACAATTTATACCAAAAAAGTTGTATTTAGTTTGCGAAAACAAATATTCGTGAGGCCTCATCCAGAATCAATGTCTGTACTCTCTTAGCACGGCGACATTATCTGCTCTTATTGATAGTGTGTTATCTATTTATTGTCACCTATTATTTTTCTTATCACCGTAAGAACCAAGACAACATCATCCTCGACCAGCGCCAGTTTAGCGCATTGGATGCTTTCACTGGGAAGAACTTCACCCTACCCAGCGACGCCATCCCGGGTACCTGGAGAATTACAGCTTCCTTCAGCGGTCAGGTATGTTTTCCCCGATGTGGAAGACGTGTCGCTATGTGGTTAACCAGATAATGATGATGATGATCAGTGATTAATGAGGATAATTGTGATCGATGAGGATTGAAAAATTGCAGCATAGAAGGATTAACTGACTTAATGAGTTGTTACATTTGAGACTTATTTTGTCAGAGATTTGAAGTCCTGCTCTTGTATATCGGAATATATGTCACTTCTATTTTACAGGAAATAATTGTATTTTTCAGGTGAATTGTGTATTGTGCAGTGTATTGTCTCATTGCTGGGATGACAATTATATTCAAAAATAATTTTAAAAAATTACAACTGTTTTTGATTGTCTTATTTTACAGATTCTTACACAGGACGTAGTTGAATTCAAAGTGGAAGAATATGGTGAGTTTCGCAGCCCAGATATCTGCTTCTTGTCTTTTATTCCAGTCTGGATATCTTTTATTCTTAAATTTTCACCCTGCACGTGATTAAAATCAATGTAATATTCACTTGCGGGTGCACATCGCACACATTTTTACTTAAAGTCGCAAATGCGAAATTTCCTCATTTTCGCACACAAACCAAATGGCATTAAATTTTTTTGCCTCGCTGTTCTTTTTCTACCATCTGTTATGTGATTCCACTAAATGTTCTTTATCATCGTCTATATATATATGTATACACCAACGGTTTTTTTCGCACAAAACGATGTCTGAGGGCCTAAACGTTTTAATGAGAGGTTATGAAAAAGAGACATGAGCGACGATAACATTGCCCCCTTACTGACCCTCTGTACACAGTTTTGCCAACTTTCAAGGTGGAGGTTAGTGTGGACAAGAAGGTGATCGCACCCCGCACCTACTGGATGAAACTCAAGGTTGCTGCTAAGTGAGTTGTGTTCAGGTCGCACGTTCATTGAGTAAAGAATGTTTGAATGCTTTTCCATTCTATACTGGAAAATGAGAGATGCATGAGGTGGGGTGTGTGTTTATGTGAAAAACTCATGGATGAGCTTGTAGACATAGATAACCTACTTAGGTTTATCTATTCGTATTGATGACTATGGTTTATCATTCAGCTTGACGAGCTCCAACAAAGAATGTGGACAAAACCAACGTGTAGACTATTATTCAAATTGCTAAACAGCAACTGTGTCAGCAGTTGCTGTAAACCCTGTCGATTTTCACAACATCAATTTACATTATATATTTATGTTATTGATATATTAAGTATTAAGTGTTGACATAATGCTGGTCACAAATCAAAAGAAGACGCATTTGCGAGCCACTTGTGATAAAATGAATAATAAAACCATATGAACAATCTCTGCATTGTCTTCACAATTCTACTTCTCTTATTATTTTAAACTTCTTTTTCGTCCAACAGACACTCATATCAACGGCCGGTGCAGGGATCATACGAGATAAAACTGGGAGTTCTGCGCACTCATGATGTAGTCTACTTCCCTGGAGTTCTCACTGGTCGGGTGAGACATCTTCGTCATTTTTGACATCCACAAATTTCTTCTTTCAGCCTTTTTCTTCTGGTACAACCTGCATTTGCAGCCTTTGCAGCTAGTTGTGTCGTTTCAGATCGACTTTATGATTGAGTTGTCTTCTCCTTAATAAATGAATCACTGAAATATATATATTTGTGTGTCACGAGACCTTTAGACACGGTTCGCTAACATGCTTGTGCATCACGGGACCTTTAAATATGGTTTTCTAACATGATCGGGTATCGCGTGATCTTTAAACTACGATTTGCTAAAATATGATTTGTTAGAAATACCATTTGATGAAATACATAATCGCTTTCCTGTAACTTCTAAATAGAACTTGCTCAAATTTTCAACTGCGTGTTTGTGTCATGTGACCTTTTATCCTGACTAAGCTGGATGCCAGTGGCCAGAAAGAGATCAACGTCCCCCTGGCTGACAAACAGAACACCAGCATCTGGTTCCCTGATGGCTATCGACTGTGGGTCAAGGCCACGGTTACAGAAGATGGCACTGGTGAGAACTTCACATCTGTGGACATGGGAACTGTGTTCGCCGATCCCTTCTACAAAATCAGCTTCAACAACTCAAAAAAAGTGTTCCGACCGGGGTTTCCCTATTTGCTAGTGGTAAGCGTATGTGGACATTTTTGTAGACAACAGTAGTGTTGTTTCGATGACGACGACGAGGATGATGATTGATGGTGATTGATGATGATGATTGGTAGACAGTTGACGGTTTAGATGATAAGCTTGCGGAAGATTATTATAGACCAGGCATGTTTAGGTACCGGATGGTAGAGTGTTTGCACCTGGCATCCTTTCTAAACTTTTATTGGTGTCTCTTGGAACAGGGAGACGACTTAAGCTACCGCTAAAAAAAAGTTTAGAAATACGAAAAAAACACTTGGATGTAACCAATCAGTCTCTCTAAACCGCTGTCCAGCTCCTGACTGTGTACCTGTTACCATACTGATTCTTGGGATCGAACCTCAGGTTACCCCTGTCAGAAGCCGTGTGTAATTTGCTTCTGTTATGAACCACACAATTATCGTGTGGCAATGTTTTCTCTGCATGTGATGTCTCTCCTCAAGCGTTTGCTTCCACTGTTGCTAGGCGGATGTGACAGCAGCCAACGGCTCGCCAGCGACACAGGTGGCAGTATTTGCCAGCATTGAAGTAAAGGGAGACTACGGAGAGTATCTTTCAGGTGAGATTACGTGTAAGAGTGATCGCCCTTAGACAATGCCTCCACTCCTGGACATCGTTGCTTCGATTTTTCATGAGTATTTTAATAGTGCTTAACAAATGGTTCACGGTCGTGATTTACAGTCAGTTAGGCATAATATTCATATTTATTAACCTTAGTGTCGGATTGCATGTGATTTAATGCTGTAAATCTTTAACTGCTGAAACTTGAGGGTGAACGTTCAAACATTGCTGACTATAAGAATTGGTTTCAGTGTACTCTAAGCACGCTCCACTGGACTCCAGTGGGCGTTTCACTGAACCTATCGAAGTTCCCCGAAGAGCAAAAGCAATAAAAGTTGAGGTATGTCCAATGTGTTCACTGCTGTGACATTATGTGAGGATTAGTTCACTATGTCCAATATACTCACATGTGAGGTATGTCCAATATGGTCACAGGAGTGACATTAATTAAAGATTAGTTCACTATGTCCAATATGGTTACAGATGTGACCTTATGTAAGGAACAGTTGATGTATGTCCAATATAATCAGACTGAGGTATGTCCAGTATAGTCACAGATGTGACATTATGTGAGGAATAGCTCTATATGTCTAGGCTTGCGACCTCCTGTTGCAGAACGCAATGTAAAAACTTTTACATTACAAAACAAGATACATTTACGTTATTAACTTTATTTACGTTATTAAAAACACATACCTAAACACGAAACTTTAACATTATTACAAACACATACCTAAACACGAAACTTTAACATTATTACAAACACATACCTAAACACGAAACTTTAACATTATTACAAACACATACCTACACACGATACTCTTACATTATTACAAACACATACCTACACACGATACTCTTACATTATTACAAACACATACCTACACACGATACTCTTACATTATTACAAACACATACCTACACACGATACTCTTACATTATTACAAACACATACCTACACACGATACTCTTACATTATTACAAACACATACCTACACACGATACTCTTACATTATTACAAACACATACCTACACACGATACTCTTACATTATTACAAACACATACCTACACACGATACTCTTACATTATTACAAACACATACCTAAACACGATACTCTTACATTATTACAAACACATACCTACACACGATACTCTTACATTATTACAAACACATACCTACACACGATACTCTTACATTATTACAAACACATACCTACACACGATACTCTTACATTATTACAAACACATACCTACACACGATACTCTTACATTATTATAAACACATACCTAAACACGAAACTTTAACATTATTACAAACACATACCTACACACGATACTCTTACATTATTACAAACACATACCTACACACGATACTCTTACATTATTACAAACACATACCTACACACGATACTCTTACATTATTACAAACACATACCTACACACGATACTCTTACATTATTACAAACACATACGTACACACAATACTCTTACATTATTACAAACACATACCTACACACGATACTCTTACATTATTACAAACACATACCTACACACGATACTCTTACATTATTACAAACACATACCTACACACGATACTCTTACATTATTACAAACACATACCTACACACAATACTCTTACATTATTACAAACACATACCTACACACGATACTCTTACATTATTACAAACACATACCTACACACGATACTCTTACATTATTACAAACACATACCTACACACGATACTCTTACATTATTACAAACACATACCTACACACGATACTCTTACATTATTACAAACACATACCTACACACGATACTCTTACATTATTACAAACACATACGTACACACGATACACACGATACTCTTACATTATTACAAACACATACCTACACACGATACACACGATACTCTTACATTATTACAAACACATACCTAAACAAGATAGAACATGCGGTGTGCTAAGACATCAGCTATGTACGCGTATATTTAGGCGTGTATGTTTATTCCAATGTATTTTTATATGGATGTACTTCTGTTTATATATATTGGTATGTATTGTGTACGTGTACATTTGTATTTGTACTATTTTATGAAAATATTGTACGTATAGTATGTCCGTATTTTGTGCATTTATTTCGCTTTGAGTTATGTGTACACATAGTATGTCTGTATTTTGTGTCTGTATGTATGTCGGTATAATTATGTGTATGTGTTATGTATCAAGCGCATAGCACGTGTCCAACCGCGAGTAAACATTATTTTACAGACACACTTCCTTTGCTAGTTAGGTATAAATTATGCTGAGCCTTTCAAAGTGTCGAATTCATTAGAAGCAGAATATTTTTTAGTGAACAGACCATCACAAATAGTTGTCGTGGCTTTCTGGTTTAGTTATTTGCCATCATTCAGTTTGCAGTCGTCTAATTTTCGAAAACGAATCGAAGATTTCCAATATTTCAGGCTTTATATCTGCTGCCAATTGTTATCTTTGTCAACTATTGTCACTGTCACTTGTTATCTCTGTCACTTGTTATCTCTGCCAATTGTTATCTTTGTCAACTATTGTCTCTGTCACTTGTTATCTCTGCCAATTGATATATTATCTGTCATTTGTTTTCTTTTCTCTATTTGCTATCTCTGGATCATAACAGCGAGGTTTTGGTGCTGATTAAAGTTTTTGTACTGGTTTATTTTTGCTCTCTCCTAGATAAGTACACTGGACCCAAGAGTGCTGGACTACGCTATGGCAACGTTTGAAGTGTCCAAGTTCCTTTCCCAGAGCGGCCAGTACCTCAACCTTCGTAAAGTACATTATTCTTTCTAATCTTTATTTGTGCACGTGTGTGAACTAAATGTTGTATAATGTTAGTGACATTAAATATTGCGCAGTAAAGACGACCGTAAATATTGTATATTAGCAAATTAAATATTGTACAGTACAAGTGACAGCAAATATCGTATAATATAAGCAGCATTAAATATTGTACAGTACTGAGGATCGTAGTTATCGTCTTATTTTGCATTAGTAAATATTATATAATGTAGGCGAAAATAACTATTGTATACTATTAGTAACATTAAATATTGTATACATGTATAGTAATGGTGACAGTGAATTTGCACAATACTAGCGAGATTTACTGCCGCTAATAATATTTTATCATATTTAGTGTCGCTAATATTATACAGTATCCACTGTCGCTATACTATAATGTTTTATATATATATATATATATAAATATAAGCAACATTACGATTTTATTGTATTTTCGACGTAAATAATGCATTACATTTGTGACACTAAATGTTGTTTAGTATTAGTGACATTAACTTTGGTATAGTATACATGGTATTAAATGGTGTATAGTATAGGCGACAGTAAATATTGTTTAATATTAGTGACATTAACTTTGGTATAGTATACATGGTATTAAATGGTGTATAGTATAGGTGACAGTAAATATTGTTTAATATTTGGTAAAAAAGTGTTTTGTTTTGTTTTTTTGCAGGAGAATGACAATATTATCATAAGCTTCACTCCCTCGGAGCAAGTGGATGTCACAGACATGATTACAGTCTTGGTAAGATGACAAACAACACCAATGTCTCCACTAGTCATGACAGTCGCCTCTGTGAACTATGCTTTGCATGATGGCATAGCTGTGAATTTTTATCACATAGCATCCCTTCTGGTAGCATTTCATCGCACAAAGTTACCTCTGTAATCGTGTTCGTCATGCGACGTCACTTCTGTGAACTATTCGTGACATAGTGTCACTACCGTGAACTGTTCGTAACATTCTCTCTCTCTCTCCTCAACTGTTCCCCGCGTGACGTCACAACCGCACACGGGCCTTACACATTATGTCCTTCTCTTTGATTGATTGATTGATTGATTGATTGATTGATTGATTGATTGTGGCAGATGTTCTCCCGCGGTCACCTCATTTACAACACATCATTGCCTCGCACGAGCTCCGGAAGCCAGACGCTGCACCTGACACCACAGCTCCTCCGAAAAGCCGCCCCATCGGCACGTGTGCTGGCCTACTACTACTACGACGACGACTGGGGTCCCGACCCTGTGTCCGACTCGCTAATATTCCAGTCGAGTGAAGCCTGCTGGGAAGACGTCAGTATAGTTCTCCTCAACCTTTCATTGTTCTTGTCTTCCGATAACCAGTCCTACTAAGCTCTCAGCGTTCATACTGTCGTTACCTGTCGTCGTCAGTGACGTTCATCAGATAAATCACTTGTACTTTGTACTGTCTGTATACATAGTGTACACGTGTGATATGTGGGAATAGAGACAATATAGAAGTAAATATGCGCGTTGAAACACAGAGAAGATAATAATATTGAAGTAATTATAGATCTTTTCTGTACTCTATGCCTAGAAAAGTTAATAATGCTGGAGTAAGTATACACAAACATATTGACAACAAAATAAAGTTTCTGCTAATAATAATAAACATGTGATGTATATAGCACTAATCACGCTCACGAAGCAGCAAGCTCTCAGTGCTGCAGACAAGTAGGAGACATGGACAGACTACGAAGGACGGAAGGAGGACGGAAGGAGAAAAAACTCTGCAAATAAGTAAAAAAAAAAGACAAACATAGAAGACACAGACACAGAAAACATAGAATAACACACATGCACACCCATAAATACCACTTTTGTATATAATGGTCTTTGTAGAATGTTGTCTTGAAGACGAGCTTTCACTTGTTAGCAGATACTCTTAGCAACCATCAGATGTTCACACAGCAGTTATCGGTTGCTCAGTCGTTCACTGCCGTTTGCAGATTTCTCTCAGCATACCTTTCATGATGTTCGGGACCCCGATCCCAAAACAGCCAAAGGAAAACACCGAGTTTCACATCAATGGCGGCCCTAACATGCGGGTGGGGTTGCTGGCCGTGGACACAGCTGTGTATTACCTCAGCGACAGACGCACCCTGTCGCGGGAAAGGGTGGGTATGCGCATGTACACAACTGTTTGTTATAAAACAATTAGTCCTTTCGCCACCCTCAGAAAAGAACGAAGGAAAGAAGCATAGACTTTAAACTGTCTTAATCGCGTGCGTGCGTGCGTGTGTTTGTGTGCGTGTGGTTTATTCAGTTTTTTTTTCATTCTTTCTTTTGTTTTCGTATGCTGTACACTGTACTCTGTACTGTACTGCGCTGTCCTGTGGCGCAACGGTTAGCGCCTGTCACCAAAATAGTGAGGGTTGGCTGTCCTGGGTTCAAATCTCGGCTCGGGCACGCTGTTCTTTCTCTACATATTGGATCTGTTGACAGGTCTGGCTGTCTTGCCGTGATATAGCCTTAATTGCTAGGTCGTCCTTAAACACCAATTTTCTCATTCTCTGTACTGTGCTGTACTTGTAAATGATTATGCTGTAGTGTGCCTGTTAATGCATACAGAAGGAAGGGTTATGACAATACCCCGTTTATAGGCATGCCACGTGTCTTGCTTGAGTTTGTAGTCGTATATCAAGCTTTCGATATCAACATTCTCCGGACACAGGTGAGCGATTGAGCTCGACATCTTCATGCTCATTTAAGAACGGAACGTTGCAGGTGATATCAAAGCTTGAGGAACGTGACATGGGACAAGGCGTCGGAGATGGAGCCAACTCGGAGCAGGTTTTTAAGGTAACTTTAGTTGTCAGTCGATCACTCTCAGCAAGCCAGCCTTGTTTTAATTACAGAAATGTCAGTAATTCTAGTCTGATATAGAATAGTATTGATCTCTTATGCTGGAAATCACAGAAGACTATTTTCACAGGTTGCCTCCGAGTATTTGTAGTTTACAATAAGAGTCTGAGAACTGTTAGTTTCTCTTTTCCTGGAAAATACGGTGGAAAATTAAGATGATGTTTCGCCATTTAGTATTTGATAAATAAAGATATTTTTGTTGTATAGCCGAACTCCTAGAAAACGATATCAGTATTTTTTTTTTAATTTTAGTACTACCATTTCCATTGCTTTTCTTTGCCTTTGCCCTACCTCCACGCTGATTCTGTGGTCAGTTTTCAGGTGTAAACTACATGATTCTGTCAGAAAGATCGTATTCTGTGCCTCCTGTTCCTGCTGTATTCGACACGATATTACAAAAAAAAAGTGCACTACCTAACACAAACCGTAAGTATTGTTACTTATCACTTAGCGTTGTATGAGGTAAATGTTATTCAAAGCAAGATGCTTTGCCCATCGTATTTACTCGCCAAGTCTCAGTTGATTGTTTTTCTTGTTGTTGTGATTTATTGCCAGTATCTTGACCCACACCACACATGCCCAGTCTTCTTGAAGCATGTTTTTTTGAAGTTAGGAAAAAGATTCATCCCGCGGTGAGTGGTTCAGGGATGTCGGAATCGAGTAGAAACGTGTCTTTTAGGAGTAACGAAAATGCGGCTCCTATAACTCGAATATTCTTCATCGGAACGATTTTCTGAAACGAAGTACATTCTGACACCGTAACATTTTTTGTTCAACGTTAATGTAATTACTGTTTGAATATAAAAAGTCAGTTGTCTGTCTGGGCTCCAATTCTAGGTGCCGTGCAGTTGTCGACTCAATCGGAGGAAACCGTTCCGCTGGAAAAAGTGCGAAAATATTTTCCGGAATCCTGGTTGTTCACGGAGCTCACTTTACCCAGGTGAGGACACAAACATTGTTGGACGAGTCAGCTGGTGGGGAGTGCTTTTATTCCAGCAGCTATCGTCTGCTTGAAAGATGTTCATGCCCAACACTTTGGTTTCCCGACAACTCAAACATGTGTTACAGATGTCTAAGCTTGGACATTTTGTGACAGGAATCTTGATGGCTGTCAGATGATGATAAACTAGTGCCTTTCAGATTATTAAGACACTGTTACAGAGGCTAGGAGAACAAGATAGACTAGCACACACACACACAGCCGCAACCACACAGAGAGAGATTTTGGTAACGATTTAAGATTTTAATAAATCAACAACCTCTATTGCTTGAAATGGTAGTTTTTTTTAAAATAACAGCTACATGTAAACTACGTCTAGGCAGTTAAATTCGAGTAGATAAGAACCCCATGATGCAATGTGTCTTCGTGCAGTTCCGGGGCGGCTATCCAGAGCATCCAAATGCCAGACTCCATAACAACGTGGGCCTTCACGGCCGTGGGTGTTGGGCAGCATGGAGGAGTGTGCATGTCCCCTCCCTTACACATGGAGGTCTTCAAGCCTTTCTTCACCCAGGTTCGCCTGCCTTACAAGGCCGTGCGCCTTGAGGAGGTGGTGGTCCACATCGGCATCTACAACTACAAGACCTTCGCAATAAACGTAAGCATTTTACGGGGTTGTCACGTGACAGCACGTTTGTTCCTTGTGACTTAAGAAATCACAACATCCACTTGTGAGTTTTCGATCCTAGAAAATAATTAATATAGTCTTAAAAGGTTAAAAATATTTCCTTTATCTAACAAAATAAATGCCTTGTCTAGTGATATTTAATAACACTTTATCGCTGTAACAGAAAATCAAGCATAAAAGAACATCTTACTTCCCTTGGAAAGATACACCGCTAATTTATGTTTTGTGGTTACAAGTTTCAAAGTATTCAACTCTAAGATGCGAAATTCACAGTTCTCACCACCACAAGCTTCTGTCGTCTTTTTTAACACTTGTTCTCTACTGTTGCTCACACACTGTACCACAGCGTTTCTCTACAACAACTCAGTCTCGGTTAGACGCTAGCTCTATAATATTTGACTCTTTGACAACTTCATTAACAAGTGAAAACATTCTCGCAGGACAACCACAAGAATCAGCTTTGAACCGTGTCTGCCATGGTGCCCGCTTTCTAACCCATCCTAGCACCATCCCAATCAACTTAAACACGTTCAGGCCATCTTTCCATTTTCTTGCCTTTTTCTTCAAACACTCACCAATTTTTGTTGGGTACGCACAGGTCACTGTGACGGTTCGAGGCGACAAAAGTTTGTGTTTCACAGAAGGAGAAGGGGGCAGCAGGGTCTTTACCTATGAAGCGCAGCTCCAGCCAAAGCAGATACACGGCGAAACCATGCGAATGATCCCCCTTGAAGCCGGCACGTCCCGTCTGATTGTGGACTTGAAATCCCGTAACGAACAGGAGCGGGACATTGTAGAGAAGTCGTTGTACGTCGTGGTGAGTATTTGAGCACGAAGAGGAGTGTACGGGCTTTGACGTGAAACGTACGGCCTGCAGTGCTGAGCGTGTCACGTTGACGTGAAAAGTACGGCTTGTGGCGCTCACCATGAGACGTTGACGTAAACGGTATGGCTGGTGCTGCATGCTTGCATGAAACTACAGATCAAACAGGTTTTAAAAGCACGAAATAGTGTTAAACTGAAAGGTGTTCTTAGGAGGATGTGCCGTAGAGGGTATACTACGTGCACGAGGACTCCCGGAAACACGTAGTATTATCCTGAGTTGCACATGCGCGTGTTAGTCTGTGCTGATGGATGCCATGTGGCCTTATATTGTATGGAATGTGGAAGACTTTCTGTGAAATATCTCAATACCCCTGAGACGTTAAAAGAATGAAGAATTTTCAATCTTGTTTAGTCAGACCTTTCAGGTCCCAGAACTTGCCACTTATCAAACACTTGATGCATGCACGTGCAGGCCGAGGGTCGGCGGGTGCGAAAGTCCATCACATTTCCCTTAGATCCTTCCGGCAAGTACTCGGCGCACCATTCCCCCAACAACACGGGCACGATTCAGCAGACGTCTACCGCTACAGTCAGAAGTAAGAAGATGCTACTTGCTTTACTGCCTTCTTCTCTTTTCTGTTTTTTTTTTTTTTATTCTAGTTTTGTTTTGGTTTTTGCTGTGTTTTTGTTGTTTTCATTAAAATCGTGTCATGTGTACGTGTGTGTGTGTGTGTGTGTGTGTGTGTGTGTGTGTGTGTGTGTGTGTGTGTGTGCGCGCGCGCGCGCAGAAAACCATGTCTCATAATATCATAATTCTATTCTGTCTTTTTTAGCCGGAAAAATTAGTTTTGACTTTTTAATTGTTTATTTTATTTTCATTCTCTCTATGTCCTCTTCAGCCCCATTACAGCACTATCCAGTCAAAATGCTTGTTCCATTATGCAGGTGAAATCTTCACGAAGCCCAAGAAGCAGATGACTTTTATCGACCTGTACATGCCACAAGAGATTGTCCATGGGTCTGAAAAATGCCAGATATCGGCCTGTGGTATGTACATACACAAACCTATTCACTGGCCAAATCGTGGACATAAAGATGGACACACATTTGAGCAAGTTTGGCAAAGTTTTTATATAACATTCATGTAAACCTTTGCCAAACTCGGTCGAAAGCTTGTCCATATTTGTCCGGTTTAGAACGGACTAAAGCAGACACTGGATGGTCAGAGCTGAACACCTTGAAATTTTGTTTGTATGAGAGAATAATTTGTTTTGTGCGTGTATTTATTAGTTACAGTAAGAACTACCAGTAACAATACCATTAGTATCATTTAGTAGTAGTATTATCTCTTAGTAATATTTGCACTAGGATTTATTTATTACAGGCATTGTTTTCTTCAGGTTATATTTATTTGTATTGATATTACATTCGTTAGTAATTCTTGCATTATATTTAATGTTTATGTTTGTACTTGATTTATTAACATGTCTTCACTACAATTATTCAAATATTCTTGAAATACGTGTCTCAGAACTGCACTTTCAATGGCTACATTTATTAATGAATTGTATACTGCATTTATTAATGAGGTTTCTTTGCTTTCATTAGTAATATTTACACTTCATTTATTAACAGTAATCGCTGCATTTTTTCCTACTGATAATCTACTTTATTAATAGTTTTTTTTAACCTCCACCAGAGAGTGGTTGTACAAGTACGCATAAGTTAACAATTTTGTGCTCTCAATCAAGCATGACATTTAGAAGATTCTTTACATTTTTGGAGCCCTTGCACAGTGATATCTGTCCACTCGTGGACGTGCATTTCGGAAACAAATACCCTGTTTACTCATCTCGGACAATACAAGTCTTTAAGCCAGCGGTTGTTGGTGCAGGTGACCTGATGGGCGATGTCATCAGCCATGCTGTTCTTGAAGGCAATGACCTGTTTGAGAACAACATGCTGGATGCCGAAGAGGCTGTTGGGAACCTGGCGCCCACTGTGCAGGCCCTACTTTACCTGCAGCGCGCCGCCCTACTGTCTGACGTCATACGGCAGAAAGGAAAGGACCACGTGGCGTATCGTAAGTAATATGAGGTCACGTGTGTGTCAAACCTTCGTAAGCTTCGGCATGGCACTGCTCGCTCTTGACAAATGTTTCACCTGTAATTTTATTTAAGGATTGATGTAAGGACAAGGGTCTTTCTTTAAAAAGGGTTCATCTCTCTTTGACAATGCACTTATCATTTCAATTATTAAATTTATATATAATATTAACATGTTAAATAATGAACAGAATGTTTTCAAGTACTTCGAAAACAGGTATTGTTTTATTTTTTCTGACACGAAACAATCTTGCATGTTTCCGTGCACGAAACTTTTCTTATGAAGAGGATGTAATCTGAACTACAACATTTACATATCACAGAATGTAGGCACACATCTGTTACACAATGTTAGCACACATGAATGTCTCCAGCACAGAGCAATGGGAATGTATTACAGGTGTGGCCCAACTCTGATCTGATCTAATATGCCACACTAACATATCACAGAGTGCTTGCTGTTACAGGTGTGGCCCAACTCCTGGGCTACCGGCAGGCAGACGGGAGCTTCGGCTTAACTAAAGAATCCCCACCAGCAACTTGGTATGTATACCGTCTTCATTCGCAGCTTGGTCCTGTTAATAATACGTGGCATCGTAAATTAGGACCAGGGTACTCAACAAAATCCACAAAATCTTGCCTTTCTAACCGTTCTCAAAATTGTTTGACACCGACCAATAGTCAATAGGTCTGCGAAACTCCAAATTAGACGAAGCAGACCTGGGCATCTTCTAGATATCCGAAGCTTGAACTGCTACTGACAGATAATGATGATGACTGATGGATGATTGATGGATGGATGAATGATGATGATGATGATGATTTTACCCGTACTTCGCATGGTTTTTAGGTTGACGGCCTTAGTGTTGAAGACCCTCTGCCACGCGGAGGAATTCACCTTCATCGACCACAACAGCCTCATCGACCGGGGCTTCGAGTGGCTCCGGCAACAGGTCAGCTCCAACGGCAGCCTCCAGGAGAGGGACCGGCGACTGGCGCGGGTGAGGATGCGTTCACTACTGCCGTGTTGCTCTTTGTCATCTGTTGGTGTTGTTTGGTCATTAAACAAACTTGTCCAAAGCTCTTCAGAAGATGGATTGAGCTTACATCTGCTGAGCAAAGCTGTACTGCGAAAAAAAAAACCCGGCCATCTCTTTCCTATGCTCAGAAACAAATTAGTCACACCTCTGATTATTATTAGTAGTTGTGTTTTTTTTATGAAAATGCCTTTAATTAGTTTGTGTATTGGTGTGTGCGCGTGCGCTTGCTATGTGAGATTTGTACGAATGATGATACAATTTTGTGTATTGGCAACATCTGACAACAAGCGCTTGTAGAATATGTTGAGATGTTGAGGCATGTCAGCTGCTACTATCTGAAATAGTTTTTTTTTCCTGCAGTCCTCTCTAGAGTATGACATCATGCTCTCGGCTGAAGTGGCGATCGCTATGTTGGAATGTGGGCGACCACGGACTGTGAGTAGTGCTCATCGTCGGCAGACGAGTTCGTGGTGGTGTGGGCGAGAGTGTGGGCTGAGAGAAATTGTGTATTTTCACGTTTGTGTGGGCCAGCACTTGTACAATTTACACGTATTGTCGGGATATACAAGGTGTTATATTACGATTCTTTGCGCAGGCAGTCTTTAGGCGAGCAAGCCGCTGTTTTGAGAATTGTTCGGTTGGAAATAGTCATTTTTTTCGACAATATTTACAGGAATGTTCAAGAAATAGGCTTGGTGGAAAAATCATTCCGTTGAAATGGAAGACGGAATATAAGCTCTCCATCAAATGAACACATACATGAAATGTTTTCAGGGAAATGCAAGAATTACTTAAGACGTTAATAATCTTTCATGAAGCTTAAGGCTTATACTATTAAAACTAAAAGTGGATGAGTTTATTTCATCCTGTTATTGGCACTGGTTAAGGAACAGAGTTGGTTATCCAGTTACCCTAATTTCCTAATGATAAAGGACCAGCGAATTCCCGTTTGTGAGCAGGAAGACAAAACCCTACTATAGGCAAGGAAAATTAGTTTTGCTTTCAGGACAAAAAATCTCCCATCTTTTCTTTGAATGACCTACGAACCACGATCCAGTCTGATTTATTTATTTAACAGGAAGGTCAGGTCAACCTGATCACATACCTGCAGGATATGCTGGAGCAGAACATGGCGGGTATAAGCACCCCGCTGGTCATGGCCAAGACTGCCTACGCTCTTATCCTATGGGATCCGTCAGGGGAGGCGACTCAGACAGCGATCTCTCGGCTGCATCGCTTATCTCGCACGACAGGAGACGGTAACTCTACAGGCAGCCTTGTCATGGGGTTCTCTTTTCTGTGACTACGATGTGTTCTAATTGTTTCTGTGGTCTGACTACCATGTGTTAATATGGTATAATAAGATTGCAAGACTCTTGACAAGATGCAAACCTCTGTTCTCGGTGGTACTAAGCCGATTTAAACTGTTCCTTTTTCAGACTCTGTATCCTAGGCTTGCAGTGTTGGGATTTACTAATTTACTCCGCCACACAATCCTTCTTTTGTGTCTATTTTGGGCAGTACAGTCTTTCTATGAAAGATAAATATGCATTGACAAAAAAGGATTAAAGATAAGTATAATAATTGCCAACATTCTGTTCTCCAACATTGTGGCAGTGGTGTGTATTAACTTGTTCTCTCACGTAAACTACCTGTTCTCCAGCTGTAAGTACCGGGTGTTATTAACCTATTTCCTCACCGAAACCTTTTTCCTAGGTCTGCAGTACTGGGCCGTCATCGCTGATGACCAGCAACCACGAAGGCCGTTTTGGTATCATAGTGGCTCCAAGGCCTCCTCCATCGAGGCCACGGCCTACAGCCTCCTCGTGTTCTCCAAGCTGGCGGAGGAACGGAGGCAGGCAGAGAATGACCAGTCAGACATGTTTGAGGACAGTTTCTTCAGAACGACCCTTGACCTGGACGCAATTGCTGGCTGGTTGATCCGCAAGAGGAACAGTCGCGGCGCCTTTATTGGAGCTCTGGTGGGTAATTCGATGGAGATCTGACTAGTAATTTGGTGGAGATCTAATTAGTAATTTGGTGTAAATCCAATTAGTAATTTGGTGGAAATCTAATTAATAATTTAGTAGATCGATATTTATTGGAGCTTTGGTGAGTGAATCGATATTTAGCGGAGACGGGGTGGATGACTCAGGTTGAAACGGAGCTTTAGCGCTTGTTTGAAGTCTTTAATGAAGCATTGGCAGTCGGTTTGACTTAATTATATAATTATGTATATAATTCTTGTCAGAGAGCTATCTGGAGAGCTTCAATTTCTTCATAATAATGATAAACATTTGTACAAGGCGCTATACTAAGTCTCTATGCGCTTGACAGAACTGAGGCTTTAGCGAATAGATAGAATTACTAGATGATGATGATAAAGCTTAATCAGATGCTGTTATTAGTTTTTTAAGTGTTTCTTGATTGTTTTGCAGGACACTGCTGTGGCTATCCAGGCCCTTTCTAACTACAGTCTGGCCAAACAAGGCTATCAAGAGGTCAACCTGCAGTGCCAAATAACAACTCCCCATCAGAACTACACCCGGTCCTTCGCCTTCACAGAGCAGAACGCCATCTTGCCCAAGTCTTTGTCGAACGTAAGTCCTTATGAATTCATCTCTTTTCCTCTCCTTCGCTTTCTCTATCTGTTTGTCAGTTTCTCTTTCTCCGCGTGACATGCCACAATGCAGTGAAGGTTGGCTGTCCTGGGTTCAGATCTCATCTCGGGCACAATGTTCTTTCTCTGCAAGTGGCATCTGTTTAATGTGTTGGGGTATAGCCTTAGTTGCTGGCTCGGCGTAAAACACCAATTCCTCCCTCAGCGAAGAGAAGTCACGTGATACGAGCGGTGCAGTCCTGTCTGTGTTTTATGCTGTAGTTGCATATATATATATATATATACTCTATATTATATAACTATATTGGTTTATATTGTGTGTAACACGAAAGACTAAATGTTGACTATCTCGATACCCCTCAGAGGATGAAAGAATACAAAATCTTGAATTTTGAATCTTGAACCTTGCAGGTACCCGTAGGAAAGACCCTGCAGGTGACTACCCGGGGTACTGGCTTGGGGCAGATGCAGGTACACCTTGAATACAATGTACCTGTGGAGGCCAACGCGGAGTGTTTGTACAACCTGACAGTGACACGTCACCCTGCTAGAATCTACCCCACTACAAACACAGGGTTAGAAGCTGCATCTTCCTTGCTTAATTAATTAGTTAATTAAGGTTCAAATAACATTATAAATTAGGTGGCACTCGTTTTATGGTAATGCCCTTAGTGCATGCCAGGTAACACAGGTACCTTCTATTACTTATTGCTTAATGTGTGTTTGTGTGTGTGTGTGTGTGTGTGTGTGTGTGTGTGTGTGTGTGTGTGTGTGTGTGTGTGTGTGTGCAGGAGTGCAGTTTGTGACTACTGCGGTTTGGACTGTGACGACGCAGAGAGAAGGACCCCACGAGCCCGGCGATCCATTCCAATGAGTCGGGTGTCCATCTGTCTGCAGGTGTGTCTCAGGTGAGACTTGACGTCTTATGAGCAAGCTCTTGGCTCGTTAATTCAATTTGTGCACTTGTAACACGCAGCATCACCACCAAGATCAGTCGCACTCTCTGCTCTGACCAGTAATGATAAGACAGTGGAGAGCACACTGAACAGATGCGGTGAATGCAGTCTTGTCATTACATGGAATCTTCGATACTTCAATGATGTTCTGCACCTGAAAGTATCTGAAAGTTATTATGACATTTGTATGGAAGCTCAACTCGCAGTCTTCGGTGCAGTGTCCCAGCTTTCGCAGGTAGAGATCGTTAGATCAACACAACTCTTGTGAGAGCAACACGGTAACAGTCGTTGTAAGATGAGCTTTCTGAAGACACATGGTACTTTGAAGCAAAACAATGGAACTCTCTCCCTTTCCATATCCGCCACCTTCCTAGAACTGAATCCTTCAAATCTGCACTGAAAACGCACCTCTTCCTTGAGCATCACTCCTAACACAGTCCACACAATGCTCGTCCTTCTTACCCTCCCCCCTTCCGCTCTTGCTACTTGTCTACCCACCTTTCTCTGCAAAATCACTATATTCTCTGTTCTGTTACTTGGTGCCTTTTTGTGTTTTCTATCTTTGTTTTCTGTTTGTCGTCAGTACTTTCATTTATTCTTCCGTCCCTTCTGTTCTTTTCATTTAGTCCATGTCTCTAAGCGCTAAGAGCATGTTCTCTATGGGTGTGAACATGCGCTATAAAAATCTTCATTTATTATTATTATTATTACATGATGTCAGTCATAACAGACTTGCCTGTACTGCGTGCAAAGCTTGTTATGACAGCTCGACATCAACACTTTCTGAAGCAGGTTGTAATCCGAGTTTGAAGTCGGCACTGCCCATGCGCAGATATAAAATCTAAGTAATTGTAAGATGGCGCAGATGTGACAGTAGAAATAAAAAGACCCAGGAAACGATGAAAAGTGTTACAAACAATAATCATTATTTAAAAAATACTGATAGGGAGAAATTGAAGAAGCCAATCTACGACGACAGGAAAGAAAAGAGGATAAAGCGTGGAACAAAAAAAA
This sequence comes from Marisa cornuarietis, assembly GCA_004794655.1. Taxonomy (NCBI): domain Eukaryota; kingdom Metazoa; phylum Mollusca; class Gastropoda; order Architaenioglossa; family Ampullariidae; genus Marisa; species Marisa cornuarietis. Next base: position 176,089 of record SMMW01000533.1, read on the forward strand.
AGTGAGGTGCTGTCTGATTAACAAGTGACTCGACACGGAACTCCACCATCCAGCAAGTCTATGAAATCAAAATAAATGCTTAAGTTGTTCTCACCAATTTTTTTGTCACACATGGAGGCCACCTTTCGAGATAAAACTGGCAGTCATCTGCAAAGCAATCACAGGTCCGTACAGCTTGGCGTGGAGAATATGCTTTGTGGTTGTATAAGTTATGGTAGAGAAATCCTGTAGACAGAAGAAAACGAACGACCAGAGTTGTCTCATTTGAGCTCGGATATCAACGTTCGCATATAATTTTTGTTTTAATTTTCAGATTTTTAATTTTGTGTAGCTTAAGAATACGAGTTTGTCTACAGCGTGTTCAGTTGCTTTGATCTCTCTTTGTATGGGAAATGTTTTATATGTGACCTTAATAATAACAGGTGTTATTTATTTCATGCGATTTAGCATGCTATAGACCGACTTATATTCTTAAGGTGCACGAAAGTATTATTATTTATTTATCTTTCCATGATACTTTATATCTGGCGTTTGATAGTACGTTTTTGGTGAATTGTTTCCTCGTGTTTGTTTATTCGTGTCAATCTTCACGAGTTTTGGATTGCGATGTCACCTCGTCATCGAGCTCTCCATCGGATTAGAAATGTTGTTGCTGTTGTTATTATTGGTTTGTTTGCATTAAGTTAGATTTTGCGCCATGCCACATTCTGGACTGAACATCATATTTCACCTGACAGGTATCGTAGACGCCCTGGCTCGGACCGTACCATCCTGGACATAGAAATGCTCAGTGGATTTGAACCCTATAAAGACGATTTGGAGGAAGTATGTTCCTGTACATTCTGTATTTTATTCCTTTTAAGGTTTCCCGGTCGATTCGACTAGGGTCAGTTTTACTAAGATCAGCTCGACTAAGTCGTTTCGTCTAACGGTCGAGACGTCTGTATGACGCATGAAGTAATAAAAAACATAAGACAACCCCCTCCCTTCCCAATCACTGTCTGGGCAACACGCCACGGCAAATAATAATAACAATAATTAAAAAAAAACTAACTAGACGAGCGAGAGAGGCTAAGAGCTAATCTCTAACTGGTAGCCATGCCGGCAATGACGTCAAAACAAGAAATTGCGTCAGACCGCGTGATGTAGAAATTCTCCCCCCCCCACACCTCCAATTACCTCCTTCCGCTCCCGTGTCTAAAGGCAGCATGTGACACGTGATACTTATGACAGACTGAAATTCAAAATAATGATTTGACTCCATAATACAGTTTAAGTGTGAATAATGCACAATATTACCGTATAGTCTAACTGTATGAGAGATGTGCTGTAGCCTAGATATGTAAGGACGTCGCTCTGACAGTAACGGGCGACAAAACGCTGAACGCGCACACGAAATGTTCTGAGAAAATGCACCCTAGTCGAACTGACCGTTAGACGAATCGGCGTTAGTCGAACTGACCCTAGTCGAATGGACCGGTCACCCCTTTTAAGTCTCTCATATTTGTCTGTATCCGCGCCAGGGGACTTGTTGAGCAAGTTGTCTCCCTTGTGCGCAGGTTGTGTTTGAATCACGTGTACTAGATTTTGTGTATTTATTTTACCTGTATATTATTTTGCGAATTTTTCCTGGGGTTTTACAGATTATTAAAAGGAGGGAGAGTCTGGATCTAAGGCAACTTGTGTTTCATGAAACAACCTCTACAGTGTCGATTACCTTTGACCAGGTAAGTGTTGGACGAAACGGCCCACCCCAGCATTTGACGTACGTGAATGAAAAGAATCCTACAGCCGAGACAGAGGAAAGAGTAAGAAGAGAAATGGCACACAAGTGACATCTTTGACATCTTTATTTGGATATACATCCAGAGAAGCACCGGTAGCTCGCGACACACACACACACACACACATACACACACACACACACACACACACACACACACACACATACATGCGCGCTAAACTAAAATACATTACCTATATAAACCTACTTTTCTATATTGTGCACTTTTTTCCAGTCTTACTAGCTAATAAGGAGTTTGATGTTTGAATAGTTTCGTGGAATCTTCAAGGTTTTGAACAACTTGGAGACCTCCTCAGTAAGTCGCCTTAGTAACTTTCGCGCATCTTAAAGGCACCGACTGGTTTGTACCAAACAAGATCGTTACGGCCAGTAACCATCTAAGTGATTGTCTTTATCTTGTACAGATACAGCACAACCAGAGCACCTGTGTGTCCTTCCGCGCCAGAGATATGTTCACCGTGTACAGACGCAACCCTGCGAAAGTCACAATCAGAGCCCATGATGAACCAGGTCAGGCTGCTCCACGAGTGTATACTTATATTGTTAGGGCAACTAAGTACTTTTAATCTTTAATAGAATCCCTGGAAAAGGGTCGTTTACTGCATTCTTGGAAATAAAGCAAACTATGTAGTCATGAGTCATTTCGTAACCTTAAGCCAGTCGCTTTTTTGTTTCATTTTTTTCTACACATTTACGGGTTTCTTGCAGAATCTAGTGGAAAAACATATTCAGTTTTAAAACGTTAGTGTTTTCTGAATTTTACTAGACCAGAGTAACAGTAAGTGTAAAGCGATCCAAAGCGTTTCACATCTAAAATAGCTATTATAATTTTTTCTCGCACTCTTAAACTATTCATTCACCAGTCCATGTGCATTTCTGAACAAAAAATGTAGTTGTTGGTGAAGTAGTTTACCATTTATGTAACAAACACTTATTTTTGTTCATCTTCGTGTCCTTTTGTTTACTGGAACTTAATAGCTCGTTAAAATACTTAGTTCGCTCTGCACATAGTCTAATTTGAAGAATATGGTGTGTTGCCAGCACCTACCTGTGTCCAGCAATACGACCCCGTCAGCTCCGACGTCAATCTAGCTGTCTACTGCTCCAGCAGCCAAGCGAGCAACCAGGGCCCGTGCCGCTGCTTCTCGGGTATGCTGCAGTCACATCAGACTCGTAAAAATCACGTAAAATGTGTAAAAATCACGTAAAAGTCGCGTGAAGGCCACGTCAAAATCACGAACATGCGTAAAAATCACGTAAAAATCGCGTGAACGTCACGTAAAGATCACGTAAGATGACAAAGATCTCTCCTACATCTCACAGATTGTCTGCATGTATGTTTCTTTCTGTGTCAACACTAGTTTTGTTTTGTGTCCTAACAGGCAAATGTGCGTTGTGTCATGTTCACGATTTGACGACCCACAACGTCAACCTGCTGACGGACGTTGTGTGTCAAACTCGCTATGGTAAGTCGAATATTTTTCAATAAAAAGTTCGAATTTCTGTTTTTATCACCGATATCGCTACATGCTCTGTTTCTTTTTTCTTTTTGTTGTTGTTGATATCGCTACATGCTCCGTTTCTTTTTTTCTTTTTGTTGTTGTTTAGTTTTGTTTTTGTTTTGTTTTTTTGCGTGTACCCGCACTTTATGTGTTACAGGAGACACATACCTAGTGAGGGGCAAATAAATATCCATGTCTTTCCCTCTGCTCCACTCTCAAAATTCTACCGCTTTTGTTGCATTTGTTGCATTTGAAAAATGACTACAACAGAAAAGGCTCTAGAGCCAGGACACACCATTTTCCTAAAACACGTTACTACTATAAAGGTGACAATTTGTTAGAGAAGTTTATAGATATTATAAAGCAATGATGTTCTGAGTCATCTGAATCTCTGGAATCTAGTAGCCCTAGCTTTATTAAATCGTTTCAGCTTACAAGATTTCACACGACTCTGTGGCTGATTTCCGAGGATGGGCGGATATGAATGCAACTGTCCATGAAAGCGTCAGACAGGGTACGTATCGTTCTGATGTGTATTGTTCCCCACCTAGCAGGGGTTTGCACATTACCCAGAAGAAAGAAAGAAAATTTAAAGAAACAATTACTCAAACAAAGGGAGAGAGTCTTGTATAAGTGGTAGCAGCAGAACGGATAGTCTCCCCTGCATAAGCAAAGGCGGCCTTTCTTCCTACGATTTTGCAGATGGCAACGATACGGAGACCAGCCTCCATTTAGTGTCACCAACCTACTGTGCCTGTCCGAAATACAACTTTGGTCTTGGAGTCCCGCATTACTTTTTTGGCTCTCATGATGTCACGATGTTTGTGGACAGAAACAACCAAAAGAAGTAAGTCCAAAAGTCCCCTGCATGTTTTTTTTCCATTTTTAATCTCGATTTCTGATTGTTTTTTAAATAAATGGGTTGCATAACAACCTATTGACTCCCCCAAATCTTCTTGAAAATTTTTATTTGTTAACGAGTTATAATTTCTTGAATATCGCAGTTCTCCCCTTGGTTTTGGAACGAGAAGAAGACATCCTGTTCCACAATAGCACCAAAGTCGGCTACGGCCGTTATAGTGATGCCAGTAGATCAATCTAAGTTTGCTTCCCCCCCCCCCAGAACTCCCAAAATTAATAAATCACGATTGATCATTCTTGCAACAAAATTATAATAATATCCTAACTTGCCAGCAAACAACTTTGAGCTTAATTTCATTGTCCCAGGTTGGCACTCAAGGTGTTAAATTTTATTGCTGTTCTAAGGCTTAAATAAAGTGCTGAGAGGACATACATTCTTGACTGAATTTCCCTTTATTATTTTTAGAAAAACCTATCTGTTGGACGAAACTTCCTATTTTGTGAGCGAGGACACCTCCAACAGCACCAGACAGATGCTGGCCCTGGCACTGCAACACGAATGCCCAACTTAGCCGGCCAGACTCGGTAGTCCCACTACTAAAGGGGACCCACCTGCAGTGTAAAAAAAATAAAGACTTGCGTGCAAAATTATTTAACCTCCGGAACTAGTTCACAAGGCACTAGCTTTGTACGACCACGCTGCTGTTATACAATCATTATACTGGTGGTCGCGATAGAACTTTCATGCGCATCACACAGTCTCACGTCTGAACATGTGCAACCTCACGCTGTCATATGTTTGTATATTGTCATATTCAACATGTCACTCCCAAACTGTCATCTTTACACAGCATCACTTTTAAACGGTATCACATTTACTTTTTTTCTTAAACTTGCTATAAATGTTTCTTATTTTGAATTCATAATAAAATTGTTTCCACCATGAAAGGTGAACACAGCCTGGTTGACTCGCCTGATCTTTGCTCGTTAGTCGTGGTCACGTGACTATCCACGCCTTCTGCGCGAAAGAACAAGAAGTGATGGAGGGTTCGTTAAATAATACGTGTCTTAACTTTACGATCGTAAAACTTGCCAGTGTCGAACAACAAGGCTTATCTGAACATTTTACTGTACCTGTAACACCTTCATTCGTTTAAAGGTCTTTCTGTTTACTCGAGACATTCCCTGCACACTTGAGCTATCAAACCTTTGAACCTTACAAGCAAATTTAACACCTCCCCCTCAGACATTGATCTGACTCCACTATTATATTCTGAACTGTGTCAAGTATTTAAAAGCTGCTGATTTGAAGTGTGTGTAAACATTACCAGGGCTGATAACGTGAAAGACTTTGGGAGTAGGGTGTCAGAATAAGTCAAGTTTTCTTTTGCTTTCTTTGTACAGATAACTGCCCCAAGTGTGAAACATTCTTACAAACGTATTTAAATATTTTGCTGCAAAAACAAGGAAGTTTTAAACCGTGTACCTTGAGATATCTGAAAAAAATTATTTTCCAAGTGAAGAAAACAGGAAACTATGCTGTTTTGTAAGAAAAACTATATTTATGAACTAATGCTTTTAAAATATTATTGATTATTTCAGTGTGACTATGAACATGTTTGTTTGTTGTAGGCGACCAGTCTGTCTCTGAGTCACACGCACGCAAACACACGCGTGTGTATATAATTATATATTGTCGAGTATAATACACTCGCAGACGTTTTCAGCAGTAAATATTTACTTGTCAATTCGAAAATCCGGTCAACCTTTTTGCAAAAAAACGCTGGGAGCATTCTACTGTAATTTCATGTTATCCACGCTGTTGGTGGATTGGTTAGTTTAAAAAGAAATGCGCTTTTATCTGGAGAGGGCTGGCCGCCAGCTGGGAGACCTCCTGGAAAGGGCACAGGTTAAGCTCAAGCAAGAGTGGATACATCCACACCATTGCTGGAACTCATCATACCCACACAAAGACTGAACACAGACAGAGATTACGACTTACGAGTTACGAAAGGTTAAAAAGGTTTAAGAAACACGCGAGCGCTACGGAGATTTGAACCCTGACCATCGGACCGCCTCATGCTGATTCCACTTGGCGCCATAGACTGTTACGAGATCTTCTAACAGCCAAATCATAAAGAACTACGTTTTGTTGTTCTGAAAATATACGCACAGCTCCAGGAGAAGACAGTTCTTTGTTGAGCCGGGTATCGATCAGTTCCCCACCCAAACCCTTGAGTCGGTCTGTTTTCGCTACGGTAAACCACTTCAACTGTAGATTTGTGGTCTATATCTCGCCTAGGAACACTTACTTTTTCTGAATATGCTGTTATTTATCTTTCTGGATGTTTGCAAACTTAGATGAGATCATCGTGATGTCGAATCAGTTGCTGACTCAGTGTAAAATACCACCGCCAAACCCACCGATCCACCCGCTCTTTGTCTCCAACACACTTCATCTGTTTACTGTCGTCCTGTGTCCATCTTACAGGTAACTAGTGCTACTTTCCCAGCATTGATGGAGAGTTTTACAGGCAACTCGCACTAGTTTTCTAGCATTAATGCGGGTGGGGGTTGTTTCATTCTTTGGTTAAACCTGATAGTACCCTTCCACACCAGTCTTGACGGCAGCAGTTCAACCCCCTTTTCCTGGACAATTCCAGACCCGGGGACGAGCAGTTCTTCAATGTTCTGTAGAGCAGGAAGTCTGGAAAAGTAACACCAGACTATTCAGTTTTGTTTTGTTTTCGTTCTCTTGTCTACAGCCACTCGCATCTCTTTGTCTCGCAAGGAACGCGAGACATTTCGAACACATGTGGGGCTTGAGCAGTTGTCTCCCTTTTCTCTCCACATTTTACTCTCCCCTTTCTTTTTAACCTTTTCCTGCTTCTTTCTCTTTTTTGTGGGGGGGGGTGGTGTTTTTGTTTTGTTTTTGTTGTTGTTTTTTGTTTTTTTGTCTTTTTTTTGTTTTTGCTTCTTGTTTCTTTCCTCCCTTTCTTATTTTATTAGCCTTAAGGAGAGAGAGGTGGGGGAAAGAATCAAATAGAAGCTTCTGTCAAATCATATCTGGGGCTGTATTCATGAAAATGGTAAGTCATTAATCGGGGGCTTAATGATACTTTGCTCCCAGGAAATTTGAAGCTAAAGGTGCGCCTGTTCGATACCCGTGTACCATAGCCAGATTTTTCCTGTCGATCGAGCTGTTGGGAAATGGATACCTTACTACTTAGAGGGTTGGGGAAAGTAAGGTAGCAAGGAAAGGAGACAGGAATCGCCCTCTCAAAAAGCTGGCCTCGAGAAAAATGTAGCATCACTACTAAGCTCACTCCCCAAACAATTAAAAATGCTTAACAGGTTATAGAAAGACCTTCCCCTTTGAATTTTTATGTGAGTGATTGTTCTTGTGTGTTGATAGCATTAAAGTTAATGTTTTCTCTGTGTTGGTCTCGATAGTTTTAGCACTGTTTCTGTCACGAGTAAATGGCACTTGGTTGTGTATGCTTCTCCTTTGTTTTCCTTCTTTACTCGTTGCATTAGTCGGTGAGAGACTCGCTGCATTCTTCTACTGCACAGATAGGATGTACCTGTCTTACAGGTATTTCCCAGTTCTCGCAAAGTTGTAGAATATGCTGTCCAAGATGAATGATTGTGGAACATTTTTCAAAATATTTTTTACTTCGTCGTACACAGAGCTATAAAGATTCCTTAGAAGCTTTCAAAAAAGAAAGTCTTTGATATTTTTCAGAATAAAAGCTTGATATAGCTCCAGCAAAAAAACTCAATGGAACTAATTTTGGAAAACTACATTCCAGTTAGGCCATAAAGACATTCTTTCTGATAACAGTCGAAAGAGAAAAGGTGAAATAAATTTGAATATAAGCTACATAATAAATATTATATATATATAAACGACACAACAATTTTAAAAACAGCCTACATAATGAATGTATATATTCAATGTAGTTTTGAACATTATTATGCTGAATCGGAAGATTACACTTGAAAATCTCTATTTCGCTAACATTGTGGATCAACCTAAAATTTGTTGTTGTTTTGTTTTGTTTTTGTTTTTGTTTTTTGTTTTTTTGTTTGTTTGTTTTTTTTCGGTTTATACTTTCAGGGATGGAGATGCAACTAATATTGGTGGATCTTGGTATTTGATGCTGGATTCCAAACTATGTGATATTGTCTTTCAAACCACGCAACCACCGGATCGTTCAGGGATTTATGAAGACATATACTTTATTTGATGTCTTTACTGTCATCATGTACTTTATTTGATGCCTTTGCTGTCATCACGAACTTTATTTGATGCCTTTACTGTCATCATGTACTTTATTTGATGTCTTTACCGTCATCGTGTACTTTATTTGATGTCTTTACCGTCATCATGTACTTTATTCGATGCCTATAGTCTTACCAGTTGTTCGAAGATATAGCTGGAAACTCTTACAGTACACAGTGGAGTCGTAAAGATTATTTCTGAAAACCTTGACCCTCACATTGCCAATGAAGACCTCCAGACCACTCTCATGTTTATCAGGGACTTAAACGTCAGTCTGGAAATACACACCACCTACTTCGGAAATTCAACACCTCTCCTCTTGGCGACATTTAGAAATTATTAAAGCTAACAATAAGGTGGGCCAACAAGAAAATACTTTTCAGCTGTTTTGTTTGTGGTTCTCCTATTCGAAATATGAGATAAGGTATACACTTGCTAAACAGTAACAAAAAAGTTTTAAAAGATTATTAGACAAAAGTAAGAACCTGAACGAGAAGCCACGTGACACTCCCATGCACTCATTGGAACAAAAACAGAAGCTAAAGAAACTTACAGGATTGAGGATTTCATCACTAGGGCTTCTGCGTCGTAGATTTATGAGGATGAAAGACCAAATGTTTCTGCATCCTTAAAAATTCTCTATGTTATACTAAAAATATGCTCACGTCGATCAAGTTCTAGCAATAATTGCCTAATAAATGATGGAAGAACGGCAAGATGGCACTGCCTTCAACAAATGATGTAACACGTCGTGTGTATAACATGTAATAGAAGAGTGTGACAAATGGCATAACACGTATTTAAGTGTCATAATGTGCGAATAACAATTCACAGCATAAGACAAGACAAGGGGTAAGAGCATAATGTCCGTAAAAAAACACGACAACGAGCCTAACAAGTGAGAACATAATGTGAATATTACAAGTGCTAGCATGACACACGTATAGCAAGCTACGTCGCATAAGCATCGTGTAACAAGTGAAATAATAATAATAAGAAGAAGAATAACGATTTTATAGCGCCTATCCAAAATTGTGCTCTTTAAATAAATCATACATAGACTAAATCGTCAACACCCATGTACCATATTCGCATGTAACAGACTCGCGCACTTGTACAACACACACTCACTCAGATGTATAGTAACAAGTGATATTGCATAACGTACGTAACGTCTCCCCCACGTGACAGGATCACGTGCGTATAACAAGTGCTTGCCTACGTAGGGAGTACATGCGAAACACTATACAGCAAGTGCTGGAAAGTGCTAGTCTTTAGGCTACAACAAGTGTCCCCTTGCTCTTCTCCGTCGTGCCGCACGTGCGGCGCCGGCTGGCGGCTCCTGTGATCGCCTTCTACAGTTGCGCTTGTTCGTCTGAGGCGCGAGGTCCCGGGGTCAGCCAATCGTTTTGCTCATAAACAAGCAAGAGGGCCTTTAAGCAGCATTTTCTCACTCAGGCCGCAGCCTTTGAAGTGTCAGCAGCGAGAAGGCAGATAACATCGAAAACGACGGGTTTATGTTTTTAATTTGATTTAGCGCCGGCGGCGGCAGCTTGTATCCTCTGCCCCCGCCTGGCTATTTTTTTTTTCCTTCCACTCCTCACCCCTAGCCCCCCCCCCCCAAACACGGCGTGATTTCAGTCCTACGGACATACGCGGGGCTGCCGGTGAGATTCCTGTAAAGAACAGAACGCTGCAAGAGAAAGGAAGACAGGAACAAACATCTGTCCGCGGAAATCACTCGGTGTCAAAGAGAAGCTTTGTCTTTGGCATTCCCGAGCTATCTCGAGTGATCAGTACCAGTTTCCCCCCCCCCTTCTCCTTGTCCCAGCGTCTGCGTCTGAAAACAAAATTATCTGGAAACCTCTATTACATCTCATTGTCACCTCCCCTTTGCAATATCAAAGAAATAAAAATAAATAACCTTTCTTTTCTTCTAAAACTTGCTGTTCTCGGACCCAGCACCAAACCTTTAGTCAGCTGTGTAGCTATGGTTAGAGTTATCTTTCTTTGGGTGAGCGACTGGGTGTGTGAAACGTATCCTTTCGTTTTCAAACTTTTATTTTATTATCGATTAAACATTTGCGAACAGCATTAATCAAGGCCATGATCTGTAAGAAATATTTTCATTTTCTAAAACTGCTTTTTGAAAAGTACTCCTTAAGCCTAATGTACTTGCCAAAGCTAGTGTTCGGTTTAACATCCGTTTTTTCTCGCTGGATCTCTTTCTTTATAAAAAAAAATCGAAATGGATTTATTTTCTAATTTAATGTAAAAATTGTTCAACGTCTATCCTAAGTGCATGTCTATTATCTATACTGGGGGCTTTTGGTGCAGTAATGAAATTCTCTGCAAGCTTTGCCAATAGCTAGAAATGTTAAGGACGCCTTTCAAAATTTTACTTCATGGCCTTATATCCTTTAACAATGAGGCAACAGATTGTAATGGACATAGACTGCAATCCTTTTATGAGTAATCTTACAAAATGGAGATGCTTAGTCTGCTCAGTATGTCGCTGGTTTGGAGTCTTCTTCGGGTGTGAAGAAAAAGAAGCTATGCCTCCAACCCCAGCAGACGTCCACCCGAAATGAACACCAGAGTCACATACCACTTGCGTTCGCTGCTGCTGAGGGATCAAAGCTTTGAGGTTCTTTGCCAGTACTTTAACTTTTAGATTGCAAGTCTGCAAACGAGTCGAGTTGCTACAGAGTCATGAACTAGCTTCGAACAGAACACGCTGATGTGAAAACAGTGTGAGGCAACAGATCCGCATAAAACGAAGCAGAATGGCGGAAGAATGAGAGTACAGAGAGATAAACTTCAGAGAAGTGGTCTGACTTTGACATTAAGGGCTCAGCCACAGCAAGATGCACAGACATGTTGAGCGTCATAATCAGTCTTTTGTTTTACAGCCCATTTATTTCATGGCCCAGATTTTATTTTGGGTTGTATGACTCTTCATGAACTCACCTTCATTCGAAACCTTTCCTAAGCTTAGTATTCAGAAATATCCCAGAGGTTTCAGTATCATGCCAGAAGTTTTCAATTTCCGTCATCTGCAAGAGGCTGTAATGTCCGCATCATGCCACGGTTTGCCTGTTTCAGCATCATGTCATGTTTGTCCTCATATCTGTATCATGCCCAATGTTTCCTAATTATGTTGCATGTTATAAGGTAACATTTCTGCATCGTGCCTATAGCTTCCCGAAGGTAACGTGGCTGAAGTTCATTGTGTCCAGGTGAGAGCAGCTTTGAGACTCAAGTCTCGTTCACATTAGTTCATGATTTGCACGTAAACATCCTTGAAACCTACGTTGTTGGGCAGCTGTCCCCCTTCTCTATCCACCCACCCACAAAAAAAACGGGTCTCGGGTGGACGGGGAGGAGGGATCTGTCTCGTCGCTGCTCCACACACGTGTTGCTCGCCCCCCCTCCCCTCCCAAACCCACAACACTAGCGCAGGGGCTTTTAGCACCCTTGCGAAAAAGTGCCGCTAATACCTGACATAATCATGATTTAAAGCTGTTTTCTTCAGACTCCAGCCTCATGAGGCTTCGTCGGTTCACACCGTGCAAAGCTCACAAAGTGTGAGGACCTTGTGCGCAGCTTACAAAAACCCTACGAGTGTAGAGCTCGGTCTTTGTCACGCTCTTGAGGACTGCGTGGATAGGAGTTGGGCTTTTTAAAAAACGAAAAAGAGAGAGAAGAGCACCAGAAGAACTTAGAACCGAAGACAGACTGACAGAGGAAACAGAAGGGTAAGTGGTAACGGACAGAGGTGGGAGTCTCACAACCGTGGCGCCGGTAATTACAACATCAAACAACTTCGCTGCGAGGGGCTGAGAAGTCTGCCAGATCTTGGTTTGTGGCTCGTGGGGCTGAGCAGTGTTCATTCACACCGAAGCACTGACGCACTGTCGCCGAAAGCCCACGCAGCCCTGGTCTCCCATCTAGGGCTATAAATAACTCATGACGCCGACCCCTCCCTTCCCTTCATCCTACTCCACCACCACCACCATCACCACTACCACATCCCTCATCTTCAGACGCAACCTTCACGCGTATGAAATCTGTCTCTTATTTCTTTCGTCTACCTCCAACTTCGTAATTTATTCCCGCTCCAGATAGCTTTCTGTTGACGACTGACGATGAAAGCTCCTTGACGTCGACGCTCGAGTGTTATTGCTGCAGCTGATGGCGTAGGTCTGCTGGAGCTTAGTCTGTAAACCAGGCCAAAACGACCCTCCTCACGAGTACAGATGCAAGTACTTCCGCTTCATCAAAACAGACAAAAATACATGCACTCTATTTTCCCCCTCTGGCGGAGGGAGAAGTGTGGCATTTATAGAAGACGAGGTCGGAAGCAGCAAACAAACCAACTTCGTTGAGAGATCGTTCGTCGGCACCAACCATACGTCAGCTGTGACAGGGCTACGAGTGGAAAGTTTTATTTCTCACCTGGTCTAGGATTTTCTTCAGAGGAGGTAGGGGATCGGTTATGGAAATCTTCGCTGTTCACTCCACCCACGGCTAAGTAGGTTATGCTGTTCATCAGTGGGCGTTTATGACGTCATTTCCGTCTTGGGGCTCAGGTTTAAGTCACTGTGTAACTTCGCACACTTAGAGCAAGTATTCAAGCAAAGAGGAGTTGACACTTTGCTAGCAATATCATGTAAAAAAAAAACTTTTATAAGACTCTTCTGTTACAACCTCTAGAGTAAACATACTGTGTGACCTCGTAATGTGTGCGCGCGCATCTGGGGAAAATGGGAGGAGAGAGTAACAGTGTCGTCGCCGAGGAGGACCACGGCATGGGTTGTGAGCAGGCTTGGCGAGAACCGTTCACTTCCGGTGACCAGAGCTCTGATCATTGAGATAGCGGACCACCCACGTCTGAGCGCAACACCCATCACGCGCTCTCCAGGGGGCCATGTGCTCGCGCACCCGCGAGGTAAATGGCGGTAAACAGCAGCAGTGGGCTACGCCCTCGGTGCACGTGCCCTTGCGCTGGTCGCAAGGCCTGCTGGGTATACGTCATGGGGCGAGGAGTGGCCCTCGTAAACAGCGAGGGGAGGAGAGATCCAAGCGATGCAGGTGGATGCCTGTCTGCCGCATCTTGTTTTCTGACGCCCTATTTAGAACGGCTAAATAGGTCAAGTGCTTGGCTCAATGCCATGGGCACTTCCGGTTGTGGCTGGGCATGCGCAGTGGCAAATCAGTTTGATACGTGTCGAGTTCGAAAGATAGATAAGCCATTTGTTGTTTTTTTTTTTTTACAAAACAGTCTAGGATTATAATTAAATTGAAGTAAAATTTGAAAAAAATGTATTACAGTGACCATCGACTCTGGGCATGTCGAGTGTGCGCATTAGTGAAGATGCTTAACATACATTCAATGTGAGAGTTCAGGTAAACATCTCGTTTCAACAGAGCACTCTAGAAACAAAATTGAAGTTGAAAAATAATGTGTTTTTTTTAAAATTTCTTCGTAAACGTCGTGCAGATGGGTCACAGCGTAATGCGCAAACTCCATGCAGAGAGGAATAGGACTTGCTATGTCATGTGACCTGTCCGCAGTTTATTTGAAATCAAGTTGGAAGATAAATGAGGAAACGTGCATCATTAAGTCAGACAACAGAAGTTATAGTAAGCAAATAAAAATCTCTTTATGTCAAAAAGCTTAGAGGTGTGTGTATGTGTGTGCGCGTGTTTGTGTGCGTGCGTGTGCATGTGTGCGCGTGTATGTGTGCGTGCGTGTGCATGTGTGCGCGTGCGTGCGTGTGTGAGTGAGTGAGTGAGAAAAAGAGAGAGTGACAGAGACAAAGGATAGAAGAATGGTTCATGCGCAGAGTATTTTTTCTTTACGTTAAAGTGTCATTCAGTCTTTGACTACGATTGTTATTAATATTAGTAACAACAGCATCCCCCTCGTGTCTTTGGTAGTCTATGAATAGAAAAGGGATTCATTCCACTTTAAAATACAGACAGCCGAGAGACCTCATTCTTCGCAGTGGTATTAACAGTCAAAAAAATGTTAAAAACAAAAAACCCACCGCCAACCTTTTGCATGTTATACGCCAGATCTTTGAGCTGTTTTGTTGCCGCCTGCAGACAATGCTGTCCATCATGCCGGTGCAGCACAGCGAAAAAGAAAGAGAAGGGAGACAAAAGAAAGTAAGACAAGAAAAATCCCCGCCCCGGGAGCTATTTTTATCGTGTTGATATTCTCTAGAGGGCGCTGCCGTGGCATTTCTACGTCATGAGATCAGCAACCTCCACCTTTTGCAAAAAAACAAAAAACAAAACAAACAAACAAACAAAAACAAAAAAACAGGCATTCGATTTCAAGAAAGGTACGAACGGGAAGAAGGGAGTAGAAGCAGGGTGGGGAAGGGGTGCGGGAGTAGGTAAAAAGAAAGAGTTTTACCTACAGGTGACAACAGATTATCGGCTCAATGGCATCCAGGTAGATCAGGAATGTCGCAAATACCACTAACATATGTTTCTCGTTTACTCCTGCTGAGAAAAAATTTGGCAGGAAAACTTGCGAAAATCTGTGTAGATTCATGTAACCCTGGTAGTGTTCATGATGAAGAAGATGTTTTCAAGTCACTTCAATTAAGATACAGGTTTGCAACAAGATCAAGAGGTGAAAGTGCATTGGCTGCAACAAAAGAATTGTTGATATTATTCACATTTTGCCAACTGTCACTGCCAGGTTGAGGCAAAAGAGAAACACAGATTTGTCATTTGCAAACGTCTGACAATCGTCCACAAATCTACAGAGTTTTGCCGGAAAAATCTCTTCTGGTCGTTGAATTGTTTTTGTTGATCAGTTCAGCCTCTCTTTAAGCTTAGCAGTCCTCATGTCAACTGACTCTAACTTCATCGTATGATGTACAAGTCTTCAAAAAAAAAAGAAAAAAAAAAGACCAACAGCCATTTACAATCAGCCAGGACATCGACTTTAATTTCCGATGCCATTTATAGACAAGACCAAAGCTTGAAGCCGGAAATTAAATAAAGCAAGCTAGATGGAGGAATACATAAATATATATCTCAGGAAAGTAAACAATCGGTGTAATGTAGTAGAGGATGTCAGACCACATGTAGCGGACCAAGTTAGAACGCAGAGTAGATAGAACAAGTTGCATAATCAAGCAACTAAGGAAATAATATTTACAAATTCTATTATTATTATTATTAGTGTTTTTGTTAATTTATTATTAATATTATACTAAGTAATAACATTGAATAGAGCAAGTTAGGGAAAGGAACAGACCAAGTTAGAACATGGAGCAAAGAAGGAAGCAAGAACGTGGTGACTGGCAAAGGGTGCGGCGTGTGAAGGAATAAAATCTTTATTGCCTTTATCATCTTTTTTTTTCGCTGACGGCATCTATGGCTGTTAACCGACCATGAACATCTGAAATGTCATCACGGTCACCTGGAACTGGATCGAGTTTACACCTTGATATGGGTTGATAGAGACCTTGGGACTCGGTCGGGCCCTCCAACCTACAGACGGGCCCAGCGGGCCATTTCACGCCCTCCCTCCCTCCCTCCCCATCTTGCAGATTTGGGTAACAACCACAGGTTCTTACATCTAAGATAACGCCTCGGTGCAGAGCTATAACGAACAAAGCCATTGTCAAATCTGGAACTCTCCCAATTTTACATTAAGAGGCGACGGACCCACGGGTGTCACCGCGATTAAATCTTTATTAACAGTAGCCTGCCTGACTGAAATACTGAAATTGCAAAGAGGTCGCGAAGGCTGGAAGTAGACTGAAGTAGGATACAGGAGGACAATCATCTCTTTGCCATTTCAGACACCTGAGCTTGAGTCGCCATTTTCAATGTGGATCCTGCGCGAAAATGAAATAAGGTAATAATTTTTTTTTACTCAGGTTACTTCTGCAATCATAAAATGACATTTTTAGCTACATTTATGTAAAAAAACGTTATCTATATTTAAATCAAGGGGGCATTTCATCGTTGAGGTATGATTTGAGAAGAGACTTCTTAAGGGTAGCATTTAACCTTTGAGAAATAATTTATGTTTCAAGGTCTTTTTTATTAGTTCTTCCAAGATGGGAAAAGAGCCTCTAAGAATTTCTCCATCTTGAAAAACAGGGAAATGAACGAGAAAATGGAAATGCAGACGAAAGAAGGAATGGTTCGCTTGTCTGAGCAAGTCGTTGCCGACGACTTCTAAAACCTGTTCCCCAGAGGGGTCTGTGACATTTGCCGAACTTTCAGTGCTCATCTCCACTATGATCAGATAGTTTGAAACAAGGGAGGTTGTTACTACTCCACGCCCCCTCCTCCCACACAAAAAATATCAAGAAAGCACGTGAAAGCGGTTCGTTTCTTTGCTTCATTATACTATGTAATTATATTTTAATAATTAAAGAGCATTGGCCAAAGCCTAGTTGTTCGTGCTTTACAAAGATTAGCTGACAGTTTTAGAAAGATAAACTTTCCCTCTGTCAACTCTCTCTCTCCTCTTTCTCTCATACACTCACACACCTGCACGCGCGTACATACACACACCCCACCCTTATCTCCCCATTATACAAACAGTCGTACACAATTTCTTTTTTTCTTCCTTTTTTGTTCCTCTGTTTGTTCATTTTTTCCCCTTTCCGTGAGAATGTTTCAAGAGATTGAAAGTTGTTAAGCACTGGATGGGAAACCATTAGTTTCTATGGTTTTTTATTTTTATTTTCGACGGTTAAGTTCTCCGCCCTTTAAAGATTGAAACGACTCCACTGAGGGATTAGAATCGCGTTTCACTCCCTGGAGCTATGAAACTAGGGTCAGGACTTTCTGGTCGCCATTTATTACCGAAAGGAGCAGACAAGTGACGGACTAGATTCTCCGCTTACCTCCCTTGAGGGAAAGTTCCTTGGCAGGGTCCCGCTGTCTAAACTTTTGTCAAGATGCCATTTTGTTTGCTGTTTTGACTACCATTTATTGCAGGATAACGAGCTCGACAAACACGGCGGTATTTTTTTTTCGTGGTTGTCTCTCTTTGATTGTCCTTCACCACCAGTAACATCAAGCAGGAAGAAAGGGTTAATGTCTGGTGCCATGCGGAGCCTCTCCTAGATATGCAAACGACTATCTTTTCCGTGCTTGTATCTTTTGAAGATGTCGAAAGAGTTCCTGTTTTACAACCTGAGTCGTGGAGCTGACACTTTTTATTCGACAATGAGGAGAGCAAATGTTAGAGGAAGATAATCAAAGCGGCCCAGATTTACGACCTTCAGTCTCGGCTTGACACTGAGCCTTGGAGTGTTGTGCATTTTACAGATGTATTCACGAATAAAAGAAGGTTTCTCTATGTGAAAACAGAACATCTTGACGATATTGCACAGACAAGACCTATCATAAAGTCTCCTAGATGATTTGATACTCAACTGCATGACAGATTTCTCTGGTGACGACTAATTCAGGACCATCATCATCATGATCTTTTCAGCACTAAAATTCTGTGATATTAAGTTCAAATCTTGCATAGGGACAGAAGCACTTTTTTCTGGATGTGCCACCTGTTCATATCGTTGGGATTACAGTCAGGAATTTTATTTAGGTTACTCTAGATTTTCCTCCCGCCTTTTTCTTCTATAACATCATTTGTTTTAAATCACCTCCACGTGGAAAGACTTTCCAACCGAGTTAGTCAAGCATGCTAATGAGAAGGCTATTTCGTCAATATTTGAAGTTTTATATTTAGTAAACACTAACATAGATACCCGGCGTTGTATGAGGAGGTTGCTGTAGCATAAATTGTTTGTCCCGAGCCGTGGGTTTTCTCTCAAGAAATCTTCCAAATGTGATTTTATTATTCAGTTTGAATCCGCCACTTCATTTGAGTCAAGCTTGATTCTGTTCAAGCTGCTGGTTCAATGTCTATATCTTTCTCTGTGTAGTTGCTAGCTCCTGTCTGTCTGCCTCTGTGTGTGTGTGTGTGTGTGTGTGTGTGTGTGTGTGTGTGTGTGTGTGTGTGTGTGTGTGTGAGTGTCTTTCCTCGTTTTTTTTTATCGGTGGGGTACGTTTTAAAATGACATCGATGTCCAAACTGCCTTGCACAGAAAGCCACCTGTCACATTTTCTAATCAGTAAAATAACCATCAAAGTAAACATGTTAGAGTAGCCTGCACTAGACAACCTACGACGTGCACAAAATAAATAAACTTGCAAAATTTGATCAGAATCAGACAAACAGTGTTTATTTGTATAGCATTCAAACACCATCACGTGCCCACCTCGCCACACTGCGTCATAAGATTAAACAGCTTTGAACCGACGACTACCGCCAGGCTGCAGGTTGTGTGAGTTAATTTTGTCAGAAATTTGCCCAGAAGGTATTTTTGTTACAATCCACGAACTATTTACAATGAGTTTAGGGACTGCTAACACTGAACAAAGTAGGGAAGACATTTGGGTTGGAGGAAGAACTTTTCCTGATGACTAATATTTCGTTGCGACTGGAGGCTAAAGCCCAGGAAGTTGGGTGCGAGAGGAGACGATGCGCAAAGGCCTCTTTTTGTGAGATTTGCTCTTAAAAATAGTTTGCGAGGTTTTGGCGATAAGGTGAGTTCGAGAGGCCTGATGGCTATTTCAGTGCAGGTGTCGACACACGTTCAACGCCTGATGTGCGCTGTTACCAGCCGCTAGAGGGCGCCAGGGTGCGCGAAGATGGCGCCCACAGCAGTCATAAATCCACCCGAAACTGCCTTTACATTGTCCTAGCAATTGCGGCACCTCCTTTGAAGTAAGATCCGAGCGTGGAAGACTAAAAGTTCTTCCACATAAGTTTCATCTTTTACTGCGAAATCATATTTTTCTCAGCGTCAAGCAAAGCAGAAGATTGTTAAACTATTTAATGTGGTCACTTACTTGGTCATTACTCTTCTTGGGACTTTTTGATTGGTTGATTTGACAACTGTACTGGATGGCCTTCCCTTTGCTGGCGCCGAGTACGCGGTGCATTGGAGACATGGAATGGCGGTCACATAGTCTTAAGAAATCCTAACCCTTGATGTGTTTTTGGGTTAAAGTTAGGCTTGCATTTAATGTAGACCGGAATTCTAGCCCTTTGCGTTGTTGACTGAATATTCCTTGCTGTGCCATAACATTTGTTGTCCTGTCCTGTAGCAGTTACAGCAGTAACAACAGAACTGAATGATGTAAAGCATACTTTACCCACTCACCCACACAAACACTGACACATACACTCGATCGCACGAACACATACTCATATTAGCTCGCATAAACACATTCATCGTCCTTTCTGTTTCTTTCTCTAACACACACACACACATCTCTTTAAAGACTTTTTTCTTTTGCTGATGTTTTGCTCTGTTTACTGAACTAGAAACGGATATCTGACAGCGAGAACAGAGCTGGATTCCGGATGCAAAGGAAATTCCTCAACCTACTTTTTTTTTATTTGCTCCTACATTCATCAGATATGAACCCACGCAGGTTAAAAGAACGAGGGTTCGAGCAGGCAAAATTTTGCTACTTCTACTGCATTAGCGCAGAATAAACTGACCGAACACCCGGTAAAGATGGCGGCACTGCTGACGCAGGCACCGGAAGGGGATCAGCATGAGGGAGGAACATGGCCGAGGTATCACTTTCCTCCCACCGACCCCAAGCCGAACTTCGCTCTACTCTTTGCCCACATTTAAGATAAAATTATGGCTCTAGCAGGTACCACTTTATCTTTAATGTGGGCATGTACACAGTCATTAATGTGAGCTTAAGCACTTCGTCTTAAATATGAGCAAATGCTCACTGTCTTTAATGTGCACATCACTCAAGAACTCTGCCTTTCCGATTTTTTAGTTGTTTTTGGGGTGGTGGATTGATAACACCATGCTTGCATTTGAGCAACCTTGGTCACACTTTGCAGTCTTCAAAATGGAGACGCAACGATGATTTTCATTTTGCATTTTTAAAGTAAATTTTCAGTCTAGAATTTAATGTTTGCTCTGAAGTGATTGGTAGTCTTTCGCAGCGGCTTTCTAAGGCTTTTTTGTTCTTTCTCTTAAAAACCTCCGAATTTGGTTCTGCTTTTCTTAATTTTTTTTTTATCAACTTTGTAAACTCGTGTTTTGTTTCCATGCAGTTCTTCTCCGGCAGCTTTCTTCAGTAGTTTCCCTTAAACATGTTCTAACCACACTAAGCGAAAAGGTCCGACCTCCCAATACCTGTATCGCAGAAGACCTCACCAAGGACAGGTTGTCCATCTTCCTTCCTTCCAAGCGGAAGGAACTACTCCTAGTCTAAATGTGCTCTGGATTCTGTCTCTGTACAAACACAGACCTATACAACAGGTCGCACTCGACGACTCCCCACCTTTTGTTTTCTCGAAGTTTCGCTACTTGATTACCGTCCTGGAAACAACAGACTGTACCTGACTGTGTTCTGCTTGACCGCCTGCATCTTTCATCAACCCGTTTGGGTGAACCATAGTAAAACAAGGTTGAGAAGGATCATACTCGTACATTTATATGACAAAAATTTAATTTATTATCTTTTTCTTTTTTTCATTCATTTTTTTTTCTTTCTGTCATATTCGTTTGTATACCTTCACTTTCCTTACCTTGGACCTCAGGAGAGTCGCTTCCTGGAACATTTATCGTTAGGGAAGTTGGTAGGGGAATTGCTAATCACTCAATTACTTTTGTGAGTATTTGTCTGTATCTGTATATAATGTGTGTGTGTGTGTGTGTGTGTGTGTGTGTGTGTGTGTGTGTGTTTTGATGGGTAGGTATTATTTTGCGTAGGTGTATGAGTGTATGGGCGTGTGTTTGCGCGCACATTCGTTAGTGTTTTGTAGCCCTATCTCAGCGATGTGTCTCATATTCTCTCTGCAGCTCCAGCTGAAAGTGCAGGTACAATAGGACGAACACAGCAACACAGGCGGCGTAGAGACCAACACAACCACCTAGGCCATGGTGAGAAAGGTACAGCAACTATACTGTTTGGATTATACAAAGCCTCCTATTCTGTAGAAATCGCGGGCACACACACATACACACACACGCACACGCACACACACACACAAACACACACAAACATACACACGAGTGGGAACAGACGCTTGAACGCACATAAAGCTGCAAAAGTGATAAAAGATCATTCGAAATCTCACGAACGCACGCAGACAAACACACATGGTCGCCTAAGCTATGTAATTAGTAATAATAATACTAATATGTTTACTTGTGTCGCGTAGGTAGGTAGGTCGCACTCTCTGCGCTGACCAGTAATGATAAAAGAACATTAGGTAACAGACAATGGACGACGAGATACTTATCGGCACATTGAACGAAATAAAGATGGAGAACAAGAGTACAGTCACTCCGGGTATGTAGGGCAAGCATAAACGCAAGCGCGCGAGCGCACACACATACACACGCCTAGGTGTAATTAGGAGTACAGTCAATCCGGGTATGTAGGGCGAGCAAAGGCATCCGCTACCTTTTTGTCAACATTTTTATCGGCTGTGAGGTAGAGGATGCCAGGAGAAAGCTGCGGTGTGTAGGATGCCAGCAGAACCGCGAGGGTTGTAAGCACGCGCATGGGCGTTTGTATGTCGCTAGCTGATTGTTCAAGTACACGCACACGAACGCGCAAGCGTACATCATTGTGTGTCCGTGCAGATGTCTGTTTGTTATGTACACTCATTCTAATGTGTTTGCATTATGTATGTACGTGCATTGTTGTGTCTCTGTGCTTATATGTATGTTTTGATGTATGTTCGTTTGATGTATGGATGTTTTTTGGCGAGTAGAATAAGTACGCATACGTATGAATATTCATGTTATACCTATAATGATGTATTTGTTCATGTTTGTTTACATGAATGTATTATTATCTTTATGTTGGTACCATATCCGTGAGTATGCTCTCATGTTTTATGTATGCTTGAAGATATGTATGTAAATATGTATGCGTGTATGTAATTAGCGTATGTTCATGTTCATGTATGTATGTATGTATGTACATATATGTATTACTGTGTTTATGTATGTATATACATGTGGATATGTCACAATGTGTTCATATATGTAAATATGAGTATATGTATTTGTGTGTTGTGTTTATATGAACAGGTCTATGTCGATGATTGTGCATCTGCATCCGAGCATGAATATTTACACATCTATTAATGTGTGTTTTAATTACAGGCATTCGTATACACACACACACACACTCACGAACACGCACACACACACACACTCACTCACGAACACGCACACACACACACACGCACACACACACACACACACGCATACACATACACACATACGTACGCTTGTGCAGACGACAGGAGGCCGCACGTGTAAGTTTGTAGAACTGCACGTCAGGGTAAGAGCACGCTCGTGCCCTCGCAGGAACAAGACGTTTGGCTATTTATAGATCCATGTCGTCACTGCGACATTTTTTCCCCCTCCGCATTCCAGCTGTGGTTCTGGGAGCATCTATTTCGGTGCCTCTGTCAGCTGATAGGCGAAGGTACAGAGGATGGTAGTTCCTCCCAAAGGGAGAGTGGGTGGGGGAGCTGGAATTGGGGCAGTGGGGGGGAGGGGAGAGCGAGAGAGGCTGTGGCAGGAATCTGAAGACCACGGGACCATGTGACCATGTGTGCGGTACTCACTTCAGTTCCATCATTTCCCTGGCTGCTGAGCTACTGCAGTGTCATTCCTTTCCAAGTCATGAAGGATGGTTGTGTGACTAGGTTGATATCGTTCCCTCTCTGGAGGCTGGAGGTTTTTTGGCATTCCATGGATGGTCCTTACAACATCCACCTTCTACTTCACCTACTTTCCCTCCCTACCCCCCGCCTCCTTTCTCCAACATTACTATGTCCCTTGAGCTGATTACAAAGCACTACATTAACGTGTTGAAGCTGATATCCTGACCCTCCTGGCACTACTTGTCATAACAAATTCTAGCAAACACATACGAACATATATTTGCATATATGTATTACATGTAGTGTACGTTAACGCTTATATAAAAAGCTAGAAATTATTAACAGGAATATATTTAACTGCTCTCTTGTTGAACTTTGTTAACTTGGTTAAAGACCTACTAGAGTGAAAGTTTTTGGTTAAATAACAAGGGGTGGAGTTCAGTACAAGGTCTTAGTTTTTAAAAGAATCCTTTTCCACAAATCTCTTCGGATGCGTAAACCTTGTCAAAACTACCAAAAATACAGTAAATACGAATATAAATTTGGCCATACCCATGAAATTAAATAGAACAATAACATGTTTTAGCCTAAAGATGCAATTATTAGTAAAATAATTACTAATCATGCAGACATCATGGCCACGAGGTACATGGTGAATATATTGCACGTGGAAGGAGGAGGACAGGTAAGACAGGTCTTGGCAATATACAGTCAGTCGTTCAGCAAAGTTTTTGTGGCTGTGGGCGCATTCAATCATTGCTCAGTGTGCATCTGTGGTGCATTTTTTGTAGGGGCGAAGAAGTAAATGGCATGATGACATGATGTGCGGGGTGGCTGATTTAATGGCGCGCGTGCGTCATCTTACGAATCAGGAAGAGCGGGCAGCCATTAATATATCACCTCCAGTGGTTTCTACGTTGTGCATGCCAATACGAGTATAAATATCAAGATATCTATTAGCAGCGTACTGTAGTTTATAGAAAAGTGGGATAATAAAACAAAACAGGTGCTAGAGAACCTCAGTAATGATGAGTATGGATGTAACCATACGGCTCCAAGAAACGACTATTTAAATGTTTGTCCCATTTTGAAATAGCTGTATAACAGTAATGAAATATATTTTAATATAATAATAATAATGATAATAATAATAATAATAATGTGCTATTATTATCTTACCATTCCTATGCATGAAGTGGTGTTTTCTCACGGCTGTGACCAACTTGCTGACAACTTTCACATCTTGAATCAAAGTTTTAATTCCTTTCTCAATGCCTCGACACGATAGATAGATAGATAGATAGATAGATAGATAGATAGATAGATAGATAGATAGATAGATAGATAGATAGATAGATAGATAGATAGATAGATAGATATGAGCGTGCTTGGCATTACATTTTGTTAATTTCATGATGGCACAAATTCAATTCCTCAAGCATTGATTTCCTCCAAGTACCAGAAACCATCACCCTGGTTTTGGACACGATGCAATCACCATGAACACTCAATATGAACATTATCAACACTCAGCTGAGTTACTTCTGGTGTGGTTTCAGAGTTTCTTCCAGTTTGTTTTTTTTTTTGTTTTGATGGTCATCCAGATAAAGTATACTTCTTGACCGGCATTAATCTATTTCATCCCGATCAGTCTTTCTGTGAATGTCAACAGCGGTTACTTAGACTGTGGACAGATGGTCCATCAAGAAAAACCTGCTTTTGTGTCTCACTTGTTTTAGGACGTGATGGGTAATTGCAACCGGCTTAACGCATCTGCATGTTTCATGGATGACCCTGGTGTGCAGCTGGTGGTGTAGGTGTGACCAAATAGCATTGCCTAATGCTGAATTATTGAAAAAAAAGTGCACTGGGACGGGTTTGTGTTTATCGAACAAGGCCATTAGTGGTTGGTGATCAGTGTATATGACGCGCCAAAAGATAGCCGTTGAATTTTTTAACACCGAAGATTACAAGAGGGGCTTTCTGTGTTTTAATAGCCCCGTTGAGCCTTGCTGGGTGGTCATGAAGCATAGGCTGTAAGCCGATCAGTACCATCTGGTCATCTATGGGCTGGAGCAGTAATGCGCATCATTAAAGTTTCATCACCAGGTAACGGATAAATATCTGTCTTTGAAAACATGTTCACTGTAGCTTTTTATTTATAGTCCACATATTCCCATAGTTCCATCTGGTTTTAACACAGGAACAATTGGTGCAGCCCAAACTAAGTGTTTTAATGAATCCTTCATCTTCTGATATTTTCGGTTCTATGTCTGTCTTGCTCCCTAGAACAAACTGTATTGTCCTGGCTTTCTAGAACGTATGGACTTCATTTTGTTCCACATGGAGCAGTACTAGGTAGTTCTTAGCATGTCCTTATTCATCCTTAAAGAAACCTGTATGAGAGCAAAAGACAACGCAGTATGTGAGAGAGATAAATGTGAGAGAGAAGGACAACGTGGTATGTGAGAGAGATACCAGCATGAAAAAGAAAAGGCAAAAAAAAAAAAAATGAGAAGGGAGGGAGAGAGTGATCTGGCGGCTGCTAACCTCCGCAATTATCTGCCCCGTCACTCGAAACCGCCGAGCATCCGTTGCGAAACATGAGCTGTCAGCCTGTCAAATTAGGGAAGGTCATCAAGAGTGCAAGACCCTAACCATTTCGCTGCACTGACACCGCGCATGAGCTGGCTTAAAGCAGCAGATCGAAAGTTGGGAATAAAATAAAAAATAATTAGCCACAGAAATCATTTCCAGCCAAGTCGGTTTCCTCAGCTAGTACTAAAATATTGATAAAATAATAAATTAGACCAGAACCATTTTTATCTATAAAGCAGAAGGTGGTGGTGGTGTGTGGTTTCAGTTGAGCCCTTTGCAAATCCACTTCGTTTCTGAGATCCTAACAAATTTTGCAAGAATCCATCTTTCGGTGATGGTTGGCTCAAATATTACCGAAAGATGTGTCATTTTTATGTTAATATTTATTTAACCTTTTAGAATCCGCTGATGGTGGCTCAACAACAAAATTTCCTACGTAGACAAAATATTAGCATCTACTTTGGTTAGGAGTGCACCAAAAGAGTAAATCAAAAAGAGAGAGATAGAGAGGGGAGACGTTGGGGACCAGAAGCACTGCGATCTTTTTCTCCCCTTCATTGGAAATGGTCGGCAGCGACCCGCCCCACTGTTGCCCTTTGATCGTGTCTGCGAGTGCAGGTAGCGCCGACAGCCTGTCAGGCGAAGGAACCATTACTTGCATTGCATTTCTTTTCAAAATATCGGATGATTATCATTGTAAAACAAGATGCTGTTATGACATTTTCGGATTCAATTAGGTGTAAGCGGATAAAAATATGTCAGTCTTGTTATGCAAAGAACAACAACGACAGGAATTTCAGAAAGTAAACGGCAGTGAGAGAACATAAAAAAATGGAGGAAAAAGGGATAGATTAAGAAAGGGATAAAAAAGTGTGTGTGTGTGTGTGTGTGTGTGTGTGTGTGTGTGTGTGTGTGTGTGTGTGTGTGTGTGTGAAAGACATAGAAATAAAGATTATGCTTAATTTAAAAAAACAGACGAAAGAGGGATAGATAGAGAAATGCAGAAAGTGAAAGAGTGTGTGTGTGTGTGTGAGAGAGAGAGAGAGACGGACATATCTGAAAGTCATTGTTACAAACACAAGCGAGAACCAATCAAGAAAATCTGAGAAAAGGAGTAATGACACTGGTTAGTCACCAGGTTTCAATTTTTATCTCTTTCCCGAGTGGAGGTTTAGTTCTGGGACAGCTGCCTGCAGCAAGAAGACTTGGGTTCCTTTAGACCGCGTCACTGGCTCTAAAATAATCAGAAAACATGGCCCCGGCTTTGAACTCGGCCGTCGACTCTATCGATCACATCTTGCACTACACCGTCCAGGGGAAGCATGTGAGCAAACAACGACATCTTAAGAGTACGACGAGAGAGAGAGAGAAAAAAAAGAAAAAAATACCTAGGATCACATGGTTGGCATTCCTTGCAGACTACGCATGGGTGTGACCTGTAACTGGCATCAGGACCGTTGGAAGCGTGCAAGTTGCTGTTTATATCCGACCTCTGCATGATCCCCCCCGAAAAAAAAATCACAAAACTGCGTATGAGGGACATAAAAACATGAGCGTGGGCGTTTGTTTGTTTGTTTCTTTCTTTCTTTGTGTAATAATTATCATAACAGATCAGCTGCTGGTCTTCTGCGCGCAATGGAGAGCAAATAGGCGTAAATATGATACAGAACAGGTGCGTGCAGAAAGGTTAAATTAACACACACCAGGTGAGTGCAAGTAAGTTAAAGTATGTTAACATATCGCGAGCAGATATAAACACAATACACAACAGCCGAGTGCCAAATTAAGTTGAGATATAACTCAGAAGAGTTGAGAGATAATTGCTATCAACACAAATCAGAGGAGGTGAGCGCTAATAGACATAAATTTCATACGACACCGAGCAGCTGAGTGCGAACACGCCTAGATGTTGGTTGGGCTTCTGGTGTAGGTTCTGTAAGCACAGATGGCGACTTGGGCCAAAGAGATGAAAGACACAAAAAAAGAGACTTGGTCTTGGGTCGATGTCATAAAACTGTCACATTAGTCTCCATTGTGGACAGCGTGAGCGCAAACTACCTTTTATGGTTGGTGAGACGGTGTTACCAGGTGTAATGGTGACACAGAACTGTCTGAGGTGAAACATTGACCGGTAAAGAGAAGCTGCCTGGATGTACGGTGTACCACCGGTTGTTGCAATCTTCCGACGTGCATCACTGATGATTGTTTCTGATATTTATCACGGATTATTGTAGAAAATTTTCTGACCTGTATCACGAATGATTGCAGTGTAATTTCTGAAATAAACCATCGATGGTGTTCTATAACTTACTGAGATAGATCAGGAACTATTTTATTGGTGTGTAGGTAATGTAGGTGTGATAAGGAAAGAGGGCGTATAATGGGGGTTGAGGAGAGCAGCACGAGATAAAATACATTAATAGTCTGCCGACGGAAGCCTCAATATTCGGGAGAAGGAATATTTTGTGAATTTGTGTGTGTCTTCCCAAATCGAAACCGAGAGATAAATGGGTCGCTGGAGCTGCGCTAGAGAGCAACGACCTGTTGCCAGGCTGGAGGTTGTGATTTTCCTGAGGTCGGTTCTCTCTCTCTCTTTCTCCTCCCCCTCCCTCCCTTTCCACCTTGATAGTTTGTGTCATAAGGAAAGTAGTTCACCTTGAGTTTCCTTTGCTAGCGATAAAGTGCTTGGCTAACTGTAGTCTGTCTCAGTATATTGGTACAATAAATAGCCTTGTTACATGATCACTGTTCGTGGTCTGTCTAAAAAGCAAGGTCTAAGTGAAGATCTTATTTGCTCAGAAGCACAGTCGTAATTCCGTTTTTAATACAAATGAACTTAGATGGTAACCGTTCCTTGGGGGACCATAGTGCGTGGAAATCATACGTGAAAACGCATGTATTAGGGACATTATTTGTGTTTGCAAGCTGATGGAGCACTGTGGAACCCTTAGATGGCTGCGCGGATCTCACTTCTGATAAATGTTTAGTCCCCGGGGGATAATTGTTCTGCAGACCCCAGAAGTGGTGACTGTACAGAACTTCAGGGGTCATGTCTGTGCAGACCTCAGAGTTAAGTGTTACATTGAAACTGCTGGTCCCTCTTATCCTTACTACACATCAACAGGTGTTCAATGGGACACAAGAAGACAAGAAGTACCCGCGGTGTGGGATGGTGGGGGGGGGGGTTGATGACTGTGCTAGCCATAAAAATGTTTGCCATCTGGCTTTTTCTTCTAAGGAGGAATTGTTCTTCCTTTCCAGCGGATTGTTCAGAAACTTGTTGACCTTCTAGAGCGCTCTGGAAGACTCATGTTCATAGAAGTCATATCTTTGGAACTTGAGCTGTGAAGGAACTATTGGTGGATTGATTACTCTCATACAGCGGCCATATTTGTCAGGTCCATTATGCCGGCGCCAAGACACGCTAGAGTATGAGAACAAGGAGGAAGCCTGAAGAAAAGTAGCAAATAAATATGCCTTTGTGTTGCTTTTGTTTGCCCGTGGGGAGAGAGGAAGCGCCAAGGACATTTAGCTGCACATCTGTCTCAGCAAGAAATTCTGACCTATTTAAATTGCCTCGGGGTTAAGAGGGAAAGGGACAGAAGGAGAAATGCGGGATATTGGAGGAAAAAGAGTAAGTCGTGCAGAAGAACGGACGGAAAGAAAAAAAATCAGTTAAATAAAATAGAAGTAGAAGTGATTTTAAGATACAGTCGACCAACGAACAAATGACAGACATCTGAAAATGATTGGTCTTTAGCCCACACAGACATACGCGCAAGTTACTTGGCAAATTGTTGCAGCTTTTTAAGCTTGGAGAGTGTTTTCAAAGCATGTTTCGAAAAACAAAAGAAGTGCGTTTATGCAGGAAACACCTTAGCTTTGTCCCTTGTGTGGATTTATACTTAGTAAACTACAAGGATCGGCGCAAACAGTAGGGTTCCCTGCGATTTTCTTAGCTATAATGAGGCTCGTAAGGTTTGATGTGAACGAGAGTAACTTGCCCTTAATTGAGGTAAATAAACAAGAACAAGACTAAGCGGCTGTGTGCTATCAGCGAGACAACATCGTATTTTTGACCCTTTAAAAGCTGTTTTCACAAGATTGTTTTCTGTGAAAAATACAAGGTTTTGCTTTTTTTTTTTTTTTGATAGATAATAAATCGACACAACTTACTAAAAGTCCCTATACTGTCACAGTTGTAATTCACTGACATAGTTACTGATAGTAAGTGGCGCTAACTCAAAGAATACCGTCTCAGTGCCTTCAAGACTTTCGGTTTATATGTAGGTTGGTCAAAATACTGACCACACCAGCTGTATGTGGCTGTTACATAATAACAATAACAGTCGAAGAAAGACATATCTCATTCTATGAACATTTTATTTCATGGAAAGGCTGTTCGTTTTTTATAGTTTCTTGAAAACAAGCATAAAATATTTCATAGAAGGAGAATACAAAAAAATTAAAAGAACAAATTAGAGAGTGCATCATGCAGTACCTCAAATTTAGTCAATTTTCTGACTGCAAGGTCTAGGAAAAAACTTGTAATATAAAATACCAACTTATTAGTTTAATTAATTTTAAGAGGTGTTCCTTTCATTTGCACTACTTTTCTAAAGTTTCAAACACTTGCAGTTATCCTTAAGCTTCATATCTTGTTGCCTGTTTGGGATCAAAACGTGTGATAGTCTATTAATTTAAGAATGTTTCATCACAATTGTTGAATGAAACACTTTTGTGACTTTTGATAATGAATCAAGGCAAAGAGATAACTACCACAAGATTCAAGGAGAATTTTGTTAGTCTGAAAAGGTCAGGAACTTGCACAGTTTGCAGTGCACGGGTTCATTACTTATCTGCAAACTATTAAGATAAATTTAATGTTATAGTTACTTCTGCAAAGATCTGTATAGCTTGTTTTTTACTTAGCACTTTTATGCTGCTTCTTTGTCTCTCATTTATGCCTATGCACGCGCGCGCGCACACACACACTCACACACACAAACCACTCACTGCAACACACACACACACACACACACACACACACACACACTGGTTGACAGAAACACCCAGATCTTCGTCAAGATACTCCTTTACACATGTAGATCTTTGTCAGTTTTTTCCCGTTGTCACTTATAATGTTTGACAGAAAGACCAGCAACTCCTGATGCTACAGATCTCTTGTTCAAATCGGATATCATCAATGCATTGTTTTTATGTTCCATTGGTGAAAGTAGCCGTCTAGAAAATGTGAAAAGGTGTTTGGAAAGAAGTCTAGAATTTATTTCCTATCTTTATGAATCCTGCAGTTAGGATAAACTAACCATTTTTTGTTTTGTTTTGATAAGGCTTATGAAATTTTTTTATTTAAAGTTAGGCTTTAGTAGGACTATTACAATCATCAGGTATTTTTCATCATGTTTTGTATCATAACATTTTTTTACATTAAATTTTTTATATTAGAATATTGTAATTGAAAGTTCATCCATCAATATGACTTAAAACTTCATGCAGAAGAACGGACGAAAAGGAAAAAAATCGTAATAGTTAAATAAATAGAAACAAAAATGGATTTTAAGAGACAGTCGACAAACAAACAAACAAATATCTGAAAGTGATTGCTCCTAAGCCCACACATACACACGCGCAAGTTACTTTGCAAATTGTTGCAGCGTTTAAAGCTTGGAGAGTGTTTTCAAAGCATGTTTCGCAAAATAAAAGGCGCGTTTAAGCAGGAAGCACTTGAGCTTTCTCCCTGGTGTGGTCTTATACTTAGAAAAGTAAGGATCTGTGCAAATAGTAGGGTTCCCTGGGTTTTTCTTAGCGATAACAGACTTAAGGTATAGGACCCCTCTATACACTTGAAAACATGACCAGAAACGCAAAAGATGTGTAGAAGATGCTTTCGCAAATAGTGCACAGTTTAATGTACAACATGCAGCCTTTTCTTTGGTAGTTTATCACTTAGTTTATACAAATGGCTGTTTTTACTCATTATTTAAACAAGGGATCGAGAATATTTATATATATATATATATTATGTCTATCAGCATTGGACACCAGAGGTAGGGGAGTGGGCTTGCCGCTTGATGATGAAGATTAATTAAGCAGACAGATGCTATTATTATTATTAAAGGTTATTTTTATAGCGCCATATCCCAGCCCTAAGAGCAGGCTCATGGCGCTTTACAAATGATACTAATTATAACAACAATAATCATGACAGGGAGAAATTGAAGAAACCAACCAAGACGACAGGCAAGGAAAAGGGATAACGCATAGAAATGGGAATAATAATAATACGAAATTGTAGTGCTATCTGATAAATAACTTCAAGAATACGGTACTTCATGATCCAACGAGTCTATAAAAATTAAAATAAATGCATAAATTTTTTTTTTAAGTCCTGGAGATCAGATTTGTCTGAGGAGACTGGCGACACGTTTCACCGCCGAAGATTGAGAGTTTAGAAGTCATCAGAAAGAGCAGATCAAGAATGCTGAGGATAAACCTCCACATGCCAAACAAAATGCAGACAGTTTTGCTGCCTCGAGTCATCAAAAAGTTTAGCCACAATGAACATGTTTCATCTCGCTGTCGACTGCACAAACAAGAAACTGGACTGAGATGAAAATGGCGGCGTGGAAGAAAAGACTGTTAGTCAGCGGATCAACAGAAGCCGTAGAAGTGAAACAAAATGTCACAATCAAGAAACGCAGTCCAGCACATCACTAGGATGACGACAGGTCAAACAATGGACTCGAAAATCAAAATCAGCTTATACAAATAACAAAATCCAAAGAAATCCGGAGAGCTAGTCCCCCAAGCCGTAAGGCGAAGGGAGATCACTCTCCATCACTAGAAGTGATGATAGAAGTTTAGGATAGGACTAAAGACAGAATAGTCATCACAGGTTGGTTAAGAAAACAAAAGCAGTTTTGTTATCCTTTCCTTTTTCTTTTTGTGTGCCCTAATTTTTTCTTCTATTTAAACATAAGGTTTTTTATGTTCACAGTATGGACTCTTTGATGTTGCTAATCCACTAGTTCCAGTTACCATAAAAAGACAATTCCAGAACAGAAACCTTACAGAACACGGCGCAGGCGAGTTGATTCAGGGTCGTAAATATGTGCACATCATAGCCCACAAGAGGTCTTCCCTTCTGATCAAATTTCTTCCATTAATCTTCATGTTTCTTTGGAAAACGTTTTCCTGAGCATTTTCCTAGTCAATACGTTGACCCTGTTGACAGATGTGGAAATAATATCAAAGGAATCCGCTACAGGTGTTGCTGTAGTAGCAAGACAGAAGTGTAAAAATGAGAATGTTTTACCTGTACAACACCAAGTAATGGATACAGAGACAGCCAGGAAAGCCAAGGCATAAATAATGTGCTCTCTTACATGCGTGCCAGTCGCAAGTGGCATCGTTAATCTTGAACACAGTCTTCAGATTTCATTTGTGAGCAGAGGAGAGACATCTTACACAGCGCAAAGCAGGAAATCGGCTAAGTAACCAATCTTTATAATAGACTGTCTCTGGGGTCATTAAGGCACTGGGTTTCTTTGCTTGAGCCAAGGATGACATAAGACTCCTCGTGGGTCTAGATCGGGTTCAAGGTTGAGAGGGTTTATATATAGAAATATATTTTAGCTAAAAAAAACTCTTCTGTGTAGAAGAAATTGTATCTTTCGGCAATAGTGCATTGCTACTATTTTTTTTTAATTTTTCAAAATGCACAGATACACCGAAAACATTAAAACACGCATGAAAAATACAATATTTCACATCACAGGGGCAAAACACCACATACACACAAGTCTCATCCACCATCAAAAATAAATGTGCGCACACTTTCCTGTCAACCTCACATCAATGCAACAAAAACACTATTCTAAAACCCCCGGAGCACAGCACGACAGCAACAAGAAACAAAAATATCCAACAAAGGTGCTACTGTTTTGTTGTGTTTCAAAGGGAAAAGTGCTTTCCCCTCAAGGCGATTTCGTTCTGTAGGGGGGGGATGGGGATCTGGGGGAATAAAGGGATTGGAGGATGGATGGGGTGAGGAAGGGATGGGGTTAAGGTAGGTGTGGGAGGAGAGTCGCTACTCCATGACACCGCAGGTGTTGTTTACTGTTGCTGGTGCCATCTTTACCTGTTTTGGTCCCTTGTTTTAAGTGTCCAGGAGGCCTGCCCATGTCCGCAGTGGTGGTGTACTGTACTGGTTGCCAGGAGCCAGTTGCACAACACATTTCTAATTTTAAATACTTTATGCCTTAAATATTTTTAGATAATCAGCTTCAAGTGCACACCACAATTTTAGAATTTTTAAAACTAAAACTGCTTTAAGTAAGATAAAGTTGTTTAATTCTGACTTTCCGTCCTGTCAGTACAATTTTTTTGTATGTTCTTGTCCAGTACATCTAAATGGCAAAGGAGAGATTTTGCTTCTTTAGAACAGTTTTAAGGTTTAGAAACATGCTGTGCAACTGGCCCCAGATCTCTTAGGTTGCCCTTTTTCTATATTCTAGACTTCTATTAAGTTTTAGCTATTATTTTTGTTTTAAGTGGGGTTTTTTGCAATTAATAGGAGTGGCCGAGAAGTTCTTGTCTTATTAAACGTTACGTGATGCAGATAATAACCGTCACTAAAAACCCTGGTAGCAGGCTCCTCTTGTCAAGGTTTCACAGTAACCGGCATGCCTAGTAATGGTGTACGTCACAGTTAACAGGTATGGCTGATGACGGTGTACGCCACAGGTAACGACCTCTATGGTGGTGGTGTACGCCACAGGTAGCAACCTGTATATTGGTGGTGTACGCCACAGGTAACAACCTGTATATTGGTGGTGCACGCCACAGGTAACAACCTGTATATTGGTGGTGCACGCCACAGGTAACAACCTGTATATTGGTGGTGCACGCCACAGGTAACAACCTGTATATTGGTGGTGCACGCCACAGGTAACAACCTGTATATTGGTGGTGCACGCCACAGGTAACAACCTGTATATTGGTGGTGCACGCCACAGGTAACAACCTGTATATTGGTGGTGCACGCCACAGGTAACAACCTGTATATTGGTGGTGCACGCCACAGGTAACAACCTGTATATTGGTGGTGCACGCCACAGGTAACAACCTGTATATTGGTGGTGCACGCCACAGGTAACAACCTGTATATTGGTGGTGCACGCCACAGGTAACAACCTGTATATTGGTGGTGTACGCCACAGTTAACGGCCTGTATATTGGTGGTGTACGTTACAGTTAACGACCTATGTGGTGGTGCTGTACGGCACAGGTATAGTGATGGTGTGCGTTACAGTTAACGACCTGTATAGTGATGGTGTACGTTTCAGTTAAAGACCTGTATGGTGGTGGTTACGGCGCAGGTAGCGACCTCTGTGGTGGTGGTGGTGGTGGTGGTGTACGCCACAGACTGTGTGACTGTCCCTGAAGTTACTTCCCTCCACATTCCCGTGGCATTTGAGAGACCGTGCGATCTGACTGCAGTTTGTTTCTCAGGGACAGGTAATTATGCGCTCGAGCTCAGCGCACTTTATGACTGAATGTCTGGCCGGCAGATGATGGCACCTGTCTCCGTTTTAACATCCCCCTCCATTTCTTTTGTTCTAAAACTGTGGGAGCATGGGACGTGCTTGGATTAAACACGATGTCAGTAGAGTCAGCACAGTTTGACATCCATAGAACGATGTGTATATAACTGTGCGTGCGTGCGTGCGTGTGAGAGAGAGAGAGAGGACAGATTATAACGCTTGAGTGTGTTGCATGACACCATGCCTGCGTGTGTTTGTGCGTGCGAGAAAACAAGTGTGTGATGCACGTGTGTGTCCGAACGGTCCCCTGTGTGTGAAGGAGAGACCCTGTGCTGCGTGTGTGCGTGTGCAGCTGTGTGTGAATATGTTTCTATGCATATATTTATGCATGTGTGTGTGTGTTTGTGTGTGTGTTTTTAACAGTAGATATCTCAAACTGCTAACCATCAAACGAAACTCGTGTTTAAAGGACAAACCGAGCGCAACATTATTTCTTTATAATCGGGCCAAGTTCGTTTTAAAATAATAATTCCCAAAATATGAGTACATAATTCTGCTTAATTTTAAAGATATAAGCCTTCACACATCGGCATTCTCACCTGCCGCTAGGAAAGCGGAAAAATTACTCTCCTGGAGGTTCTCTCACGTGATCGAAATATTTGTAACAGCGAGTGTGGATGTCTTTAAGTCAAATGAAGAAACATCGCTCAGGTTGTCGTGTTCAAGAAGCGACTTTTTTGCCCAAAAAATGAAACAGCTGAATTTGGAATACAGCCCTACAGACTGGAACTTTATTTAGAAGCTTCCAATGAAGTTAAAAAATAATTAAATGGTCCAAACTGAATTCATTCAACAGACTGGTAAGTCAATCAGATCAAAATTTAATGGGCATCAATCACGGACATCGCAGTCTACTTTGTATTATTACTGATTGTCTCTTACTAAGTGGGCGCATTTGAGTTTATTTTCACAAGTTTATTATTGTTAGTAAAATGTAAACACGTTTATGTTCCATATCTGATGCTTGATCTACCAGCAGTCGTATCTGGTTTTAACATCTCGTGCTGTTGTATAGTAAGCACTGCTGTAGGAATTAAATTTCTTCGTTTTACTGAAAGTCCAAAACTATCTTGTACTGTATAAGTAACTAGAAAACGATTTTGAAATGTTTTGAGCAAATTCTTGAGTACGGTATGGGGACGAAGTTCGCACGGCATGTTTGAACAAAGTGAATCCACTGGCGTTTGCTGCCATTATCTTTAGGATTTCCTCCATGAGTATAAACTCCCTCTGAGTGTCGAAGAGAACATTCAGCAACAGCACAATGTGTCCTGGTCAGTTTTATTTTACCGAGGATTGCATCTTTTCTCTTCCACTTCAGCTTGTGCAGACGACGCTATTTTTAGAGATACGTTCGTTTCGTCACTTCCTGTTTTCTCGACAAATCCAGGTGTGCTAAAGTGAAAAATATTAATATAAAATCTTTCATGCCTCTTTGTCATAAAAGACCACCGGAATATGTTTTTGTGATACTTTGTGCTCCAACGATGTTTATTCAGCAGTCGGGTTGGGCTTTAACAAAAACAAAAAACAACCTTGAAACAAGCAAAACAACTTATCAACGGTAACATCACCATGGACACGCATGATAGATGGCCTTATTTGTATCTAGCCCAGCCTCCTTCACTTTCAGACTGTAGGTGCCTTTGCACGTTTGGTCACCTGAAATTAATTGCCGTACTAGTGTACTGGAGTTTGGACCCGAAGCTGTAACATGGCGGCTGGGATTGAAAGAAAGTGTGGAATCTATTGATAGCATCAAAAACGACCTACTTTTTTCTGACTCGGTTTTCGTCGTCATGTGGCTTCAGTGATTGACAGACACCACCAGCGTACTGATACAATCTTTATCAATTTTAGAATTAACTTCAAAGATCCACTTTCCTGCTTAAACTGTTAAAAGTAAGATATCCAATAACAGACGCTCAATTTTCCAACTTGTTGTGTAACTGAGTGCACGTGCACTCACAGAAACACATGGCGAGGACAGACACAAAGGAAAAAGGGCAAAGAGAAAGAGAGAGAGAAGTTTTTCTCACAGTTTATCCGGTTAACAATTTTTTTTCACATTCTGTTTTGTTTCCGTTTGTTTCCCACGCTGCATTTTCCGAATTCATCGCAGCTCTGTACGCTGATGTCAGCGGTTAGGTCGAAGAGAAAAAAAAAAGTCCACCAGTCTAATCATCGTGGTAGTGGTTTACCAGGGTAGTGAACTGACTTCTGCTTGAGTCATCGTGTGGTCTAGCAGACCTGAACAAGAGACGATGGTCGTTTCTCATCATCTTTCTTTCTTTCTTCTTTTGTCTTTGCCTTTTTTTCTTTTGGTTTTAACCCATCTTCGCTTGGACTCAGTAAGCAGCTTCTCCGTTCCGCTTAACGAAAAAAGCGAAAAACTAATTTTCAAATGGAGTTTTTGCCCTGATTTCTCGCATCAGCGTCTGCTGTTTGTGTGAGCAGGCAAGGGACTGTTACAACCCTTTGTTCAGCTCTGTGCTGACTTGGAAATGTGGTTTGTGTAGGGAGTTCTTGCACGAACTCTCCAAATTCACATAAATGAAAACGACAGTAAAAGGGTTTATACCCCCCGATCGAGAAACACTTATCTGTGGATCAGACTGGTCTCATAAATTTAACTCAGTCCCTGGGCCTCCATGTAATCCAATTATTTCCCTTTGCATACAAGTAAATCTTCTGCTGATCTTGCCAGGGAGTGAATTGTAAGTGGCTCACCGTGACTAGGGTACAGCATGTTGAAGGCGTAACTCTCTTCCGTCTTCAGACCACGTAAGCTCCAGAGTAATAACCACCAGGTTAAATCGTCTCCCCCTACCTCCGCTTGTTAGTGGAAACAGCAATGTTACTGGTCCCTACTTACGTCGGGGGTTTCCAGCCCAGTCCCTGCTTTATCATCAGCGTCGCCTGTCTCTTCTTTTCCTCCTGCCCTCTGCACCTTCCGCCGGGGGGGGGGGAGTGTAGGACGGGGTGTGTGGGTTGGTTCTCTCTGACTTACCATTCGTACTCATCATCATGTGGCAGTCTTTCTTACAGTCAAGTACCCACGAACAAATGGTTCACCGGTTTCAAACCATTTACCATAATTCTATCTGGCTTTAGCGGACTAAAGGACGGCTTTGATCTGCACGACACAGATGTCTCGCTTTGTTGCGCGATCCTTTCCCCTGACAGCCTCACACACTTACAGTCTCAGCCATGTTTTTAGCCTGAAAATAATTCACCTTCAAAGGCTTAAACCATTCTGCTATGAATATTGACACCCCTCACCCCCCCCATCACCATGTTATTACATGTGTACCTCTTGCCATGGACACCCTTCTATGACTACTCCCTGTATTTTACTTGCGTCGTACGCTGGAAGGGTGGAGAAGGCAGGAAAGAAAGGAGTGGAGGTATGAAAAATTAAAGGATGCAAAGAGTAGAAAAAAAATTACTGTGCTTTGTATTCTACGCGCGGTTCGTACTAAGATCATTCTAGCACTGATTCTCCTCACAGATGATAAAGTAACAATAACTGATGATGTATCAGCAGTTACAAAAATGTTTTGAAACAAACAAGGCCATATAAAAAATGTAAGCAAGTAAATGTGATTCCTTTATTGATTTTCTGGATCTGTTATTATTACATTGATATTCCCAGTTCATTCTGATCTCGCACATGCATTGTAGAGCGCCTACCCCACCCGGTAAAGTAAGGTAGGGGAGAAGCGCCTAAACTACTTTTCTTTTTTCGCCTTTCGTTCTGTCTTAAGCCCACTGACACAGGCACACCCACTTTCAGAGTGACATAGACCCATCTTATACAGCAAGTAAGTGATCATAATTTTCTGTTAGACATCGCTGACTGTTAGATGATCTTCACTTTGGTCATTCCTTGTTTCCCTTCATCGCTCCCCTTGTCTGACGACAAACAGTTTATCATATTGTTTTTTTAGTGCAGGAAAATCCAGGCATGCCTAAAGCAAGTTATAGTTAGGGATGTCTAGATAGATGGCGACATAGTTGGATGGGATGGTAAGTAGCCATCAGACCCTTCTTGCAACATCTTGCCTCCAGCTCTCTCTCTCTCTCCTTCCTTGTCCTCCAGCATCCTCCTCCTTTTCATCAGGCATACACTCAGGACAGATGCAACTCTTTGGGAGCATAACATTCTTTCTATCTCCCGGCGGGAAGCCAGTGCTATGATTGATACCATCCCCCGTCCCCACCCCGCAAATCCCTCGCTCCATTACGATACTCGCTCAGGGCCAACCACCCACCCCAACAGTCGGGTGGCCCTGTTTATTGTGCCGCACTGCGGAAATCAATAGCGACGCTTTGTCACGCGCACACGTCCTGCTCTTCTGAAGCTGCTTCCGAGACCCACTGTCAGCGAACTGACTGGAAGAAGTGATGACTCCAAAAGAATTATCTACCGAGGATCTCTTGATGATAAAACGATATAATATTTACTTAACTCGGATTTTTTTTTTTTTGCCGTCCTCCTAGTCCGAATCTGTACACAATATATGATTATGATATAAATTATATTTTACTGATATATGTACGTGTGGCAGGCAGCCATAGAACATTTCTAACCTATTCATATTTTTTTTTTATTTCCTTCCTCTGCACCCTACCCACTCCTCAGTCTTTCCTTTAGGCGACACGTTTTGGATTCAGCCCCCAACCACCCCTGCCTTCCCATCTTGTCCATTGCGATGGGTCGATATGGGGGTGGCACCCAGTCCATCAAGTTACCTCCTCTTTTGGGGGCGCAGCTGCGGCTTTCCTGTCGTTTTGTCGCACTGGGCCTCGTACTGGATAAACCTCCAACTTTGTAGGGTAGTCACAAGTCCTTTCTTCATAAAACCTGAAGTTTCTGTATTCTTGTGTCTGTCTGTCAAGCGCACGCCCTCACCAGTTTGGTAAAGGCGTACGAGCCTACTAACACACACACACACACACAAAATATCAACACATTCCCCACTGTTCTCCGAACACGATGTTAGCAATGACATATTATAGTGTGCTATGGGTCATATCCAAGTTCGCAATAAAACATTTTCTGAAACTTTTGTAGCAGTGAACGCTTTCAAGCGGACTTTTTATTAAAGTTTCCTTTTTCAAGGGTAGAGTGCAGTCTAAGATGTGTGGAGGACGGTGGAATGAAAATTGGTAGGTGTGAAGAGGATGAGAAAAGAAGTCCAGATGGCTATATGGACAAGAGTCTTTAGTCGAAAGTTTCTCTTCTCTTCTTTTTTTTTTTTTTTTTTTGTTCATCAGCTGCTGTAAGCAGGTCACAAACCAGGGCGGAGTTCACGTGTAACGCAGTGCACCGAGTGGCTCGTGTGACTCTTGTGCAAGAGATGCAACCAATGGGCTGTAAACATGTGGTATGAGTAACATTTACATTTCTTTGTTTAAGACAGAGACCTATTACATCTGTGTATGTGTGTGTGCACGCGCGCTCGTGCAGAATTACTTTAAAATGGTTTATTATTTGTAATTTTAACAAAAAAGATAACACTTCTCTTTTTTATATATGAGACTGATTGGTCATTATCCATCCGTCTTGCCTTACCGTTCACGTATCTGTTAGGCCAGGTGCGCATGCAAGCACACACACACACACACACGCAGTCACAAATGAAAAATCCTGTTGGATTGCAAAAGAAGTACTAACATCTTTATATCATCATCACCATATTATTTGATGGCCTAAGTTTCTTTTGCTACAAGTGTCGCGTTCACAAAACTGAAATGTCAGAGGTCAAACTATTTTAAGGTAAATTCAGCTTTGTGCTGAAAATTTGCAACGAAATACTCCCCCACCCCTCATCTCCCCCACACACAGCTGCATCTTTGATAAGGGAAGGGTGAAAAGAGATTTCCAAACAACCATGTTTGTAATTCGTGCATGAACTCACACTGCAGTGTTCTCTCCCTTGTCGAGACCTCATTCGTGGCCATTTTTGAACCCAGCAACGCAATTTCCGCTTGGGGATGCTCGCGTCGCGAAACTTCCGGAACTGGAAGTCATGATCTATCTTCGTATTTATGATCTTTGGTACCAGGTACTAAGAGTCAGTTATGTGACATCGGGTAAGTTATGCAGTTATGTGACCTCGCCTGAGGTACTTAGTTGTGTGACATCAGCGACATCTGAAGCGAGGAGCTCTGGTAGTCTGTGCATCGGCTGTTGATCTCTTGACGGAGAAAGATGATGGTGGGGGAAGTGAGATAAGGCATCCCGACTGTGCTTGATCATGCCGACCTGTTTTTTTTTCTTTTTTTCGATTAGAATATATGGTGACTGACCGGAAGGACAAAAGTTTGGGTGTAATGAGTTTTGTTTTCTGTAAATGTCAGGTCAGAAGAACGTATGTGCATAAAAACTATTGGTTTCGTACCACGATTGTTAATTCGTTTTTGGAAATCGCTTAAACAATTTACTTTTTTAGCCTTTACAGTCTGTGTTGTGACATTAAGTTGAAGGAGAGTGATGTTCCTTCGTCTAACCGGGTTGAGGGTGACTGCTTTTCTGTATTCGTCTTGTCAGCACCTGTGGGTTATCCTCGAGTTCATCCTCGGTGTCTATGAGTCCTGCTGATGTGTGCTTTTCCTTGCTAGACTATTTTACAATGTTTGCGCCAGTTTTTATTCCGTCTTCATCGCCTAACGGTCTCCAGCGCCATATATATGCCATCTGGACTCCGGGCTCGCGTTTGCTGGATTAATTCTCAGGCAGACAAAATTCTGATTCATGAGCCACAGAATACGATCGGCATATCAGGAATTCCCGAAAAAAGATGCTAGTGCCTATATGCTTGAATCGGTCAAAGGGGAAGCGAGAAATCAACAACTAAATCGAGAAACAATTTTAAATCGAAAATGCAAGAAGCTATAAACTGTCAAGTTTATTCATCCTTACCAAAACACATTCCTTGAGTATGTTATTAGACGGCAAAATATTATTTTATTTTCATTCAAAAACTAAATGGGCAATGGAAAAAATCGAACGCCATCATGTCGATTATGATAATTAGTTTCGTTTTCTATAGCATCTGCTACTCACAAATGATCAATCCTGTAAAATAGTATATATCAGACACCACTATATCTGTCTAGTTCATTTGTCAGATCTAGACAAAAATTGTGTTTTGAGTTTAGTTAAGCCAACGATGATCTCTGCCATATTTACCCTATGTGGGAGAAAGTTATCGATAACATAGCGGCTGACAACGGGACTTAAGCAAGGCTACTCTTGAGGCCATGAATCCTCAACCTTCCGGTAACCGATCTACTCGGAGCAGACTGGATAAACGTGTTCCATGAATATAAGCCCTCCAGCTTCATCATAGATAAGAATTCTTTCCGACTAGGTCTACAATTCTCCACGCCCCGCTTCATTCATTTTCTTCACTGCTGCTCTGTTGATGTGATCTCCGTGACAGTCATCTTGAATAAAGAACTTTGGATGCAGTAGTCTTCGAGACAGCCTTAGTGATGAGGAAAGGGGCCATGGAAAACTGTATTATTATTACACGTCTTGTGCAAAATACATTTGCTGCATGACTTTTGCGCCATAAATACTCGCATTCAGCACTTTCCTTGCTGAAGTTCATTCATTCTTTATCACACATACGCATACACCTTTTTTCACCTGTGGATGACACAAGACGCTTCAGCAAAAACTAGCGGCTAAAATTTCATCTGCTTCAAATGCAAGAAGACATTTTTGTCGTGATACCGCCTACACCAGCAAGAAGACAGAAAACAATGGGCGGATGGGTGTACTATTGTAGCTGTGAGTTTGCCTGTCTAAAACAAGGACACTTTCCTACAGTGTTTATTTTACAAGATCAACAAGACAGACATTGCAGTACTTTCACATGACTTCAGTTTGTTTTGCGGCAGGATCAGTTTGCCTGCAAGTAACGGTTAGTGTTTCTCTCTTCTGTCACATTCACCTCCCCACCATGCATGGTCACAAACTAAAGAACCCCTCTCCCTGATGCTCAGCCCCCGGCCACGTCCACATTTTCTATCTCCCTTTCTCCAAAAATAAAACTAATTATGGTATTGAAGACATCAGATGTTGGTCAGAAGGTGACGGCGGGCAGCGTGGAATGATCTGCCCTTCTGGGATGCTCCCCCCCCTCTCTTGTTCAAGCATCGACCCCTGTACTGGCCGATCAATGAGACTGAAAACAGGGAAATGGGTCACCTACTTTCGGCGTGTGGCCTCCTTTCGAGCCCTGGCTTCATAAACAGGCACTGGCGTTGGCGCTATGCCAAAGTTTTAATAGTTTTCTTTCCTGTTCGTCCATAACCTCTTCAGGTGATCCCCTGCCGTGATGAAGACAGCCCGCCTGTGTCACGTGTCACACCCCAGACACTTTCTGCACTACACAGTGTTGAGGGTTGTACAGAGAACAAAGGCCTTTCTTTGGCCATGGCCCATGGATGGCCACGCACCAAACATAGGAGACCAAAAGAGATTCACTATGTATTGCCCTTGTTTCGACGAGGGATAGATGTACAAAAACAACAACATTATTGTTTTGTTTATCCAAGTAGCCTTGTAAATTAGTGTTTCTTTGATGTTGATTTTTTTGTCTTTCCGTCTTTCTTTTTATAAATAATAATAATAATAGGCTCAGCACACTTTTATCGCGCGGCGTCACAAGCAAAGCAGTTTGCACTCTAAGCTGAATAATGATAATAAATGAAAAATGTCATTATCTTTGCTTTAACTCCTTGTAAAAAAAAGAATTGTCACCTTGTTTTT
The DNA here is from genome assembly GCA_004794655.1 of Marisa cornuarietis. NCBI lineage: Eukaryota > Metazoa > Mollusca > Gastropoda > Architaenioglossa > Ampullariidae > Marisa > Marisa cornuarietis. Next base: position 220,275 of record SMMW01000533.1, read on the forward strand.
TTCATTGCCCATTTGTCTCACATAAATAAAAAAATTGTCTTTCTCGTTGCCATTGTCATTGTCTTTATCATTGTCATGGTCTTTGTCATTGTCTTTCTCATTTTCTTTGTCAGTGTTATGCCTTCTCTCTCTCTCTTTCAAACACACGTGACAATCCATTCACGAGGAACTGTACTGAACGTTCACAAAGAAGAATTTCCGACATCCATTCGGAGCTAGACGAGCAAATGAGCAAAATTATTCTTACCTCTGTGCCTAACTCCCACATTCCTTCCTTCTTTATTTGAAACCCTTGGTGATTGCAGTGGTAGTTTAGCTTGTAAATGATATCTTCTACCTTCAAAAGTTTAGCATTGCTTTTTCATTATAAAGCTGTGGTTATTTCAGCTATTGGTTTACCCTATTTAAAGCTCTTTTTAGTAAGAGTTAAATGTGAAAAGCAAACTATTTTTGCTTACTCCATCACCTGAGGAAATACAAAAATGTCGTTGCCATTATTATGGTCAATGTCATCATCATGGAGACTGTCATTGCCAGTCATTCCCTCTCTCTCTCTCTCCTCTCTCAGTATTTTGGATTGTGTCTGTCTGCTACCAGAAAGTCAGCTGTGACCCACTTCTCTCTGTTCGATGAGGGCCAATATTAGCATCCAGGGACTCAGCAGATGGGAGGCTTGGGGGGTGGGTGGATGGAGAAGAGTGCGTAAAGGGAGTTAATTCGTCTTATCGGCGAGGTGTTAAGCGGCTCCTTCGTACCATTCTCCCTGCTGCGGAGCCGATAACAGGGTGTTAACCGCATCCGTGTGCGAGGCCGCTGTGTTTTAATCGATGCTTCCTAATGCACGAAACTATTTCCAGGAAGCTCAGCACCCAGCCAGCACAGCTTCTTGTAAAGTTCCGGTAAAACAGGGGAAGCGAACGTCTTGAGTGCCTGCCCGCCGGTCCGGAAAATTGTAGCATTCTATTTCTAGCCTTTTCCTACCCACAATGTCTTCAATGTGTTTTTTTCAAAGTTGAGAGAGGAGCGAGAGAAAATAGCTGGGAGGGACTAGTGGAAGGTGTATGGAGGGCTTCTTGCAGCTAGACAAGAGATACCATGGTGTGCGTTTGTCTGTGGGGATTCGAGACATTGTGTGTATGTGTGTGTGTGCATCCGTGTGTGAGCATTCACGATATTGTGTGTGTGAAGAAATAAGAGGAAAAAGTGAAGAATAAACCGAGCGAGGACCCTGGATAAACAGAACTTTACGTTTCATAAAATTGTCTTTCCGAGGATGGAGCTTTTAAGATCCCATCATCATATGCCTGATGCAATATGTGGGTCGATTTCATCATGAAATATTGATGAAGACGAGAGGGCATTCCATTAGAGCATTGTACAGTTTTTCTAATGCATGGCTTTAGAACACGGTGATTAGCTTTTTTTTTAATCATGTGTCCTCATCCCTGTCTTAGACTCTGTGGCCTCTGCTGGACCTCTGAGGAACAATTTCTGTATCCTGTCCATTGCTTTCGATCATCCAGGATGTGCACTTGTTTATTTTATGTATTTTCCATGATCGTATATGATGAAACCTTTTGTAGTCAGGTCGGTCCTCTGTCTGGTGTCTTGATCTCATCACATGCTCAGTTCCGCCTTGGCCCCGAAAGTAAACTCGTTCCTGCGAAGCTAACGATTCATTGCGCATGCGATTCAGTGACCCGCCTGTTTCGCAGCAGCCGCCAGCCTCTTCCTCTGCAGAGCATCGTGCTGTGTGCTTGTGTATAGATGAGAAAGAGGAGACTTCATTTTGAAACTTTGAGCAGTACAATTTGCTTCTTTGTGTGTGTGTGTGTGTTTATTTATTTATTCGTGTGTGTGAAAGTGTTTTGTCCTTAAATACACTAGTTTAATTTGCTCATTAAAGACTGCCAGAAACTCATGAGTTAACGCAAATTAGACTACAGTATTCAACGCACGAAACACGTTCATACAAACACACGAACACACACACACAAGCACGCACGCGCAGCATGAACACTGGCGCCCCATGCTATCACGTGATCGATAGTCTCCCTTCCCACGTGAAACGTCCAGAGTGCCCGGATGGAACTGACCTGATTCTACAGTTTCAGTGCAGAAGGACTGCGGTCTGACAACACTTAGCCGACTCTTCTTAAGACTCACCAAGGCAAGTCACGGCACAGAGGCACTCGAAAACCTGCATTATCTGCTCAATTAAGCGCACACTAGGTTAGTCAAACAGTTTCCGTTCAACAGGAGGCTTACTCCAGCGACGCCAAGAAAGCTTGAAGATTAAGCCGTAGAGTCTTGGAATCGAAGTCGATTGTATCTCAGTGAGAAGTGTTGATCTTACTTCTTGCCAAGGGTACAGCAAACATTACTTGCTCGACGTTATCGTAAACGAGCGACGGGGTTCTGAAACTTAACTGTGCCATCAAGTCGGTGCTCACACACTTAAAGCTGATCGTAGGCGATGGGGGGGTCGAGGGGTAATGTTTGGGATTTAGCAGTATCACTCGGCCTTCGATATCGCGGAGTAAGGGAGTGACATCATGATGGTCTGTGAGTCACACTCTTGATTGACATGACCATAAAATGCCAGGACTTTAAGAAGACGACCTCGGCTTCTGCTGCAGGGAGGAAAACTGGAGCATTACTCTCTTCCGTCTAATTCCTCATCCACATTCATTCCCACCCCCTCCTACCAGCCAGCATTCCAGTCCTCACACCCTATTCAACAAAAGGACGCAACGTAACAGTACCGGCGAGTGGCCGTAATTTCACGTAAAATCCATTATCATGGTTGTAATTTTTTTAAATTTTTTCTGTCCTCTTTTTCGCATAGATCTTTCTTAACTTTCCGTGTCCCCATCATCTTCATGGACATAAAACAGTTACTCCTTCTTTGTCCTTAATACCTATTGTCATCCCAATTTTTCTCGACAACAACATGCTTTTTTATGTCACACATTACACGATTTTTGTACTACTAACAAGCAAACTGCTTTCATGCTTCCTAAAAAAAAGTTGATTTCTAATGGAAGTTTTAAGCCTTCTACCCTAGCTTAACCATGCCCCGCTTACGCTTATCCTCCTGCTTTATGTTTCAAGTAATTTAAAATGGAGAAACATTTTTTGAGTGGTCCACTTAGCAGCTCGCTTCACGAGTATTTATGCCCTGAGCTTACCATTTTGTGATGAGGTCTTTAATTTGTATGCGCTGTTTGCGACCCTCGCATGTAATTCTCTCCCTTGGCTGGAATTAAATTTCAACCTTGCAACAGTTTCTTTTTGTTTGGCTCCCTCCCATTAAACACTACCACCCCACCACCAGAACCATCAAAAGATGACCAGGCAAATACAGTCTCGTTGTCGTTTGTGTAACAGTGTCAAGAGAGCTGCCATCACGGTGATGTCAACTGCCGGTCAGACAATGACGGTTGGGATGACCACGAGTTCAAAAAAAGATGATAAGGAGAGAAAAAAAATGAGAGAAAACAAAATATCACCAGCGTCTGTCGATTGCGCCTGGTCTTGTTACTCTCACATTAACTAATGGCAAATTTTCACCTGTTCCTCTTGCATGTTCTTGTAGGAAAATTTACATTGGTTCCTCTTGCCTTTTTGTCTTTATTACATGACAGACATACATTAGTTACACTTGCAGTTTCTCGTAAGCAAATTTGCTTCTCATTGGTGATCTTACACCCGTAATACGTTACGGTCATCCACTCACACATGTCTCCATGTAGCAGTGGATTTTATCATTACTCCAGAACATACAGCTAGCGGGTACCTCTAACTAAAGTGATAACCCACATCTTTTTTTCTTGGACTTATGAAATATATGTTCAAGAGCTATTTTGGTAAATTTAAAAACTGGAAATTTGTGTTGCAACCTATTTACGGGCAGTATTTCAAACACGTATGGGAGCTTTTAAAAATGAAGATAAATGTTCCTTGACGATGAAAGATACGTAGATGTATTGTCAAGATGGTTGACATTATTACAGCCCAGTGTCAAGATAGCCTAGGTTAGCGCAGTAGGACGGCAGGAGGACTAAGTTATTCCAGCACTAAGTCAAGATAGACTAAGTTACTGCACTATCAGCTCAAGATAGGCTTTCCTCAGTCTCTAAGGCTACGAGAGACCAAGTTGCTGTATCGTGACACTGGGCTGTGAAAAGGGTCGGCCATCTTGACAACATGACACTGGAAAAAAGCCAGGGCGTTGTGGGTGGGAAAAGTCACGTGATCAATAAGCACTGGCCATCATGCAGGGCTGATAACGTTTATGAGAAAATGTATGTGTGTGTGCTTGTAAGAGAGAGTGAGTGTGTGTGGGTGTGTGGGTGAAAGAGTATCCCCTAGAGAGTTTGTGTGAGAGTAAGAGGGTGAGTTTGTAGTTGAGAGAGGGAGAGAAAGTGCTTGTGTGTTTGATGAAGCTTGAGAAAGTGGGTGAGATACGATACGATATTTTTCAATGATTCAGGCTTCTGGCCCAATTTCATACGGGGTACAACACGATAATGCACAAGGACTTCCACTCGTGCATCAAAATACACGTGGTATAAATACAGACATGCATCAAACCCTTACAATCATTCATATGCGCATGTTTACAGATATGCATCCAGCCATTAGTCAATACATTGATGGATAAGCACAAACATGCCTTAAGCCATTCGAAAGTGTATGAGAGTGTGTGCGGGTAGGTGGATGGATGATCCGGGGTGGATGTAAGAAAGTGTATGCTCTCGAAAGAGAGACGTGTGTGTGTGTGTGTGTGTGTGTGTGTGTGTGTGTGTGTGTGTGTTCGCACGCGCGTGCAAAAGTGATACAAGAGACAGACAGATTAGGTCCCTGGCAGTGGTAGCGAAGATACTGCTAATTAATGTAAGAGTGAGAGAGAGAGAGAAAAGGGAGACGGTTAAATTCCTTAAGTCCTGCAGCCAAAGTGTTTGTGCACCTGTGAACCCGCGTTTGTTTGAGGTGACTGTGCTGGCACCAACCTGAACCTGTACGCCTGCAAGAGATTATCACTGGTCTCTAGGCAACGCGCTCAGACGCCGGAGATGCTAATTTTAAAAATCAAAGCTTTGGAAAAACGGATTAGACTGCCGCCGATGCCATCAAAGGGTAGAGGGTGCTGGTCACAGCATTGTGTAGGAAGGTGTGAGTGTGTTGGGGGTGGAATGAAATCGATACAAAGTGTTCATCGCAGTCAACTGAACGTCTGGACTGACCCCAAGGAAAGTGAGCGTCAGGTTATCGATTTCTTTCCTTTTTTTTTTTAAACTCTCAACAACCTCTTTACATACAAAGCTCAAAAAGCATTTTAGCAACATTTTTGCTTAAGAAAACTATAACGTTTTCAGGAAAAGATTAAAGAAGAAGATATGAAGGTAAAAAGCAGATTAAAATAATAGAAAAATATTCCAAGAGTTATGTTTTGCATCAACATGCTACATAGTGCGCAATTTTTTATGTTTATCTGAAATCGAGAATCTATGAAGTTTTTTTATGGATTAAAGGACTAGTGGGACGCAAATTCTCTCTGATAGTTGTTTAAAGCTTAGTAAAAGCTACTATTTTCCCTGGATGAATACACTATTTTCATTATCGAAATTCTTGACTGCAAACATCATAATGAAGAAAAAGAGAGCAACCCCTAATTAACATATGCTCCCAGCTTCCCCATTGGCTGAGGTTTTCACATCCATGTACATTGTACAACCCTAATGTCTGTGTTGTTGATCTTGACCTGTGTATGCCGATGTTTGTAGGGATATATCCCGAGAATAGAAGTGACATATTTACCCAGATGTGGGTAAATAGTATCTTGCTCTAAACTTACACTTAACAATCTTAGTTCAAGATAAAAATGAACATTACAATGACTGGCTTATAACTGAAGACTGCGAAGACGACAGTGGTGAAGTTTTCTTTTTTTTATTATTGCTGCTCTGAGATAAACATTAGACCAAGAAACCTAGACATTTTTGGAAAAGAGAAAAGTTAAACTTTGCAATGAAAAGTAATGAAAATCGCCTGGCCCGTGCTACCCGGCAAAGCCACGATCATGGCCTTTCAAACGAAGAGAGTTAATCATTAGAAATTCTAATTGCACCCCACTAGTCCTTTAAAGATCGACTGTATCACTACCTCACTGCGCAGATGTAAGATTATATCGCCGCTGGAAGTGACAAGAGACGATTTTTAAAAAATTGAACACTTGCTGACTGAGGACAAATAAGACAAGGTGGTGGTCCCTCCTACATTTGCACACTTGTGACAACATTTCCGTGGCGTGGTAACACTCTATGGACCATGTAACCCGTTTGTCTCTTTTTTTGTTCGTTGGTATTGTTTGTTCGTGTTTGTATGCATGTTTGTATGCATGAAAGCATGCGTGTCTGTGTGTGTGTGTGTGTTTGTGTGTATGTTTATGTGTGTGTTTGTATTCTTTCGTGCACACTGGTATTTTTGTTGCTTTCATATTTGACTAATAATAATAATAATAATAATAATAATAATAATAATAATAATAATAATGCAAACTTATAGTGCGCAGAATCACGATTAAGGTGGATCGCACTCTCTGCGCAGAACAGTTTGATAAAAAAAGAAACATAACAACCAATTGACAGGGAGGTACACATAGGGAGACTTAATTAGCTGGTTGATTATTGTTCGTAATCCTATTTGTTTCTCTGACAGATGGATATACCAAATACACTGTAGATAAAAAGAGATTTGGGACGCTCAGTGGTCTTTGGATCAGATCTTGGGACACTCTCTGTATCTATTCACAGGGCTGTCCGTCGGGGTTTTTTTTCCCCCTTATACTTCGATTTCCTCCCCACTGAATTATCCTGCCCCTCCAGTGTACGAAATCGCCTCCATGTGTAAGCACTTTCCTACTAAACCAGCCAGCCATCGACTTATAATTATCGGGGTTTTCTTTTCCGAGTCGCAGACGGTTAACCGTTGCCACGGCTACGGTAACACTGTTTAAAGTGGCGATCCAAGTCTTGCGTGGCTTCAGGCTTTCTTCCGCAGCATGGAGTGTCCCTTCTCTCATTGACAGCAGATGAAATATAATCGATTCCTCCTCCAACCCACACGTTTGATCAGCGTGACACCTAGGGTTCGGGTCTCTGAGCTGTAGTTGAGTGAGTGTGCTAGTCTCATAGCCTTTCCCAAACGTGAGTTTACTCTGAGATTTAAAAATAAAGCCAGTGCACAGGTCCAAGCACTGAATAGTGAGGTGTGACTGGTTCACTGTGTCTAGGGCATGCAATGAGGATGGCGGACCTTCAGCCACATTTAGCCTCCTTGAAGATGAAGCATTTCAGTTACCGAGACTCAAATCCACGATTTGTCTGCTTTAAGGTGGTACTCACTATGGCGGCTCTTAAAGACCATTGGAGTCAAACATTATAATTAAGCTCAAAGTTGCTAGTAAGTTAGTAGTTCATGAAAAAAAACAGATTTCCGCTCAGATTTTTAGAACTACTTTAGTCTGTTTAACAAATTAAACCCACTCCGCTTAAAATAATTTTGCACTGGTTGGACTTAACTTGCGATCTTTCCAGCTGCAGCTACGTATGGCGGCTTTTCACAATAGGAGGAGAGTGGCTAAGCTGTCAAGTGGTGACAAAATAGGAGGAAGCTGGGAACTCCGGAGACCTCCAGGTGCTTTCTCTTTGCCAAATTTGCTTAGCTTACCGATAACCAAGATCTGACAACTTCTAGAGTGCGGAAAGGAAGAGCGGGAGAGGAAGAGAAATTGCTATTTGCGAAAGGAAGTGGCTCAGTGGGAAATATTTCTTTTATAATTTATTATCCAATAATATTTGCATTGTTATAAATACAAATGACCCGGACAAGCCCTTACATCATCATCATCATCATCATCATCATCATCATCATCGTCGTCGTCGTCGTCATCATCTACGTCTTGATGCACGGCGCAAATTAGGCTGATGTCAGTGTCAACAAGTCACCAAGAAACACACAGACCACTCCAACCAAAACTGTCTACTTTTAAAGATTTCCTCCGAAGTAGAGAGGACTGAGAATATTTAGGAAAGCTAGAAGATCATTCTGTCATTACATAAGAAAGTTATGGCCGGAAAAAAATCCTCTTAACTCTAGTATCTGGTTCGCATTCTAGTGTTTTTGGTGGATATTTCAGAACATTTTCTCGTTGTTGAAGTGACGAGTAAGAGATGTGGTGTTCGATTTCTCCGGAATGAGCAATTTTCGTCTAGATCTGGTTGATGTGTTTGTAATGTGTTTGTTTGCGACGAGAAACATGAAAAAAAGAGACTTGGGAAGAGGATGGAAAAGGATTACAAGAAATAAAAATACAAGTTTAGGAAGATCTACAAGCGAGGCGAAAAAATTAAATGAAAGTTACCCAAAGACTCAAGGGGAAAAAATGAGACGAGAAAGGAAGAATGATGTTGATAACAATGATGACGACGACGACGACGACGATGGTCTGTAAAGCTGTCTCCGTCCACAGAAATGAATAGCTGACTTATCAGGGGAAGTATAAACGGCGGAAGGAGCGGAGTTGGGATTTGCCTTTTACAGCCCTGTGACAAGGAGAATATTTGTTAATTGGGCTAAACTCGCGCCCATTCCGATATAAAGCAGTGCAAATATTAGCTGCCGACAGAGCAAGTACATTTGGGCATGATTAGATACAGTGAGCCACGCTCACCACCCTTGTAATCTCAAACTTGTGAGACCATTTAGTTGCTTACACACCACTTATATATACTGAATATAACACCTTAATATGAAGTCATATTGCGGCGACACACACACACACACACACACACACATTTTTCTACATCAACGCAGCCGTGAGAGTATCTGAGGAACAGGTTTAGGAATAAGTTAGGAAAGAATATACGGACACGATATACGTAAGTGTGTGTGTGTGTGAGTGAGTGTGTGTGTGTGTGTGTGTGTGTGTGTGTGTGTGTGTGTGTGTGTGTCCCCTGAATTCACTTTCAGAGCCCCCTTCCCCAAGGTCCTCTTACCCCTCTAAGCCTCTTTACAAACGGAAACATAAATCTATTCAGAGAAACATTGTGGGCGTCTTAATCTCATCTTAGAGCAACAGTAGAAGATTAAGGCAGCATCCAAAGGCGGTCTTAATCTCTTCTGGAGACAGGAAGGTCTGCTTTATGAACACGGGACCCCGAAAAACAGTTTGTTCCAAAACAACGATGTTCTCAAAGCCAGATTAACTTTCCCGAACATCTGTAGCTTGTTTCGTTTTTTGGCAGACGCGGGTTAATGAATCACTGCTATTAAAGAATATCCTGCTGCTTGTTAAAGTATTTAGAAACCAGAAGTATCCTGAGGTTCCTCGAATTTTAAACATCACCAAATACGTAAGTGGTAGTAATGATTGCAAAATAATTGGGTATCGGTTCGGCAAATAGCTGTTATCAAAGTCTTCTGAAGGACCTTTTAAAAGGGCAACACGAGTGCAAAACGTTTTCTTTGAGATCGGATTAAGTCCATTTAAAAATAATAATTTCCAAAATTTGACTACATAATTATATTTAATTTTCAAAATATAAGCCTTCAAACATCGACATCCTCACCTGCCACTAAGAAAGAAGAATTGTGTTCAGCAAGTCTACGAGTCCAATGAAGAAACATCGCTCAGGTTGTCGCGTTCAAGAAGCAATTTTTTGCTCAGAAAATAACACGGCTGATTATGGAATACAACCCTAAAGGTTTGAACTTTATTTAGAAGATTTGACTAAAGATAAAAAAGAAATTAAAAGGCCCAACCCGGATGCACTCCACAGACTGGGTAAGTAAATCTCCACATCACAGTTTAATGGGCAACAATCACAGCCATTGCAGTCTACTTTGTATTATTTATTCTCTATTACTAAGTGGGCGCATCTGAGTTAATTTTTCATTGTGTATTATTGTTAATAAAATATAAATACATTTCAAATGTACGTTTGTCTGAGATAAACTCCTGCAATTTTTTTTTTGATAGATGGTTAATTTCCACTATTGCATTTTTACTTTATAGTTACAACTAAATGCTGATAACGAGTTTTTACCATTAAAAATATGATATAACAAAAATTTGATACATATTTATTGATGTAAATACTTGGTTTAGCTGCAAGCAAAATTTACTAATTACTTACTGGCCCGTGTTCCCGTGTAAGCTCCTCATACGTTTGTCATCCTCAATTTTTTTCTAGCTGTTTGGAGCACGCGCGTCAATGACCCTCTCACACTGTCAGTTGTTGTTAGCATTATGCTGGATAAAGATAAGACTGATGATGATGTAACTTGTAGACCAGATGGTGTAAAAAGCCTCGATGTTGCATATCTGGTGATTGATCTTTGTTTAAGCTTTTTACCAGCAGTCGTAGTTGGTTTTAACATCTCGTGCTTTTGTACAGTTGGCACTGCTGTGGGAATATTTCTTCCTTTTACTGAAAGTCTAAGACTTGCTTGTACTGTATAAGTGATTGGATAACAATCGATTTTGAAATGTTTTGAGGAGATTCTTGAGTACAGTGTGGGGACGAAGTTTGAGCAAAGGAGAGATCTGTATATACACATCTCTAAACAAAGTTATTCCACTGGCGTTTGCTGCCATTATCATCAGGATTTCATTAACGAGTACAAACTCCGTCTTGGTCTGTTTTCTTTTACCGACGATGACATCTTTCTTCTTCAAATTCAGCTCATGCAGGCGACGCTATTTTTAGAAATACTATCCTTTCGTCACTTCCTGTTTTCTCGACAAATCCAGGTGTGGTTAAGAGAAAAACACTAATATAATATTTCTCGTGCCTCTTCAAAAATTACAACCGGAATATGTTTTTTTTGTGACACTTTAAGCGATTTTTTGCTGAGCGCTCGTGTTGTCCTAGAAACATGTTATCAAATATGATCGCTGTTGGCAATTTATGTATGACATTCACATAAATATGATTAAAAATCATGCTTGGGGATACTTTTTTGACAGAAGGTTCTCCCGTTCCCGGAACGCCCGTTATTTATGTTTTCTTGTTTTTACCTTTGCTTATATTTAATGTCATCCTTGAGGTATAATGTAATGTCTGATGAATTGTGTAATAGTAACGTTGGCAGACAAACGATGTTCCGAAAATGATTAATAAAGATGTTTTGTATTTTGTTTGAGGGAAGCTGACTCCAAGGTCGACAAAGAGAGGAATTGGCTTGTAAATAACCCCCCTCCCCTTTTTTTCGTTTATTCGCTATGTACCTGCTAGTCTTCCTCTGCAGAATCACGATGCTCTCAGTTCTTGTTACCCGATTCTTTTTTTGCGTTTTCTATATTTGTCTTTCATTAGTCATCAGTGCTGTTGTTTATCGTTCCATCCTTCGTTTGTTTTCCATGTCTCGTTCTTGTCTCAATCGCTGAAAGCACGATCCTTACGAGCGTGTAAACAATTATTATTGTTATTATTTAAAGAAACAGACAGACCTATCTACTCCAGGTCTACATGCCGCCGCTAAGAGAAGACAACTATCTACAACATTCTCAGCTGCTACAATCGTTAGGTCCCCACAACAACCATGCAAATAAATTGACAAACACAGAAAACATTTGCCAAATACAGTCACGTGTCCAACAATATGTGTCCAGTTAAGAATGCAACATCTAAGCTTTTATCTTCACCTTCTGCTTCCTCTTTGATTGAAGTACAGTCTGAACAAATCCTCAAAAGAACCATCACAGAAGATTGCAAATACTAAGCACTGAACGATAAATAGCTAAATAGAGAGGAAAATAATTGTCAAAAGTGTTCATTTCATCAAAAGTTACTAATAGTGTTCTCGATATACAAGTCTTCGAACACTGCAGTTCTCATCTGGGTTTTGGAAAGAGATGGAAACAAATGGGTAACTCTTCACTAGCCTAATATTCTCGCACTGTCTAAGGACTGTAGTGACATCTAATTTACTAATTTAGGTCAGTCCACTTTTTTCTTAAAAACAAAATAGTCGAAAATCCACTACAAATTATTGTGTCAAACTACATATTGTATATTCTGCTAACTTGTATCTGTTCTGGTGTAATGTAAATTCCCCAGGGTGACACGTGCTAAGAAAAGAGTGGTAGCCCTAATGTTTTCCCCTGGACACGCCCTCTTTGTGCAGCGTTGCAACGAAGCATGCTGTGGATGCACTGCAATATAAGCTAACTAGCAACCTGTCCTTGGCGGCTGTATATGTATGGGGCGCCAAGAGGGGAATTTTCTCAAATTTGCTATTTCTAGCTATACATTGCAATGTATAATTATAAAATGCAATGTATAGCTATACATTGCATTTTATACTTATAGATTGCATTTTATATTTATACAATTCATTCTATACTTATAGATTGCATTCTATAGCTATACATTGCATTCTATAAGTATAAAACGCAATGTATAGCTATACATTGCAATGTATAGCTAGAGAGAGAAAAACTCGGTAAAAACCGAAGTGTTTCATTTATATTATACTCAGAAGTTGCTGTCCAATTCATTTTATATATACCTTTCAATTCTTTAGCTATAGAATGCATTCTAGCTATACATTTGAAATGTATATTTATAGATTGCATTCTATAACTTCTGACTTGAAATGTATAGGGAACGAGGCTGGCTCATTTGCATATGGGAAAAGAAGGTCAAAGACCAACCAATCAGTGCGCTCGTTCCGTATACATTTCAAGTCAGAAGTTATAGAATGCAATCTATAAGTATAGAATGAATTGTATAAATATAAAATGCAATCTATAAGTATAAAATGCAATGTATAGCTATACATTGCATTTTATAATCATACATTGCAATGTATAGCTAGAAATAGCAAATTTGAGAAAATTCCCCTCTTGGCGCCCCATAGTATATCGGAATCTAAGAAAGGCATCTTGTTTTGTTTCGGCGTGTTGACGTGTATGAGGCTTTGCTGTGTGCGCTGGCTGTGGCATTTTTCTGTGGTATGGTGCACTGATGTTGGCATGTTAACCTGGGCGTAGTGAGTTGGTAGATTGACGATGGTGTCCATTGTTGGCATGCTCAGGTGTCTGGTGTGTGGACGTGTCCCCTCGGTGTATTTGTACTGGAATGTCAGGGCTGGTGTCAAAAGGCTGGCACCGGTGTAAAAGTTAGTATGTTGAAATCGCCTTGTTTGTGTTGGCATGGCAATACTCGGGTGTCCATCTTGGCATGTTGCCGTTGGTGTCAAACTTTGGCTTGTTAGCGTGTTGGTGTTGACATCGGTGTTTGATGCAAGCATGCTGGCGCCCATTATTCCCCTCCAACCACATGTAATCATGAAGGTCCAACACTTTTATCCCAATCGAAGCATGACCACAGTACAGAAACAAAATCAAAGAGAGTCGATCCCTTCAGCCTGCTATGTGAAAGGACATTAAACAATTAAGCAAAATATAAACGACACATCGGTCTTAGCTTACAAAAGTCACATGATTGCACGCAGCCTGCTCCATCAGACGTCAGTGCTGCCATAACTCCATCCTTCTCTTCAATATAAACTCCTTTCTTCGAGAAGAAAAATTTTTGTTGTCACCTGCAATCAACATCAGCCTTGCAAATCAGCTGCTGTGAGTAATATGTCTAGACTGGAGCACTTCCTTGTCTCTCGATATTTTTTTCAACATTTTAAATTAGTACAAGACTTAATAATTAGTATGCTGTTAGCTGAAGAATGAGTTTTTAGATACATTTAAAATCAGATCAGTGTCCTGCAATCATTTGAATAATTTGCATGGTTTTTGCCTGATTCAGACAAATGGTTTAGCGCTGTATATCTTCTCAACATCTATGTTTTTAATTATATCTGAAAGTTGTCAATATACAACAGACCATCATTTAGGTTGCTTTTATTACACGTTCCTCTATGAAAGGTCAATTGCTGACCAAAAACAACTCAAAGGTCAAAGTTCGAACATCTTTTTCCTCTTGCTGTGTTGTTTTCGTAATTTTGTTTTGCTTATATTTTTCTCTTGTCTTCCTAAATTGTATTTTTCTTCCTACCGTCTGTCTCATTGCCAGTTCAGTAAGAAACTTGGTGATGCATGTGTAAATTGATACAACTATTCGACATCTTTGTCTTTCTGTTCTTGCAAAGTTCGGCTTTTTGATGGATGTGTTGACGTCAAGCAGTGGAATCCATCTGCCGCGGTCTGATTGGCATCAGCTGACGCCCTTTCCTCCTTCATTCTCCCACTTGAAACACCTTTAAACCCTCGCGCCCGTACCTTCCAAAACAAAATAATAAAATAAAGCAACTTATCGCAAGCAGGACTGAAAGAATTTATTTGAAGGGCGATAATTTGCAGCATCCTCCATTCGCCCCACATTATTATCGGTCCTGATAAAACGCTTTTCTGATAGCCTGGCTTCGCAGATATGTCAGGGGTTTTCGAATTACCGGGATTGGTAGGTGTGCCAGATCTGTCTTCGAAGTACTTGGATTTCTGGGTGTATCAGGTGTGACCTCGAATTAAAGTCCCATATATCATTCGAATTTCGTGTTGTCTAAGCACAAAGACAAAAAACACCTCCATCATCATCTAAATGGAAAGATGAAAAATAGAGCCACCAAAAGTTGAGAAATCAAGAAAAAATAGAGATAAAATAGTTGCCTTCTGAAACGTATATTATTATGTTATCTTACAACACATAGTTTCGTTGAGACGATAAATAAGATGTTTATTATGAACCCTATGGATTATTTACACTTACTAATAAATGTAACGCAGACTGATTCACTTAAATACGTGTAGTGCCAACCTTTGGTGATGCATCCCTATGTGATAGAATAACAAAGACTAACCAGGTAACCCGCTTTTATTGTCATTAAAAAATATTTCGCATTTTCTCGATGTTATTGGCAATTTGTTTTCGCTTTTTGATTCTAATGTGGTTGTTAGTCTACATCTGTCAAAGAACTCTAGAAAAGTTAAGTTACTACACTACAGTCGAATATCGTGTTCCCAAGCCTTTTAAATATGTTTTTGTAGACTTTTCTATTAGAGACAGGAAGATCTGAAGTATAGTATTAAAGAAATATTCAAAGAGGCATTATGTAGAATATTTTCTCCTTTGCCGTAGAGCAACCTCTGATCCATTAAAAGATATGACTGCTCTTTCCACGTTTAATTATCATATCACCATTTCTATCTCTTTTTCGCAAAAACTGACTGTGATGGGAGCAGCAGAGCATAAAGGGGTTTCTGAGAGTACTGTCACGAGTGGGTGAGCCTTTGCAAGTGGCTGTGACCTTTCTTCTGTATTATTTCACACAAAGGCTTCGCGCGTCGGTGTCTGGCTCCCGACAACCCTCGGTACTATCGCGGTCCCAAAAATCTCAAGAGTCACCGTTGTTACTGGCGCCGAACACCCTAGTGTGAACAGTGAACATCAAGATGAGGCTGGCTGGATGGAGTGTGCGTTGAGTGGGTTGGGGGATAGTGGGGGGATTGGTTGTGAAAACAGCTCACCTGCACCTTACGGTCAACAATGCAACGATCAGCAGGGAAGGTAAGACAAGATGGTGTGCAGCAGGTATGATCGAGATAAGAAAGAACATGAACAGAGGAGCAGAGAGGGGGGGGGTTAATTGTTTTGGTCCTTCTCCTTCAGAATTTGCTGGAAGATTGCTTGCTGCTTACAACTGTAGAAGTTCTTATATTATCCACTTCATCTCCCCCAGCTTTTTGCTAGTTTAAACTGCTTTTATGTTGCCGCTGGCTCCAGCTCTCCCCCTCCCTACCCCAGCCCCACATTTCTGAAACTTTGATGTGTGTCTTTGAGAGACTCTTACAGACTTACCCGAATGCACAATTTTCGAAACATGTGCGTTTACTCGATAAAGTATAAGAATTCCAGGTATTTTGGCAACAGTTCCGTCCACCATATACAAACCTTTCATCGTCGAAGTCCTCAGTTTTGGTTATGATAAAGACATCTAGACGATTACCGTGAAGTTAGTAAATTCTCACTGATTGGTAACAGTAACGTGGCCTGCAATCATTTGTCTCCTGCCCTCGCCCATACCATTGAATTCTTGCATCTCCTCGCCGTGCACTTCAGGAGGTCGTCTCACCTCCTAAGGAGACTATAGTATGACCACTTTAGTCTGTAACAAGTCAATTACAACCGATAGGTCGTTTGTCCCCTCGAAGCTTCTCACATGTCATGTGACCAGTCTCTGTTTCTCTCTTGCTGTCCATAGCCTGGTGCCCTTTCGTTCATGTTCCGGTCTTACCGCATATTTTTTATACTTAATCGTTACCGTTATTTTTAAATTGACTTTTTTTTAAATTTTGTTTTCGTGGCGGAGTGACTTTGTATGTTTGCGTTGATGACCATGTGACACGTTCGTGTTCTTATGATAGTACTTCGTTAAGTTTGTTGTCTTCTAGGATCAAAACTATTGATACTGTCCTAGTTAAAATATTCTACGTATTTTTCGGCCCTACCGCGAGGACATTTATCGTCTGTATGACATAAAAACAATGCAATAAAAACACTTTTTCAACTTATTAGGTGATGTGTAACGTCCGTTTCATTATGCATACTTTGTGTGAAAATAACACACATGTAAATGCTGCACAGGATAAAAAGGCGTGGAAGACAGATGAAGGAAGAGAAGAGTGATAAAAGGAATGAATGAATCAATGGACAAATGAATGTGAGAGGCGGTCAGGCAAATGGAGGTGCACGCTGATTCTGACCTACGATGATGATTAAGACACAAAAAAAAAAACGATGAAGATTTCGCGGGATGGAAATTAATAGCTTTTACGTGAAGTGTAATTTGCAGAATAAAAATCTGAGAATGTCACTTCTCTGATTCAACTGAAAGAAGCCAAACGCTCCAGGAAAGGTATTGTATTCCACATTTCCTCATGACTAACGGTAGCGAAGAAAAAATTCAAACTTACAAACGACGTTTTTTTTTCCAGCATGTCGTCTGCAGCATGCAATTTACTGATGGTAAAAGATTGTATTTCGTCTGAGGGCAAGTGAAATTTCTTCAAGACCTTTGCAGTCGAGAACAATGGAGAAAACTAATATGAAACTAATGGATAAATTCTGGCTACCTCTGCTTGAAGCTAACAAGCCACCATATTGGTAACCGTAAGGCGATAATGTCTGGAATGCACTGCCACGGAATTTTTCAAATTTTTTTTAATATAAATTATTAATTTTGCAAGCTTTTTGCTTTGGCGAACTGCTTTAGTTATTTCATTCCAAAACTAAGCAAGGTGCCATTACAAGTAATAAAATGGTTGTGTTGTGGCTTCAACAAGTTTTATTGCAACTTCCGCACAGGTTTGTCCATTAGTGTTACTTCATTGGTAAAGTTGGCGGCACAATTTACATATAGCGCCTTTCCAAAGATTTACTCAGAGCGCCTTACATATATAATAAATAGACTAAATCCTCAACAACCATGAACCCATATTCACATATAACAGACACTCTCACTTCTAGAACATTCACTCATACACAAAGTACATTACAAACACTCGTCATACACGCTAATGGTCAGGACAGGGTCTCAGTGAAGTCGTCCTTCGGAAAAGATGTGTCTTAAGTTTGGACTTAAAGGTGATAAAAGAATGAGAGTGACGAAGGCTGACGTGTAATCTGTTCCAAGTTGATGAAGCTTGGTTTGAGAAAGACCTCTGTCCATAGTCTTTTAGTTTGTGGGATTCTCAGAAGCTTGGTGTCGTCAGATCAGCAAAGCGGTCGTGCGGGCGTATAGATGGGAGTGAGTTCGGAGAGGTCCTCCCCCCAGAAACGGCAGAGTAAGTCCAAGTGGAAAGTTTGTAGGCTGTACGGTCCACGACTGGCAGCCAATCAAAAGAGCGAATGATAGGTGATATATGTTCACATCTAGATGGTCTTCAGATGAGACGAAAAGCGTTAATCTGGATCCTTTGAAGTTTTTCAAGAAGATACTTGGAAATTCCAGCTAAAAGAGAATTACAATAGTCTACCCTTGACAGCACAAAGACACAGACTAGAGTTTTAGTTGCAACAGTGGTGAGATAATGCCGAATGGTACTGATCCTACGAAGTTCAAGGTAGGCAATTCAACGGACATGAGAAATATGCTGACGAAAAGTCAAACTCTGATCGGGAATGACACCCAAGCTACGGACAAATGTAGAGAAAGCTGTTTATAGACAGGGACTGGGGGAGAGAAGGACGACAGAAATTCTGTGGACAAGTAATTAGCAGCTAAGTCTTATCATCATTGCAATCTGTTTTGGAGCATCCAGGACTTTATATCATCAATGCATCCCTGTGTCCGTGTCAGTAGTCCAGAGAGTTCAGTAAGTGGAGCTGATTAATAAAGCTGTGTATCATCAGCATAACTCACATGTGACATGGCATGGCGTGACATAATATCACACAGAGGGGAGGTACATAATACAAAAAGTGTTGAACCCAATACAGATCCTTGCAGGGCACCATATCCCAGGACAGAAGCATCTAAGCATCTAAGTAAATACCATTCACACACACAGTCTGGGTTCGTCCATGAGAGAGGATCGGAACCAGGACAAAGCAACATCGTGAATACCAACAGATTTCTGAAGTCTGTGTAGAAGTATAATATGAACTACAGTATCAAATGCAGTTGACATGGCTAACACTTTGTCATCGCCAGCACTGAGGAGTAGATCATTTACAACTTTTAGAAGTTCCGATTCAGTACAATGACCTTTTCTATAAGCCGACTGAAAGGGATTATGGGATTGGTGTAGAGGGGAAGTAACGTGACTGCTTGCAATTACAATTCAAAGTGTAACCTCCCTACTAAAGATGACACTTACTAGTGGTGTACATTTCTAATACTCGGTGCAAATATTGATGAACATCCCTAACTTTCGTTATCGAAATACACGCTTAAAAATATCACGAAGAGATCAACAACACAGTCGTCAAATATACATGGACGTTGTTAAGGCTATAGCAAAATGGGGAGCTAGGACCGATCATATGTCAGTGAGGAAATTCTTTTCAATAATTCATTTCATGCGCAGTATGCACTCGTCGGTGTTTAGCCTGTTAACCATTCATTTGTCTTTACCGAGACATACAAACGTGAAGAGATGGGTGGAAAAATTATTGTTGTTATAAACTGCTACAACGATACATTTTTTTTAATGGCAAAAGACAGTTATTATTATCTGCTCTATTCATGGCAGATGCCTACAAACTCGAAAGACGAAATAAGTGGTTGTAAAGGATAGGAAGAGAGAACTTTGTGCTGAGTGCAAACTCAGCAGTATGCAGTCGATATTTCGCATCAGGATATCAGATAATTACCCCGTGTTCAACCAGCTACATCCCAATATTACATCGTGGGTATGAAAGTCAATGGAAACATATAAGCCTCACTGTGGTGAGCAAAACAGTCTGTTACAGTGTAAGCTCGAGGACCTTTTTCAGGCTTGAAGAAAAGTAGCATAATAGATGTGTGCTGCAACATCAGGCATTGATTCCCAAACGACAGATGGTGGAGAAACCCATGTATGGGGTGAAAATCAGCACCGTTAATAAATAGCCACAAAGCTGTCGCACAATAAATATTTGTTACTACAGGAACGAATTATTGTCGAAACAGAGAAACGTGCATGGTGATGTTTTGCCTACTGCCTGTAAATTTCACCGTGATGTGCTTGTCATGAACGTTTTTCTGTTAAGTCCACATCTTGCATCTGAAGAGTGGGATGGGAACCATGAGAAGACTTGCTGTACAGTCAGTACTTGGAAGCAGACTAATGACATTGCCATTCCGGATCTTGTCCAGCCTGGTCATCGCAGCTGTTTTTCAATGAAAGGCAATACGTCGTGGGAAATCTAAAGTTAAACTGGCCAATCATCGAGTCCCACTTTTTTGTCATTCAGGCAAATGAGCTCTTCATTGCTCCCAAACTCAAGCAAAAAAAGTTCACATATTTGCGTCTTGTGAACGGAACAGAATTCTCCACTCAGATTTTGTGGGAGTTGTACCAACTTGTAGACTCCCTTCATTTAAAACTAAATTTGTACTCGGGCTGGTCTTTAATCCTCAACTAAACGCCATTGGGGTATTTCAAGCTGAAACATCACAGAAATGCATTCCACCGAGAGACCCGAAACTTCGTCTCTGTTCTAAGCTTCACGAATATTTTGTATTTCTTTTACCACAGAGTCATAAAATGCCCTGAAAGGCTCATACATATGCGTTAGTTAATACTTAATAACAGAGAAAGTTTACACCTCTGCGGTAATAGAGGTGTGCATATTTTGTTTAAAATTCCAGTAATAAACCTTAAAACACACATTAAGTGAATAGCTGTTTGCTTCTGGAATATGATTTGGTTGGCTGCCTGAACAAGAAAAGGAAGCTATCCCTTCATTATACTTTACCCAATCAAGGACGAATACATTAGTGCGTCGGCTTCAGCGACATTTACATCAGATGACTGCATATTTTAGAATATTTAAAGCCCCAGAGGAGAAAACTAGCAATTGAAAGCTGTTTACCCGCAGGGTCTTGAAAGCAGAGAGGAATCGTGACTTCTCTGCACTCAGCACTCAATATCAGAATGTCCATTAACAGTAATAGAAACTCTCCAAGCGAGAGAGAGAGAAAGTACGCAGTGCCCCCTCCTTTATGACATTTACTTGTCGAAAAGCCTTAGAGCAAGCTTTTCTTCACAGCCGATCGAGCATCTATAAAAACCTATCAATAATTAAACCGTGACTCACTTCGTCAACGAAAACTTAAAAAAAAGACTGAAAAAATATTTTCTTCGTCGATCACAAGGGAAATTAAATTCCTCCCTAAATAAACCACCACTTACGTCAGTGTGCACCAGTCGGTCCATTCACTGTTGTTCTGTGGACAGGAACTGATGCACTCGTTTAGTATTGTTGGTTCGTTCTTTGTCTTACATCATTGTGTAAAGATTTGAAAACTGGAAGTAAATAATGTAAAACGTGTATCCACAGTCTGTCACAAGATATCAAATTTCGGAAGGGCTCTTTCAACGAGAACTATGTTGAAGTCCCTTGAAATGGGTTACAAAAAGGCTGCCCACCGTTCCTGGAACAGCTGTACCTTGCCTCGCAATGCCATGACAGAATAATCAAATGAATGGCAGCCAAGATAACTAATTCCATTAGAGACAAGGTCTCCATGAAAACATACAGCCCGTGCTTAGTGCTGTTTGGACTGAGGTTGCTGCCAAGTCCATTTTGTTTGTAATCTCCATTATTTATTATTTGTAATGGATGTGCTACATGGCAAAGGGAAGGGATGGGGGAAGGAAGTAGGGCAGTTGGTACTGCGTGCATCTGAGACTGCCAAGGAGCTGGTAGTGCATTATGTAAGTTCAGACTGGATGACAATTGAGTGGACAAGAAGAGAAATTTGACGGATTGAAAGAAAGGTTGGTGGAGAGGAAGACAATCGAATGAACAAGACAACGAGTGGATGGGCAGGAATACAGAAGGACGGACTGAACTACACAATGATGGAGAGGACGGAAAGTGCATGTGACGTATTCAAGGAGGTGGCAGGGACATGGGGAGAATGGGGAGAGATATTAAAGGTATAGGTAGGAAGACTAATTGGTGAGCAGGACTAAATGGTGGTCTTCGATCAAACGCTATACAACTCTCTCTATTTCTACCTCTCATTCTCTCTTCTTCTTTCCTTCGCTCTTCTCCATTGTTTTTTTTCTGTTCATGTGTTTAAAAGAATTTATCGAATTTAAACGACTTACAAGCCATTAGTTCACAAAATCATCATGTTCACATCACCCAGCGAGGCAACAAGTCAACAGCGAGTTTCAACACCCAAAAGAACTATAAAAGTATTGTTCAGACACCACCTCCCTCCTTGTTCTGTAGCGTTCCGGCCATGAAAGAAAGAGCGGAAGGACATGAAAGAGTGGCCATCTAAAGAATCGCAAGAACGGCAGCGTGAAAGAGTGCAAAGGCTTGACCTTTTCCAGTTCTCAGAGAAATAGATGGAGAGAGCTCGTTGCCAGGCAACTTTACCACCAAGTCCCTTCCCCCTCCAAGGCCGACAAGTCTTAGTTATGGGTATGACCATTGCGTCCCCACAAAGTTCTTCGGTATGGTTGAGATGGATGGGATGGAGGAATGAGATATTATTTAGGAGAGGAGATGGTAGAAAAACGAAGTTAAAGGAAATGAGAAATGAATCCCACACCTGTGCATAGTTGTGGACAGGTGTGACAAAATTTGTTAATTCATTATACGTGGATCATCTGTCTTTTTCATTCAGATTGTAATGACATCGGTTTCTGCCTGTTTTTTGAGGATACTACAGTCATAGCAGACTTAACCAATTCCTCCAGCAAGGAAAGTGAGGGTCTTCAGTGCATGAGCAGCAGGTGTTCCACGAAAATGTTACATGCCCATCTTCGTGCGTTCAGGATCTCTGATAATATGAGGGATCTTTGGTGATATCCGTGACACCTTTCTTGATTGATAACTGTGAATGGGTCTAAACTCAATTCTGATCGGGTCGATTCGCAGAAGGGTTTTTTTCTCCTGCCCAACATGCCACATTGTATTTAAAAAAAAAATTTAACCCAAGAGGCGTTAGAATAACCGAGGTTAATAAGGGTCAAATGTAGCGTGCCAGAAGGTGCTGTTGCTTCAGCATCTCAATACAAGCTTTGGCCTACACTGTGTGATAGTCACAGACATTATTTCCTATGTCTCTGAAAACTACAGTCTTGCTTGTAGTCCTGCTAACTTGCCTTAGTGTTGGTTGGTTGCATGGTGAGTTCTTTTGGTTGGCTGGCTCCGTGGTTAGTTTGTGCAATGCGAAGGTCCTTTCTAACCGAAAAAATTCATTCGTCCAGAAAGGATGAACAGAATCTGGTCAGTTTGAAGCCTGCTCAGGGCAGAAAAGTTACCCTGCCCGTCCAGCAGCTGTCCCGTAGAAATGGCAAGGAAAGGTAAATGCAGCAGAGAGAGAGGGTTGGCCTGGGCTCTACATGCTTTGCTCTAGACACGGTGAACTACTCACCGTTTGCAACCCCTACTTCCCTTAGCTATCGGGGTCTCTTTACATCCTTATGCGTTAATGCAAAAGGAAAGAAAAGGCAATTGAAGTGAACAGTTTGGGTGGATGAATGTTAAAGTGTAATCACCTGCTATAAAAAAATTAAAGTATTGAAATTAAATTGTCGGGATGCTACTCCTTTTCTATTCCATTGTCTGTTTTGATACTGAACTAGACTGGTTGCTATGGTGACCGCTGAGAAGGTGAGGTTGTTGTTAACACACTTAAGTGTACGTGAGTCAGGGACGACATTGGCAAGAGTTTAAAAGATTAGCAACATAATACAACCTTAACAGTATTTACAAGATAAGCTTTTAACATCTTCATCCATGAAACTGAGAAAAATAAAACTTAACAGACATATTTAAAGAAAAAGCGTTTTCATTCTTTCTTGTAATCCGCTTTTTTCGGAGAAAGATAATCAACGTATTGTATTTTTCCTCCCGACATTTTGACGCAAGTTTCCATCCACGTGACTGCTACGTGATACGTGCTAGACGAACGATTACGTCTTGAGGATTAAGATCCTGAGGTACGTTAACAACTTATCTTCGCTAGGAGGCGCTACGGTGCACGCACAGTGCGCCTTTCACACGGCTGGTTCAATTAAAATTCGTTTATTATGCGAAAAATATGCCTACATGTGTAATAAAGATTCTCATATAATAATGCATCCTGCATCTTCTCTGGGGATGACAACGTCAATTTCAAAGTCCAAATGTGTCAGTTGCACTTTCCTTTCTTCTGGCAACCAAGATTTAACGGTCCCCGTACTCGAACCGTTGGCTCCTGCGGCAGTGAAAAGCATTTTTTGTTTATTGCATACTGCTTTGCAATACTAATCAAACAACAATAAGTAGGAAGGGATGCGTGTGTGTGTTTCACAGATTACTGCCTGCTGTTGTCCATCATTTTCTTCAGCGTGCCTAATTATGTTCAGTACTGAACTTGTTAATGATGGTGTCCGATCCAACTAACCGTCTGTTGATGCTTCTCCCGTCTTGAAAACATGTACAAATGTTGAAAACAAAAACTTATTTTTTGTGTAACACTTTTGCCAGGTATACGTTGTTATATTCACCAGACAATGTCAAACACATATCTGGAGTCTCGACACAGAACACAACGTCGAGCATCTCTCGACAAAGAACACAGTGTCGAACATATCTCAAAGAACCCAATATCCAAAAAACTTCTCACCACATTAGGCAAGAAAAAAATCGTACTGATATACACATCTCATCACACAGTACAAAGCCGTACACAATTCAACGCACAGCATTGTGTAGAAAACATCACACAGTACTCTGATAAACATCTCTCACTACAGAGTACAACATCGAATGCTTCTCAACATCCTGTTTGGTGCACATCTCACATCACACAACATCAAAAACAAAAAAAACCAAAAAGCGCGGAAGCGGTACTCACTACAGTTAAAACATCTGTCCAGCGTGTACACAGTACCCACCACGGTTATAAAGACTGTCCAACGTGAATACAATACCCACCACGGTTATAAAGACTGTCCAACGTGAATACAATACCCACCACAGTTAAATAGCCGTCCAACGTGAATACAATACCCACCACAGTTAAATAGCCGTCCAACGTGAATACAATACCCACCACAGTTAAATAGCCGCCCAACGTGAATGCAATACCCACCACAGTTAAAAGACTGTCCAACGTGAATACAATACCCACCACAGTTAAAAGACTGTCCAACGTGAATACAATACCCACCACAGTTAAATAGCCGTCCAACGTGAATGCAATCCCCTCCACGGTTATAAAGACTGTCCAACGTGGGTACAATATCCACCTCAGCTGTCAATTCTTTTTTTTTTCTTTTGAGATGCCACACGAAGTCGACCAAATCTTTGAGGAAAATTATGAAATTTACTTTGGGTGGCATCCGTAGGCCTTTGCCAGAGAGAGAGAGAGAGATGGGTGGGGTGGGGTGGCGTTACAGTCCATTAAGTGTGCAGCAAGTAGTATTGCATGGAAGTGTTCCTGTGTGCTTGTATGTGTGTGTATGTGTGGGGTGAGGGTATGTGTGGTCCGCCTTGGGTGGTAGTCCAGCCGGCCGGTGGCCCTGGCGAAAGCTGTTTAAATGCCAGAACAAGTCTGAAGACAAACGACACGAAACGGAAACAGAGGGGGTTGGTGGGGAGGGGGTCTGTAAAGGCAGAAGCACAGCTCCGGTCTCGCGACTCGTATTTCGACACATTAAGTGTCTCGTAAAGTAACATACGACAGAGCCTCTCTTATATGTTTTGACATTTTATGGCTGGTTTTAGCAGGCGAACTTTCTGGAAGTAGTTGCCCCTACCAGCCTGTCTACTTTATGCGAAGATCAACTTGTGCACATTGACTCCGGATGTTATTCACGGTCTCGTGCTCACAGATGGACTTCGTGAGGAAAAGGTACAGTAGCATATATCCTGAAATCGTTGGTCATTATTACCGATAACTAGATGTTCCTTTTAATGTTAGGGTTTTTACTGTGCGATAATATAGTAGACAGGACGCATATAAAGAAAAAGAAAATATACAAGAAAAATTTAATACCACACTCCATCCGATGGGATGCGAACCTGAGTGGTTACAAATGTCAGGATGAGAGCAGTACTTCCTCCATCTCATATTAAATCTGCGCTGCCACCGTCCAGTGCTTATTCCACAATGCGCTCTCTTGCGTATAAACCTGTCATTTGACTTCTCGTTATATATCTTATTGCGCGCCGTAAAACACGGTCGACCGTTACACACATATGCCTGGCGATAATATCTCCTGCTCTGTACTCCCTCCCTTACTCATCAGGGCTTGTGTGGTTTAAAACTTTTCCTACGTAGCGTGGCGATGAAGTTTATTTTAACATCAAAAGATCGGTTCTGTCCCCTTCCCCCCCCCCAAACCTCCGACCCCTCTCGCCGACACATGTTGCGGATCGCACTCCCTTCTTCCGCGTGCTATGGCTAGCGGCACACCCCAGGGAGCCCACCTTGTTTTGGGAAGAACCGTGGCACTGCAAGGCGCGAAAACCTCATCCAGGTCACTTCCCTCGCACGCGTTTCTTTGAGTGGGGCGACGGTGGGGAACAGAAATCGTTTGACAGTGGCTCACCGTGCAAGGGGAAGGTGTACGGGGCACTTTTTTTTTTTTAAGCACCAGCTTCGCTTTTTTTGTCCCGCTTTCACTTTCACGGCCCCGACGAGCGAACTGGGCTAACAAATTGCATCCCTTTCAACCGACATCCTTCGCTTCACTGCCTGTCAATAGATGGCACTGCTCGCCCAAGGTCGTGACGTCACAGCGCCATATATGGAATGGGGTTAATAAAGCTGGATGTAAATGACAACAAGCGATCGCTCGAGCTGAGAGCAGTGTTTTGAGACGGTGAACCCTCCGTGACCCGCTTATAGCCTCTTGTGTGTGTGTGTGTGTGTGTTGCGTGTGTGTGTGTGTGCGCGCCCGTGCACAGCAGGGCAGCGCGCAGAGTCGAATTATCACTTCTCGTGTGACTAACATCTCCAAAACAACCAGACAACCGACCCCCGTCATCGCACGTGGAGTACTGCGAAGGAGCTGCGAGCGGGAGACTGTTTTTGCGTTGCTTTCCAGATACGCCGTGAACGTTAGTGCGGCGGGTTAGTGTGTTGGTGGTGTTGGTGGTGGCGGTGTTGTTGGCTCCCGAAACATCGTACTTCGCTGTGGCAAAAGGGTCGATTGGTAAGTAAGTTACTTTCAGTCACTGTATGTTTTACGTGCGCTTGGCCGATCGCTGGATTTCTCGGTTTGAAATGTGTGGCTGGCAGTTGACAAGGGGAACATTTCAACGATTGCCAGCCTGTGTAAAGAGATAGCTGATAGCCGATGTGTTTGGGGGGGTCAGGTCTCTGGCCTGGTCGGTCACCTCGCGCCATCTTGAACAGCGAGCGTGGAATGCGGGCCTTTAATAACTCTGTGTGGTGGGGGAATTAAGCTAGAGTCGGGGCTCGGGGGGAAAGGGACACTTGGAGAGTAGAAAACAAACTAGTATCCTAGAAGAATGCGCTGTTTACAAAGGTACAACTACAGGAATATAAATCCTGAACCCACGATTTCGTTGGCTGTTCTTTCGGAAGTTGACAGCCGTCTTCTGTAAACATTGGTTTCGCTTTGACTTGGAGTATATTTTTTGTAATCTGTTATTTGTATTTGATATTTTTATATAAAGGGGTCAGTATTTTATGTGTTTTTTTGTCAGGAAAGAATTAAGAAAGTTCTTACTACTAGGCTAAAGTAAAAACAACTTGCTCAGTGACCCCCATGGAATGGGTATAGTTACCACACCCCTCACCTTCCCACCTGAAACTCTCCCTCTTTCCGAATCCAAATCTTGTTTTTATTAGATTGAGCAACTTTCCTTACACATTAATATCCCATATGATCTGAAATCCATAAACACTTTTCCACACCTGTCAAACCCAGCAGCCTCCTATGTTTGTTTTCCTCAGCATGGATCATGAAAAGTCGAGATTTCTCAGCAAACGGCCATAAAATGATGTGTTTCTGTCATTTACAGGTCAGCCAAAAAAAGACTATGTCGGACTGCTTCTTTCATGAAACGTTTTTCACCCTGAGTTGTGTCCTGTTGGGTCCGTCAGTATGTTAAAACACTCTCTACTTGTGCTTTTTCTGTGGATTTTATGTCCTGGAAACAACAGAGCCGGTAAGTCAGCCTTTATCTTGTCTTTTTTTTTAGCGAGGGAGGGGTGGGTGTGCCAGTTTGGTTTTGTTTTTGCATGCTGATAGTTTTATGTGACTGGATTGAGTCAGAGTTAGGAAGTAATATAAATACTTATGATTCTGCATAAAATTTGAGACAAATAAAACATGTATATCATAATATATACATATATACACATTAAAGTAGTATACAGTATACTGTTAATGTTACACTGTATGCCATATGATGTTTCAGTTTTTTTAAACCAAATTTGTTTACAATTATGTTATGGGCTTAATTAATGAATCTACCTAGTTTCAAGTTAACTGAGAAGAGCTGATAAGGTGTGTGAGTATGGGGTTTTTTTTTAGTTTGTTTTTTTAACCAGTTAGAAAAACTCAAATAAGAAGACAGGCAAAGTATTTCTTTCCTGCTTGAAATTTAATTATTTTAATATTTTCATCCTCTGCCACAAGATTTTAGTTGCTTTTTAACTTTACAAAAATGTGACAGTTGTTACAAGTATTTTCAAAAGGGGAAGGTGTGTTCAAAAAAAAAGTATTGTTCATCGTGGTTAATCCTGAGTAATTTGAGGAAAAACATAATAAAAAAAAATTAACTGATCATTTATGTTCACTGTCAGTGGTTGTTCGTAGAGATTAATGCTGTAATATGAGGGTATCAGTAATAAAAAAAATTAACTGGTTATTTATGATGCCCAGAACATCTCTAGGTGTCCATGTTTGAAAAATTTCACAGTATTTGCAGCCACTTAAAATTTATCTACAAAGGTAACAGTGTTGGCATGGTGGGCAGATAAGATATTTAGTTTATACAGAAAGGCTTCTGGCCTATCTATTCATATCAGAATAATGTCTCTTTAAATGTCACCCACTGAACTAGTGAGCTAAAAGTGCAGTCTGGGCTGCACCAGAACCCCCCAACCTTACATCTGTTCAGAGCTGAGCCACACTACACGTTTGCGGAGAGATTTACCAAAAGTTATCACCTGGTAATGGATCTTAGGTTTCAGATAATCTGGCAAATATGGAGGCAAAAAGGAGTTTTAAATAAAATTTGTTCAAACAGTCGCTGTTTAGCTAGTGGTAAACAGACTTGCTGTATTTTTGTTTTGTGTTTTAAGGGTCTCTTTTTTATTATTAATTCTAGATTTTGTTGCCTTGTATGCAAATTGCCAGCTAAACATTTAGGTAATACATTTATATCTTATTGAAAGAGAAGGGACTATAAATCCCCACTTACAATACATTTATGTAGATACACACACGAGTATGCACAGAGATACAAAGGTTTCTTAAATAAGACACTTAGAGCAAGAATATAAAGTTTGAAATTATAAGATTTACATACACATTAAAAATAACTTTGACACTTGGTTTAATGATGCCTGGCAGCTCTTAAGTAAATAACAAATTCATAACTTTTTTGTTTGGTTCAAGCATGTCACTTTTGCATATCAGTTTAAGCTGCATAAAACCAACTATTTTTGCATTAAATTATGTTATTTGGGTCAGCTTTATCCTGAATCATATGTAGAGGAATACATGTTGCTTTTGTTGTTTTATTATTTTTGTTTTTGAAAGTCTTTCTTTCATAGAGAGTATATATCTGTGCAGCAGAAAAGTGAGGCCGACTTGTTATTTTGAGTGTTAGCTGCTATAAAAATGAAAATTACAAAGCTAGAATCTTCAGATTTTAAACAAAAATGTTAGAAAAGTGGTTGGTTTGTTGGGTATTTAGTTTTGCATTGAAGAGGATGCTGTTTTAGATTTGTACAGAATAATAATAAAGATCATAAATAGCAAGCATTTGGTCAATAAAGTGAAGGGAAAGGAGCTTTCAGAGCTTAATATAAGCTTTAGTTTTATTGCATTGTTGACGGCACTGGACTAAGAATGCTTGCTAATCATTGTGTATAGTGCTTTAGTAGATTAAAGTTCTAGCATTTCATGAAGGCATATTGTGAGATGCTTTTGCACTTTCGTCTAAAATTACAGTGCTTTCTTTATGATCTTGAATATTAGTATAGCAGATTAATTTCAGTTTTACCATTTCTGGCCATATATTTGAAAGATCAGCAGTTGCTGAGCTCAGGAAACAAAGATCATGTTAAGTGTGCAGCTTAGAAAACATTTTGTGAAAACAAAAATTCAGCCAGTTGGTGACATTAGTGTTTTGTGTTTCTGCTTCATCTGCTCAATTAACTGAGCAACATTCAAAAGTGAAGTTTACCATGATAATTTAGAAAGAAACAGAAGACTAATGAAAAGTTTCCTATGTTTGAAGACAGTGGTGTACTTTTTTCACTTTCTGTTTTTTCCAGTTCTCATCTGTGTGTGTGTGAGAGAGAAATCAGGAATGTGCTGTGCTTAAATGTTGTTAAGTGTTGAAAATGACATTGTTGCTATCTTGCTTATTACTTTTTGTGTATTCTTTTGTACCACCCTTTCTCCCTCACTTTCTCTCATTCTTACACACACATACTTTATGTTCATAATTGTCCTAATGACAAAATAAATTATTTATAGATTATTTTAAATTCAAAACACGAGTATAGTTTTTGATAGAAACGATTAAATATGTACAGCTAAACATTGTGACCTATAAGGATTGCTTGTGAATTTTGTTTTCAAAGAATGCCCAGCTAATGCAGCAGAAAGAAAAAAAAAATAAAAGAGAAAAGAGAACAGCACCAAGAAACTAAAAGGGTGAAGAAAAGCTTATTTGGCATGGTATTTATGCCAGAAATAGAAAACAAATTGTTTGGGAAAGTGTGATTGTGCTTTAAAATCTGTAATAGCAACATAAACACATCATCCAAACTGATTGTATCCATGTTAAGCAGTGAAGATGTGCTAAGCAGCATAAGATAAAAACGTGGTAGTGGCTTCTGAGACTCACAGTAACAATACACATATGTGTTTCAGCTGCATTGTTGGGCACTGTAGAGGATGTGAAAAGATTGAGAATGTAGGAAGGATCATGTTAACGTTAATACTTTCCAGATAATGGTGCTAAGCTGAACTCTGTGGCAGGAACAAAATGTAGGATCGGTCATGTTAACGTTAATAATTGTAGAATAATAATATTTATTTGAACTACTTACTTAGTCCTCATCGTACCTTAGGTGGTACATAAGGCATTCACTAGAGAACCTCCATTTTTTTCCTGTGACCAGCAAGTTTTTAGCCCTGCTGTTCCCGGACTGATTTTGGTCCTTTAGCTCTCTCTCTCTACTGACCTTCACCATGTTTCTTTTGGCCCACCACACTTCCTTTTACCATCAGCTGTCCAGTGAAGGGCTATTTTGGGTGGGGCCTCTGGTTTCATTTTGGACACATGCCCTAGCCATTTCCATCTTCTTTTTTTGGATAATGGTTGTCATATTTGTGCAGCTCGCTCTTGTAAGGATTTCTTCATAAGTAATTGTGTTAGGCCAGACTGTCTTGAAGATTTTTCTCAGACATTTGGTTTGAAAGGTCTCTAGTTTCTGCCTGATGTTTGCTGATATCTTCCAGCACTCACTTTCATAGGGTAAGATAAAAAGGACATTACTTCTGAAGATTCATAATTTTATTTTCCTTCTTAGAGCTTTAGAACTCCAAATTTCTTTTAGCATGAAAAAGGCTTGATTTGCTTTGATGAGTCTGTTTGTCACATCCTTTTCTGTATCTCCATCTGTTGTTACTAAACTGCCAAGGTATGTAAATTCTTGGACTTTCTCTACTATTTTGTTATCAGTTATGACGGGTTCCGTTGACTTGGCATTCTGTCTTGCATTCTGTCATATTTCTTTTGTTTTTTCTGTGTTTACTTTAACTCCTATATTTGATGCAGCTTTGGTAAGATTGTTAATCTTTTCTTGCGCATCTTTAAGGATCTTGTTGGCTGGATAAAGTAACAATATCATCAGCATAATCTAAGTCTTCCAGTACAGATGTAAGTGTTCAACATATTCCTCTTTTCTTGTTTCTTAAGTCAGTCCATGGCCAGTATAAATTAGAATGAGAGAAGGCATCCCAGTTTGACTTCCTTTTCACTTCCTTCTCTCTCTGGGAATATTCTTTCACCAACTTTTCTTTTAGGCGTGGAGACTTTGTGCCGAGCGACTGGTGTTTAATCTCTTTTCTCTATTCTATTGTTTTCCATGTTTCCAGGTAGATCCAGCTCTCTTTTTACTGTTTTTCCATTGCTGATGTTCTCCGTAGCTTCTTCTTTCATTGCTAGGTTAAAGTTGGCGATTGCCATCTTCGTGTCATCTGATAGGATGCTGAACTTATTTTTTTAATGCTATGATGAATTTCCACTGAACTGCTGAGTCTTTAAGTTGATAGATGTCAGAGTGTGGATGTCTTTGTTCTCTCGCCTTAGCTTTTCTGAGCTTAAGTAAGTTGAACTACTACAAGATTTGTTAATGTTGCCTGTGTAAATTGAGCAGTTTCTTGTCCCTATTTTATTCATATAAATTTCTGATTAATTTTATACTTCTGTGTGGAAAATCTATTTGGTCTTGCATATTGTGGGTTTCTGAATCTGACCTAAATTATTATTTTTTTCAGAAAACTTTCAGAACTTTGAATCCAACTTCATCTAAATTTAAATTTAGCTTTATTAAACACTTTTTTTTTTTGGCAAATTTTTTTTCAGGAGTGGGTAGCATTAGTAACAAAAGATTTTTTGTTAGATTTTATGTGGTGTTCTATGGGTAATTGAAGAACAGTGTAAGTAGTGGTAAATACAAATCATGCTTAGAAATAAACTGAAGTACTGAATAACTTTTGAGTTTTGCTCATATTCATTGTGGTAAAACAGTGATAGTCACATGAATGTCATGCAGTCTGCTCTAGTCAGTCTGTACAGTCCCTTGCTGAATTTAGCACTTAACAACTACTGTACGTGACTGCTAAGTGTAATCTACAGAACAAAGACACTATATTATTCACTGTCAGCTTAAAGGTAATGAAACTGTCAGATTTTCACTTTCTGTTGACCTGCAGTGTTTCATATCCATAAAATTCCTGGGATTTTTAGACACGAAGATTATCAGTGTATGGGTATCTTAATCACAATTCAGAGGGGGGGGGGAAAGCACACATCGATGTACCTGTGTTAATGCTACCCTAATCTTGATCACTGAAGCCAGTAAGTTGGTCTAATTATTATTCTACTAGTGCCATGTGTTTTTGTTTGTAAAACTGTGTTACTGATAGTTGATAACAATGACAGAATATCAGATAATATCTGTCTGGTTTAATGCCAAATACATCATGTGATGAGACCTCTAAATGTGTTTTTGTTTTTAGACCTTATTAGCAGATTTGACACTTCACATGTTTTTACAAACACGCACAGAAGCAACCTTTCCCAGAGTAAAGTGACTAATGGGCGAAAGGTTTCAGACTTTTAAAAAAATAAGATTTCATAGTCTTTTCCTCTTTTGCATTAAGCATATTCTGCTCCAGGCAGGAAAGCAAAAAAAAAATTTCAAAGGCGTGGTGGTAATTGGACGACTACAGAACTGGGAACCCTGTACGGACGTGACATAAAATGTATGTTTGGCCGTTAAACAGGAAAAGATTATGATAGGGCATGCACCTGCTAACACTATTTTGAAAGAGGTCAGCATCTTTATTACATGCTATTTGATTGTATGATAACAATGCTGAAACATAAGAGGTTGCGCTGGAATGAGTCATTCCCAGTGAATTAAATAACTTCACAGCAAAATTATATCCAGTACTAATTCTCCCGGCGGTATTGATCTGTGTTATTGACTTCCAGCTCTAAGACAGAGAGAGAGAGAGAGCACTTAATAACTGAATGAGATTAAATACAAATATGTGATTTGACAGGTCACTAAATAATGGAAAGAACTAAGCTGCCAGAACACAAACTTTCAACTCAGTCTTGTATGAGCTTTGCAGGCCTGAATGTGTTGGATGCACCAGTCAGTCAGCCAGTCCCTTCTCCCTGCTCTCTCTCTCCTGTGCCTTTTGGCTTCTTTGACCTACCTCTCACAGTGTTTGAAGCCCTGCCTGCCCTACTGTGCCCCTGCCCTCACACATTCCAGAATATTTACACTTTGCTACTGCAGCAGCCAGAAATAGAATGCTTCCTCAAGACCTTTTTGCGCCATTTGAATTTAGTCAGAAGTTTTACTTACAGGTCTTCTTTCCTAATTTTACAATAGATCCTAGAGGTTGTAGGAGTTTAGTTTCTTGCCAGGGTTCAAAGCTTTACAGAAGGGAGAAGAGGGAAACTTGAGAGGGGAGGAAGTGGCCAGCCGCAAGCAGAATATTGAAAGCCTAAAGGAGTAGTAGTGTAGCACTTTTTTTCTCACAATTCCATTTTTTCTAAAAGTTTAATGCAAGATGCTATTTCCCCTGATAATAATAATAATTGAATTTGTAGAGTGCATTTCCTTATGTAGAGGTGAACTCATTGCACTGTGCAGAAAAAAATATTGCAATGAACCAACAGTCAACCATACAGCTAACAAGTATCTGCAGATGGATAACACCATGGCAAACATGAACTAGATCTACCATATTCCATTCTCAAGATACACCCCTGCAGAAATGGCCATTCACAGAAAGATCAGAATTGCAACAGAGCATTTATACATATTCCTAGGTACCATATGACCTCAGTTCTTCCACTATCTTCAATGGATAAATGGATCCAGGTACAGACCTAATTTCTGTTTTTTATGTGCATGGTGATGTTTGAAGGTGTGTATCACAAGGACAGAAGTGGGATGCTCACCCAGATTTGGAGAAGAGTATCTTGCATTGAAGCTTGACCGAATCATTAAGAAAACATTTCCACCCCTTGAGTCCTTTAAAATTTTAAAGTAGAGGCTTTGGTGGTCTGTATTTCTAAAAAGTATAAAATACACTTTTTACAAACAAGAAACTTAGTCCGCAGATGAAAGAACAAAAATTGAACAAGGTGCAGTGAAAGAATATTCCCTCAAACTATGTGTACTTAACTTTTTTGTTAGCTGGTTGACACTTCCTGGCTGAAGGCCTTGCCCCTCCATGCATGTAAAGTTAGATGAGAATACAGGGCAGTTATTCTGACAGCAGGGATGTACCCAGCAACATACCCCCTTGATCACCTTCTACCAGCAAAGGCTCCGACACTTGACTGGAGAGAGGTTTTGGAGAGGGGGAGTACTCAGATGAGACCAAGGCTTTGCACACAACTCGAATTACAGTATTGGTACATAAACAATTCTGCTTTCACCAGGTTTTACACCATATGATATACGAGTCACTGGGGCATGTATTTAACCACTGGTAATGTGAGCCTGAAAACAAGGCTTTATACAACCATCCAACTCATTTTTTTTTAAAATTTAGTGATAGATACTTGATTCACAAGCACTCTAAGCATTCTTTTTTGGTGGTGCCTAAAACCAGTGGAGGCAACAAAAATTAGAAGGGGGGGTTTCAGCTATCAGGGAGGGGGCATTAGGGTGAGCAATTCATCCAGGGTAGACAGGGCCCAGTGAGGTATTAAGGAGCGGCAACAGAGGACAGTTTGGGGTTCATCTAGTAGAGATCAGAAAACATGATTTCAAGCAGGAAGAGTTCATCTAGTTTGGGAAGTGGGGGTGGTGGGTGTATCAACTGAGCTTGCAGAAGCTCACCCAAAAAATCGAAATATTGTAAAATTTAATTATGCCGTTTTATTTATTTAAAAGTTGAAAAGAGTTCAGAATTTGAAATGTGTTATTTATATATATACCATGAAATCAGAAAGGATGGTGTACATTTATATTTAGGTTGTGTAGCAGAATGTACATTTGCTTGTAAAACTTGTGCCATGTGGTTTTGACTTGAGCAAAAGATAATTGTTGTACAACTGTGCATTTTCTAGAAGAATGTAGAAGTAAATCCCGCTGACGTTCTAACATTTCTTGAGACATTTTGTCCTTGTATTTGTATGTTGGGGTTGTGGTACACTTTAAATTTGTTAATGTATGGTAGCACTTGAATGTGTTCTTAGCTGTTAATGTTATGTTAGTTCATCTATCCAGAGGACATACGAATAATTTAGCTGTCTTGTTTACATACACAGAAAGAATAATTTAGCTGTCTTGTTTACATCACATGCCCTTCCCACCCTCACATGCACTTATGTCTCCACCACCCCCTCCCCTTTCTTGCACACTCTCACTTTCTCTCTCTCCTCCTCACTCAAACACACAAGCATGCAGACTCATAGGTATTTTGTAGTTCAGATATCCAGAGCAGCAGATCTTTGTAAGACCCCGATTTTTACATTTAAAACATTTAAAATATTGTGTGAAGAAAGTGAAGAAGGAATGATACCCACTCCATTGCAGCACTATTGTAAAGACCTTGCTTTGACATCCATCCTCACTTTTTTCTGTCACTTTCCCACACATGAACTTTTTCTCTCCTTCTCTCTCACGCATATGCAAACAATTCACCCCTACCCCCGCCTCCCATACACATTCTTTTCACACACACAATCTTCTCTCATACAAACACACATACATGCATCCTCCAAAAACCCACATTTTCTCACATGTACCCATCAAAACACACACATGGAAACACTTCCAAAACACATTCAAGCATGCATATGAATGTGTCGAAAGTAGCAATCTAATTTTATTGGCCTTGTAAAATATTTAAAATATCACATCAGGAAGCGCCGAAGGAATAATACACAATCTATCATCTCCTCCAGCACCCACCCACCCACCCACACACACACACACACACCACTTGTTTCCCACTCACACGTTTTTCCAGGCGCGCGCGCACACACAAACACAAACACGCACGCTCGTCCACGTCATGACATTCTGATATCTGGGGTGGCAGGTCTTTGGGTTGGCAAGTAAGACACCCGTTTTATTTGCCTTTGTAAAATATTGCGTCAGGGAAGCGCAGCGTACCAACGCTGTGGCGAAGTGTCTGGGACTCGGCGCGGTCTCAAGTGTGCTTGGAGGCGCGCACCCCTTGCAGGAGCCAGGAGGAGCGCAGGCGAAAAGTTCGCAAAAAACAGCTTGCGCAAGCCGCTCAAGGCCATTGCTTCTTAGCGGAACTACTTTGCGCCTCTCTCCTGCCCTGTAGCCATTTCACCTGAACTCGGGTACACAGGATGTACCCCCAAAAGTCTCTGATGCGGAGGGAATGGGGGGGGGGAGAGTGTGCCCTCACCGTCGCCGGTGCATTGTGGTAAAATTCTACGGCATCGCAGGTTTGGGAAACGAAGAGTTGTCTAGAAAAACAAAAAGGCGTTCTCAAGACCTAGCTTTCAGCTACACCGATTAATTTTAGTTGTTTTGTGTCAGAAAGCAATGGCCCATACTTTTGTCCCAGAGGTAGTCCGGGGCAGAAATTGGTGCTATGGAATTTGAAGCAGGCCACGAGGTGTTTGCAAGGGACGATTTATTTAGGACTCTACTATTGAGTCTGACTCTTGGACAACAAGAAAGCAGATGTCTGTTAATGTTTATTATTCGGCTAAAAAAGGTGTAACACACATGAGGCAGTACTTCTGTTAAGACATGCAAAGGTAGAAATGTCAAAGAAGATTCGTGAAGACTGTAGCACATGTAAAGAGTAAGAACTTTTTTTTTGATTAAAAAAAAACCAAAACCAAACATGATTCTAAAGACCTTAGCTTTATTACTAGTCGACCTGTGGATCACACTTTCTGCGGCCTCCTTCCTTTGAACCAGTCTGACATGGTTAGCCCTACCAGAAGTGCTAGACCCACCTTAGCAAAGCACTTGAAGTCAGTGGTGCAAACATGCTCCATAAATGCATTGAAGCATGAAGCATTCATTGACTGTTTATGAAAATAAGTAAGGACACAGATATAGGCAGGGATGTAAATTATTTCTGACTCGCCTTCCTCCTGACAGGCACAGTCGTAGCAATAACAAAGAAAAATAAAATTAAATTTTGTACACTTTTGAATTACAGCAAAAAAAAAAATCATTAATTCCAACATATTAGAAAGTATGCCTTTCACTCCCAAACACTCTACATTTCTGATCAGCTGACTCAAAACAGAACACTGACTTACAAAAGTGTATGACTATCAGGGGCTGGTATAAATATTTGAAAATATGTAGATGGACTCAATAACTGTAATAATCCAAATCAGATATTGCTACTAGAAGTCAGGTTAGCTGTTTGAAATCATTTACATCCTGAACATGAACACTTAAATTTATTTCTTCCTAGGTTGCCAGTATTTTTTATACTTGTTTTAAAAGGATACAGAAGCATGAAAACAGCCAACACTGTTGTGTACACAGCTCCCCCATGATCTCTCCTTTCCATGCCCCTTGTGCTTTTTAATTGTAATTTTTTTAAGGGAGCAGAGGAAGAGATGCACTGATGTGAATGAAATTTTTATTGTCAGGTTGATGTGTTATAATTCAAATGCAAGTGTTCGTGTTTCTTCCCATTTATGCACACCATTTGCTTATCTGAGGGTGTTATTTATTTTTTTTCAGAAGAACAGGCACAAAGGACCTGTGAAATTTCACACAGCAACAATCCACATTATGTAGTGGCATACATCAGAGACTATCATCCTGGTCGGGGCTGCTACTCTAACAGCTCATCTCGCACCCACCAGCATGTTCATGTTATCAGTCTCAAACTCCGAGATCATGGCAGTGTGAAGTCAAGACGTAATGTGGTTCTGAAAATTGAACCCAAGAACTTCCAGGATTTGCAAGACTCAAGTGAGTTGTATGTAGATAAGGAATATGAAAGATGTTGGAGAAGGAGATAAAGGATTCCTGAGGGTAAAGTCTCTATCTTTATAAATACCATGTAAGGGTCGCTTGTAAGTTTGAAATAGCTCTTCCTTTGGATTTTTTTTCAGAGTAGGTGTACTAAAAGAATGAGCACTTAAATGTGTTAATACAAAGATATAAATGCACTAATAAATAAGTTATAGCATCATTTTAGAACCGTTTTTAATGTATCATCCTTTCATTTGGCTCATTTGGAAAGCTGCTTTGCATGTAGTTACCCCTGTTAATAACTTGAGCCATTTCACTTGTTAAAATACAAGTATTTGTCTTGACTTTATAGAAAATCTTGTTGGCAATGCTTTCTTCAGTTCTGAATTTTTTTTTCTCTCTTATACACACATACTATTCTCATGCTTTATAAAAGCATTTGAAGTATTTGACAACAATTTTTTTTCCAAATCTACATATTTTTTAAATTCTTGTTGTGACATACCACCAGCTGCAGTTTTATATGAGTATTATGTGCTGTCATAAACGTCTGGAGAAAGAATTTTTATTTGCATATATTTTTATATTGATAATGCATTCGGCTGTGACTCATTCAAGCTATTGAAGCTGGTTAAGTGTTCATATTCTTTTATGATGTAGTGAAACCGTTTAAGGTCATCCCCAGGGAATAAAGAGCCTTATCATTTACTCTGCATGCATACCTGTGTCTTCGAGTGTTTTTAAATGATTCACACACACATACACAAATGTATATGAACATATATTTTTGTGTGAAAAACTTATTTTTAGGATGAAATCTAGTGCACAAGTTAAAAAGAATAAAAAGAACTAAAAAAACCTTAGAAACTAGTTTTAAGTATCTGACATAAAGCTTCATCAGACGCTGATTAAAAGAGTGAAGTTAGTGATGATCAAATTATAGTTCTTTGTTTACTAATGCAGTATGAAAAACAATGGAACCAGAAAAGTCCTTTTTGTGAATCATCCAGCAGCTTAGTGGAAAAGTTCTCAACTGCAGCTATCTCCCTGAAGGCAGGTGCATTTCATTGCAGGTTTTCTCAGCCTGCTGAACACCTGTCTTCAGATGCTGGAGAAAAGTTGTGTTTTGAACAAATGCTCATCGTCAACTAAGATATATGTTTGTGAGAACAGAAAGGAAAAGATTGTTGACAAACAGAAGTTTAGCTCTGCGTTTGTTTGCACAAAGATAACTGACCTCTCTGGTGTTAAATTCAGTACTTGGCTTAGCTGTATGCATCTCTTGCTGCTTTCACATTGTGGATCCTGTCAGATCAAGACATTTTGCTGTTACATTTTTTTTTTGTTCCCTCCCACAGTCTCCTCCACCAAAGATGTAAAGGACCTGCAGCTTCATGAGCGGCAGGTGGCGTTCATCCTCAACTCCCAGCACCCAGTCAACTGGCAAATAGAAACGTCCATGAAATTCCAGCCACATACCAGACAGCGTTTCTTTGTGAGTCCAGGCAGTTTGTTTTGGTTTGTTCCAAATGGCACAGGTGCTAGTGGTATTATATTTCAGTAAGAAATTTTAATTATGTATCATTATGTCTTCACATGTGATGTTTTCTGTGTGTGATCATTGCAAGTCTTGATCAAGGAAACAAATGCATGTTTCTTTGTTTTAAAAAATTCTCTTATCAGTAACATTGCTCTTTTTTTATTTAGTCAAAGTGGCTTACGGTGTGGACTTGTAATAACATAATTCAGCCAAGAGCACTTCAGAGATCTTGGATAAAGAGTCATAATTTATTCATATTGCTTCCCACCCATCTATTTTTCATTACCTTCCAGTCTAGGCATCAGAAGTATGTATAGTGAGGGCTAAAAGAAGCACCTATATTATACAAAACACAACAGTAATAATAACTAAAAGAAAAGCAGTTAAGGTAGCAAATGTACTGTTTGGCAGTGAGCTCATTATGCATCAAGAAAAAAGTTTCTCTTATGGGTAACATTGCTTGTTTTTCATTTAGTCAAGTGGATCACACTGGCACAGCATAAAACTCAACTAACTCACTCAAGTGGATCACAGTGTGGACTTGTAATAACAGAATTCAGTCGAGCTCACCTGAAATGTTGGATGAAGGGCCCTAATTTATGTACCTGTTCTTTTTAATTACCTTCTAGTCTGGGCATCAGTAG
The DNA here is from genome assembly GCA_004794655.1 of Marisa cornuarietis. Classification (NCBI taxonomy): domain Eukaryota; kingdom Metazoa; phylum Mollusca; class Gastropoda; order Architaenioglossa; family Ampullariidae; genus Marisa; species Marisa cornuarietis. Next base: position 261,105 of record SMMW01000533.1, read on the forward strand.
TATGTGTAGTGATGGGCAAGAGAACCAGCTCTATAATATGAAAAACAATAATAATAACAAAAGAAGAGCAGTTAAGGTAGCACATGTCCTGCTTGGCATTGAGCTCTCAGTGTGCTTTAAGAAAACAATAGCATGAGAAATAGACACCATGACATAGTTTGCAAATGCAAAATCATAGGGAGGTAATGAAAGGAGAGACAGGAAAAAGACAACTAGCTGCTAAACGTATTGGTGAAGGTTTTTACTTTGCTATGACAACTGTTATTGAATACCATGTATTATGCCATAAAGTTGAATTTCTATTTAAAACAAAATGCAGACAGTAATTTGATTTGTTTTGAAAGACAAGACTAACTGCAACATTATCAATGATGCTTGTCTTCAAAATTTTTAAAAAATTTTTATTTTTAAAATGTATTTCTGAAATTATCAGAAATTGTGTTGTGAACTGAGCAGAGGCAGCTTTAGCAGTACCCAGCGCCCTGTGGCGCCTGGGCGAGTGTTATATGCAGGGCCGAGAGCCGTAAGTGTAGGCTATGTAGGCTATGTATCGTACCACAAGAATCTCCTATTGTCAGGCCCCCCTCCCCCTCAGGCGTGGAGCCTGTGCTGGTTGCCCCAGTTGCCACCCCCAAAGGCCGCCTCTGGAACTGAGTTGTGATTAGAGCTAAGGCATTAAAAAAGTGTTGTTGGTAGTGAAAGTAGGCTGTTTACTGTTATTCCTTACTTTTCAGAAGGATTATTAGTATTTTAGTGAAAGACAAGTCTCTTGTGTGTTTACCGCAAAGAACACTAGAAGCAAAGTTTATTTGTGAAATAGTTAAAAACTGAAAACAAATGACATTTTACAGAGAGTAAAGTGTTACAATGTAAGTTGCATTTTGTGTTCTAGTTACATTTTATACATTGTAAATATCAAGCTCCTGAGCATAAAATATTCTGTGAACCTTCATATTTGGCTTCCTTTTGCATGCTTTTTTTCTAAAAAACAAAAAACGAGCCTATTTTTGAATTGAATGGTTATAATTAAAAGTTGCTGCTGTGCCTTCTGCTGCAGAAATGGCAGCACTTGGGCTCTCAGAATGTATATGTGGAGATAATTACAGATTGGCTTGGTGTGGGTGAACAGCACCAGATGAATGTGACCAAGACAGCCTACAACTGAGTTTAGTCAACTCCCATTATGGAAATTACAGCACATACATTAATATGCTTTGCATTGAAGCTTTTTAGTGGTGGGTATGGTCGGGCGGTGGCGCAGTTATCAGGGTACAAATGTAAGCACCAATGTTCAAGCTAATGATGCAACTGTAAAATTTGCGGCAGTAAAGCCATACCAGCTAAGTAGGATGCCTGCTGTGTCCCTGTCCTTTCGTTGCCAGGAAGACTTGCTGCCAGGAAAAGGTTGCATTTACATGTGATGAACATATGTTACATATTTGCAAAATCATATATGTTCAGGCATTGCTAGAAAATTGGTAAAAGCTAACCTAAATTTTAAAAAGTTTTCAAATGGCTCATTACGAGATGAACTATTTCTCAAATATCAGTGAAAATTGAGATACCAGCCTTATGCATTGCTCTGATCGCCTTCGTTTCCACAAAAAATGTGAAGATCTTAGTTTCTGCAACCTGAGCAAAGTATGGTCATTATTGTGGCGATATCCCTCCTTATGTGATCCATGGGCTTTTTTTTTGGCGGCAATGATCATTGACATCAGAAGTTAGAATTAAGGAGAAAAAAATGTGTGCATCTTTCAAGAAAACAAAACTAAAAATGGGAATTAATAATGCATTTTTGTGTTGGTTTGACAGAGCCTGCGCATTTATCAATGATCGTGGTCACTTGACGGGACACTTGAAAATAGTTAAAGATTTGACTCAACCAGTGCTGATTGTGTGACTAAGGAAGATTACTTTAAATTGTAGTAGCACCTGCTTGGACTTTGTAAGATTGGCGTGATTTTAGAAAGAGTCGAATGCGGACAAAATGTCCCAATGTGAAGTCAACTGCTCATTATTTCAGTCACCGACAATAGAGAACAGCAATAAATAACCAGACACGTTCATTTGTTAGCCTCTTCAGAAACAACTAGACAGGCTTCATTGTTCAGCTCTCAGTAAATAACCAGGTTCGTTCCATTGTTCGATGCTCAACGACTGCAAAACGCTGCGTAGGATTGTAAATCGTTGGGATTTTGAAGAGGAAAGGACTCTTTAAGAACGGGTTCGAGAAACGGAACGAGGGGGTAACAAAAGGGTCAAGCGAGGTCCAGAGGAGAGGGCGAGGTCGTGAACTCAGTCACCGTCATCTCGGTAGAAAGGAGGAGACATTAGCAAACTAATGAATGAAAAGTGTCAGATCTGAGATTTGTGAGATTGGAAAAGGCAGCAGCCCATGTTCAGCTTTTCGTGTGCGTGTGAACTATTACATTGGAGGGAGATACTGTATGGGAGAGAGAGAGAGAGAGAGAAACAGAGCGCGTGCGGTTAGAATGTATAAGAAAGGGGTACTGCTATTAATAGACGGTTCGAATCAAGAGGTACCCGGTCAGGACGAGTATTCGTACGTTATTTAACATTTAGTTATAGGTAAAATTGCCTCAGCTTTAGTAAAGAACTAGCTGGCGAAGTTAGCCTGACAAAGTCTCTCCCTATTTGTGAAGTTACCTAACCGACCAGCACATCGGGAATTTCCGTAAAAGGAAGCGCACGTGCTATTCGTCCAGAGGATGAGGTCGGAAACTTACAGCAGAAACGACAAACTTTGGAGAAAAAAAAATTACAAGAAGCTATTTGAATTTATTCGTTTTGCCCCAGAACAAAACTATTAATTAATCCGAAGGCACCATGCCGGTTGCAATGCTTGGTTTCTTTTTTTTCATGGCATCGGCAATTATGAGAATTCAATAAAAACAATGTGTGTTCAACAGTTCTCTCCATCATATCTGTTTATTCGTAAGATTTACACAAAGTCAGTTTGCTATCGTTGAACTAAATCAGTCGTGATCTCTGCCATGTTTAATTTATATGAGAGAGAGTTTTTGCAGTGGGGTTCCTCCAATAACCTACCGACTGATAAAACGATTTTCTTAGGGTGTGAATCCGAGATTTTAGCCGCCATGTGCAGGTAGCCGATTTACCCAGCTGGGATAGGGATAGGGATAGGCTAGGTAAGCTTTCATTATGTTTATCAGATCCCCGCTTGCTAAACAACTTTGAGATGATGTATGGTCAAATACCTGACTATGAAAAAATTTGTTATCCGATCGTATACAGATTTACCATAATCTTACTTTTTTTTTTACATGACAGTATTGGTCCGTTAATGAAGGCTCGTAATAATCAATTCTTACTTTTAATTAGAAATGATATTTACATTTTATTTGACACATTCAATGGCCGAGGTTTTTAAGCCCTAGGTTTTTTATTTTATTAATTTTTTTATTATCAATCTTAGCTACTCCTTGAGATGCAAGATAATAAGCAAGCAGGATGTCCCTTTCTCTTTCTGTGTATGTGTGGGTGTGTGTCTTGGGGAGGGGGGAATAGGTGCACGCAAACGCCCAAGTACACCTTTGAGGATTCTGATGGAATGGAATTTTTCGATAGCTCGTGCCTGTGAGCTAAGGAAAGCGAATTTCAGTTTTCATTAATATTAACATACTCTCTCACTCACCCGTCCTCTTTGGGCCTCTCGACTCCTGAAAGGAGCTCTTTTGCTCATCAGGAAGTCGGAGCTGGTTTTGCGTCTGCTGCGGAGCTCGACGTCTCTCATAAACGTCATTTTGAGGGGTTTGTGGAGAGGGAGGAGGCCAGCTTCCGGCTCTCACTAACGCAGGAAGAAGGGGTGTCTGCCATCCCTGCTTACCACAAACTTGGCAGCAATGAGCACCCCGTCTGCTTGAAGACAGGGGATCCTTTGATGTGTTCCTTCCTTTTCTCTCTCTCTCTCGCTGTCCCTTTCTGAGAATAAAGTACTAGGTGTTTATTTAATATTGGCCAATTCTGTTTGATGGTTCAGTGCCCCACTTGATTTGTTTTCACGAGTTTCCTTGTACGCATGGTGGGTAGAAGGACCACTTGTTCTGTGATGCTTGGAGCCATTGTATTAGAATTCTGGTGTGTAGGCTTATATAATCTGGAAGGATCCCTTAAGCTGGAAGTATTCATACACGTCTGGATGTCTCCTGTCTTTTATTTTAGTAACATAGTAATGTGCATGCTGTCTGTTAGCAGTATACTTATCTCAATGTATCCTGTTAGCAGTATACATGTCTGTTAGTGTCGTGTCTACTGGCTGAGTACTTGTCGCAGGAAATTTCTTGTAGCTTCATACAGCAGGTCTCCAGGACATGAACGAGACTGACAGTTTGATAGATAAGTTGGATTACATACGTACAAATTGTCTTTAGCGCCACTTAATCATGTATATTTTTTCCTTCGGTTTACATACAGCGTTATGGAAACACTCCCAAATACCATAAAACATATTAAGCACAATAACAAAAAATGTGCACAAGCCAGTTCCCGCGTTTATTTCGAACTGCTTGTCTCTATCTCAGACTTACGCCCTGTAGCAGTTTGTTCGTAAGTTCAGATGTTCGTAACTCGGACGTTCGTTAATCGGGGACGTCATGTCAGCGAGCATCATTCGCTTGTCGCTTCGTTGTCACTGGTTCGTTTCTTCTGTGGCACTAACAGTTTTTCTCCCCGTGTATATATATATACGAACAATTCGGGGCTGGGCGTGCCTTTGTATGTATTCTTCATCCTAGAGGAAGCGTGCACGAGGCTCAAGAATCAAAGTGGTTTAGTTTTTAAAATAACTTGAAGCCATCAAAGTAATTTTTTCGACATCAACACAAATGTCCTTGACACAGTGGTTGTCCAGCGTTCAAAGAATAAGTAAATATATAGAAATAGAAATAATCCGCGCGGACCAGGTGACTAGGGGCTCCATTAGGTGGGGGGGGGAGGGCTTGTGATTTCCACCTAACTGAGCTTTGTGTAGACAGCACTGAAGAAGAGTGTGTTCCCCCTGTTTACCTACGCGATTACAGAATCGCGTCGCTGTGCTGCCTCATGTGTGCGCGTCAAAGAGAACAGTGAGTGTGTTCGCGTGGGGGACGTGCACTGTTTAGAAGAATGGCGATCTTTCAGGGATGGGAGAGGCTGTGCTTTATCACCCGAAACGAACAATCTGGGAGGGGTGTGTGTGTGGGTAAGATACCGAGTTTGCTTATGCCACTTTTCTTCCTCTTCTTTTTTTCTTCCTCTTTCCTTCTCATTCACACACAGAGCTCAGCATGTTCTCGTGTTCATTGCCCTTGACGATGCAGTTTTTTTATGCCTTTTTTTTTTCCCCTCTCTCACGCGCTCCCCCCTCCCTCCTACCAGAGCTCTACATCTTCTCATGTTCAGTGCCCTTGAGCAAACAAGGGTTACTTGTGTTCAGACCTCCCCTGTCAGTCTTCCACAACACACCGCCGTCCAGGTTCTATGCTGCTAAGGAATATTGACCTCCTCCCGTCTCTCAGTGTGTAGAGAAATTAGCTTTGCACGCTGTTGAAAAATTTAAAAAGTTGGTCGTGCAGAGTACAATCGCGGTATACTGAGCTAATTTTCCTGTACACACGTGTCAGACTTGATTCACCCTCCACCGTCTTTTTTTTTTTTAACGTCCATCGGTTTAGTTTACCTGTTCTCCGTGCGACCGAATTCGGACCAAGGAAGAAAAGAAAAAAAAAAAAGAGGACTCAAAAAGAACCTAATTTCCCAGGCCTCGTCTGTTGTTTGTGAGAGTGGGTAAGAAGTGGGGTACGACTGTTGTGTATAGAGGGTTTTTTCCCTCTCTCCTCCCAGGGTCTGTAAGGTCACGTCAGTTCTGACGTCTGGTACCGCCGCGAGCCACGCCCACTTCACGCGGACTCTTTGAAGAGACCGCACACAATGGCGGCGAACCGCCTGCACTACAAAACTCTCTGGTCGCCGGATCGCGGCGCCAACAACGCCGTGTGGGGGGAGAAGGGAGGTCGTTTTTTGGAGGAAGTGGTGGTGGTGGTGGTGGTAGTGGGGGGAGGTTAGAGAGGAAAGGAGGGCGAGAACCGTCAGCGATGTGGTGGCTTTGTAGGCTAAATATGAGGGCTATGTCCTGTGCTATTTATAGAATACAGAATGAAACTTTTAAAAACATCCTCCCACGATCCACCTCTGACACTCTTTCTCTCCCCCTCCCCAGATATTGCATTGGTAATAAAGCTTTATTCGCCATAGAAGAGAGCTGACAGTATCAGTATTGCAACAGAACAAAGGGGAGAAAATTCAAACTCATGGTTTAGAAAAATCAACACCATTAAATAGGAAATGCAGTTCGTGGGGAAAAAAGTTGCCGATAAGGAAGCCACTACTTCGCACCTTTTTTTTTAACGTTGTATTAAGTAGTTGCGATGATTTTTTTTCAAATTTGTGAATAGGTTTTCCAAAATCTGTATGTATGGATGGATGAAAGTTGTTTTTTTTTTTTCATTTTGGAGAAGTAAAAGTCATACATAGCACGTATTTAACACGAGGCGTCTTCAGGTCCAAAACCCGAAGGGAAAGGCCGAAAAATAAGATCCTCCCGTCTTGGAAAGACTAGACCCTGTTGTATATATTGTTTGCTACGCTGTTATGTGCTGTGAGTATTTGACTGAATTTCAGGAGTGATCGATTAATAATAATTAAGGGAAACAAAAACAACAAATTGTATCTTGCGAGCTGCTAAGAGAGGCTTTTTTACATAACTGATACGGAACATGTGAAATCTTCCTTGTTTCCTTGTCACAACTTCGATTTCTTGCTATTTTATTGTTTTTTCCTTGGAGTGGGAATCTTGTTCATTTTTTTAAACACTATTTTCTCTTGATGATAAATGCGGAGATTAATTAATGTAGGAATGTGGCGACCTCGGCATAGTGGAGAGGACAGTTATGTGTGTATACTTTAGCACTAGGTGAAACGTTTACTTTTTTTTTTAAAGAAAAAGGTACGGGTCGTCCCATAAACATTTTAAAGGTCGTTGGGGAGGGTAAGTTGACAGAGTGAAGAAATTACTGTAGAACCATACTAAGGAGGTGTGTCCGGATTAAAAACGAGGCCTGGTCAGCCAGTGATACCTCCCTTTCCTGTGAGGGGTTGGAGAAAGGCGGTGTGATGTGTAGGTACTATTTATGGTGAAAAACACAAGGGGGGAAAGGCGGAGCGTGTTTTGGCACGCACGTACTAGCCTGAACCTGTGCCTCCAGCAAAACTCTGGAGTCTTAGTGTCGGAGGAGAAAACCCGAGATGAAATAAACATGTTGACGGCATATCGGCCACATCTGGGGCTCATCGCTCGCTCACCACGGCAAGCGAGGTTTCGAACCCCTTTTACCACAACAAACACTGCTATCGCAACAAGACGATCCAACTCCCGCAGCCACTCCTCTCTCTCTCTCTCTCCCACCCCCCCCCCACTCACCTCTGTCAGTAGGTGTGATGATGGTTGGGAAGGGGGTGAGGGGATGATAACATTTTCAGTAGCGGAGCCGTCAGCTTGATTTCATCACTTACCTGATAAAAGGGGGCAGCAGTCTGCCACACCGCCCCACCTTGAGTTGCTGCACTTCATCAGGTGTCGCAGCAGCGAGGAGATGGAGGCTAACGTGGGTACACGAGTTCTGCAAGTGACAGAGTCCATATGGCGAGAGTGTGATATGTGTAGAGTTAATCCCAGGCGCGTTTTCGTCCGTTAGGTGGTCAACTGCTCTCTAGGAAGGTCGGGTGTGTACAAATCTCCGTGATTAAAAACTCTACTGACAGGGATATTTGCACTCATTGAGTTTTTTTTTTTTTTAGGTGTTGCTCATCATGATGGTAAATTCTTGTCAGAGAAATGAAACCGACAGAGGGACTTAAACAGAATGGAAATATGTTGGACGAGAATAGCAATTTTCAGGAAGTAAACTGAAGTAATGAAAATATCGGAATAAAATGGTATAATGATGGAAACTAATGTTTGTGGCACCTAGTTCAACAGTCATCAGGTACAGGGGTTGTGGTATAGTGCTGGTGTATTTTTCACCTTGGTGTTAAAGGTACAAGCTCGACTCCACCCTCCGGCGCTGCCAAGTGAGTGAAAGGTCATGTTGAGGGTTCAAACTGCAACATCACGGAAGGAAGTAGGTGAAATAGAGGGAGTTAATAATAGCTTACAGGTGAGGTGGCACAGGTATTTTTATTTGTTATGCCACTGGTTGGTACGTAACAGCGACACGTCACTTTCAGTTTAATCTAGTTTAATCAGTTTAATCTTTAAACTAGTCACGTGCGTATTTGTGTGCACAGAAGCACCTCGTGTGAGGATTTCTACAGCTCGGCGCGCGATGGCGGGGGGGTTTCGTTGACACTAGGGTATTACATTTAAAAATCAGAAATCGATCCCATTGGAGTTGTTTACGTGACCTTGAGGCCCAGCTGTTCGGTCTTATTTATTACACCTGTCATGCGCAGAAGGCACCTATTTAATTTAAATCCCAGAAACCTGTTCAGGCTCAAAACCTGTTTCACACCAAAGAACCTGCTTAAATCTCGCGAACGTGTTTTAAACCTTAAAACGTATTTTAAAGCTCGAAATATGTGGAAAGTTGTGAAACCGCTTAAACATTAGAACTTGTTTCAATCTCAGCGAACACTTCAGAGACATTTTAATGAGACACTTGGGACGATTAATTTAAACTACACGTTTTTGGGATTTACTATATTTTGTAAACGGAAAGAGTTCTATCAAATCGGGATGATTTCTGGTCTATCCCAGGGAACGCCAGAAATCGTGTATTAGCGGAAGGGGGAGGGGGGAGGTGTCACTCGTGGAGGGTTGAAATTCTAGAAATTATTTTTCAATAACTAATGAGTAACTGTGTTAAATGCATTTGCATTGTTTTGATTTGACAGTATATGACTATCGCATACCGTTAAAGTACATTTTATGGATCTTTAATCGAATATTGCAGCGCATGTTCGCACATTTTTTATTTACATTAAAAAAAAACACACACAAGGAAATTGCAGATAGGTTTTATCTGGAAAGAACTGTAGCACTTCCATCCTGACGGAAGTAATGTGGGCTATCTGACTTTCAAATTTCAAACATTTCTATCTGGTATAATAAGCTAAAACTTTAGCCGGAGATGTTGGAGACACTTGTCCGGTCCTTTAAAGACATTTACGGCAGCCCCACTTTTTTCCTCCATCGTCCCTTTAGCGGTGTACAGGCCGAGGTGAAAGGATGTAGGACCCTCTGTTGTGAACAAGCAGGGCAGGAGAGATAGGAGACAGAAAAGTGTGCCGACTCAAAGGTTCAAGCACAGAACTATGCCCGTCCAACAGGTTGAACATGAGAACCCAGGTCATGTTTGCAGGTCGCTTATTGCCCCGCGAAAGATCCTGTTTATGTGTCGCTTACTGACCCCTGAGGGCTCACCTGTAGTTTACTGACCCGCGAAAGGTCGTGTTTATAGGTCGCTCGAGTGAGCTTTTGTTCCGCGAGCATTCACATGCATGTTATTGGCGATTGGAAAATCTGAACAGGTTTGCTCAGACAACTTTGTGGAGACGTGCCTCCTGTAGACAGTATTTACCTTGGTGCCTCTGTGTGGTAGAGACGAACCTCCGACAGTGTAGATACCATGGGGAGTCGTAACTTGTAAGTGGTTCACAGTGCCCAAAGCATGCTATGTGGAAAGCAAACTGCAACATTTTCTTTTGCCGTCATAACCTTTCTCAAAAAAAAAAAAAAAAAAAAATCAGGCCCCGTTGGTTGTAGCTAGGGGAGAGTTTAAAGTCAGTTCTTGAAGAGCGATCAACCTGTGGTCGACCTCTTCTTCATATTAACCGCGCGGCTATACCTCCCCCCCCCACCCCCGCCTACGGAATGTTCTAGAGACATTGGATGTAGTCGTACGAAATATTTTCAATTTGTTTATACAAAAAGAGCAGCGACAATATAAAAAACAAAAAATGTCCAAGCAAGGGATAAACCGTGATGAAAGGTTTCTGCATGGGACAAAGGGAAGCTGGGGGAAGGCCTTGGCTCCTTTCACTGCCTTGCCGGTGCTTTTGTTCATTGATCCGCTGTGTGTAACGGACAATTAAAGACCTTGCAGCTTCTTTGTGAGCGTGGAGAATCTCCCCTTTCTCCACTCTATTGATTTCTGCGCAGTTTGCAACAGCAGACTTTTTTCGCAAGGACTTAGTGGGCTCAGAACGAGAAGGAAGTACGCCAGGCTCTGGAACTGCAGGAGAGTATGGACAAGGGGCGGACCAATCAAAGCGAAAATTTGCTTCTCGTAATGATTGTCTCCCGTTTTGAGTGCATTCAAGCTGAAAGAAAATAAAACTTGAGCGTGCCGGGATGTGGTGGATGTGAAGGTATTAACGATTTTTGTCATTAAAAGGACGGTTTGGTATTTGTTTTCAGTGTTGAAAGGCAGCCCCGTGTGTTAGCGACATTAACTTGGCCACTCGATGAAGAACAGATAACGGTGACTAACGGAATCGGACTTTCGGGAACATCAGCGAAAATTAAATATTGATAAAATACTTCAGTTTGGCCGCAGAGAACGGAGTTAACCTTCTGGCTAAAAAGCCTTGCTTTAGCTGCAGTTGAAATTTGGGAGATTCGTCCGGCGTGAGTAGTACTTGTCGTTGGTGTGTGTGTGTGTGTGGGGGGGGTGTATGCATAGTGGGAGGGGGGAGATCTGTCGACACGCAGTAGGTTTGTCAGTCACATTCTAGGAAAGCATGGGTCTAGGAGCAGGTGAACCCATAAGCGGCATTATGGTCGGGTGCCATGTAAAGCAAAGTTTCCGCCGTGTCCTCTCGGATGCTCAGAGCTTGTGATGGAGGGCGCTGCAGTCGTCGCCTTCTCGTCTTTTTGACGCGAGTGTCACTTGTCAAAAAAACATTTACAACTACTACCTCATCATTATCAACATCCTTATTGTCATCAGCACTGCAACCATTGCCGCCAGCAACCCCCCGCTATCATCGTTATCACATTTTTCGTCCGAACATTTTGTCTGCAGCAGAAGATAGACGCAGATGGGAGACGACTGGGAGGCGTTTGTTTGTTTATATCTTTGTCTTACTTCGGAAATCTATGTGAATGGGAAGGGTTGGAGAGTGGGAAAAGGGCGGGACTTTGTGCGAGATTATGAGCCATTGCACCTCAACGCACGCGCACACGCACACGGGCGCACACACCCATACATTGCATGTGGGAGTAGGGGACAGGGTGGGAAGTTATGTCGGACGAAGCGCTTTATTGAACTGTTGCGCGTATGCTGCTGCGGGCTGCCTCACGCGCTCTGCGGGATCTTCAAGTTCGTTGAACTCTCGCGAGGAAGTCTTGCGCAAGTGCGTACCTTACGTCATAGATGACCTGAAGTTTTGCGGTCGGAGCCTATCAAGCCAGTCCTTTCATGGCCGCGACTGGATGCACGAGGTGTGACTGCAGCCCTTGGTAGATGATGTAGATGACACAGGTGTTAATGTTAACCATCCCTCTCTCAGCTAGCTTTCTCCCAAACTTCAAGTTGTCAAAATCATCTAAATCATCAGGTCTGCTGCAACCTCTACCCTGCCCTACTAAACTGCGTGTATGTGATGTATATCTCTATGTCATTTATTTCTGGTGCACCAAAAAAACATCTTATCTTCATCAGACCTTTTTTTTGCGGCGAACGAGAATTGGGGTGAAAAAGATTATTGATATTGTTTTATTCTACCTGCGTGATGGTTATGAACGCTGTTTGTGGCATATGCAAGTGCCCAACCTGCTTACCCCGAATCGCATCACGTGCCATAGCAGTTTATTTAATTAGCAGTCTGGCATCGCTTACTGTGGCTCGTGCGACTGCATCCTTGTTTTAGTTTAGCCTCATTCGTGAGTGAAGTGGGGTTAGTGAGCAGTTAACATGGTTAGTTGATAGACTGCAGATGGTAGGCAAGGGAAAGATTCTGTTAATAATATGGTAAAGGGTTTGGCTGATAATCGGTGGACGGTGGGCAACTGTGGGGTAAAGGAATCACCTGAAAATGGGCTGGCCGAGGGCAATCGAGAGGTAACCACTGAAATCGTCCTAGAGGTGACGGAATTAAAAGTCCTGTCAGAGCCGTGACTTAACCAGTTGCCGGCCATTAGTCACTTATTTCTGTGAACGGTGACCCCCAGTATTTAGACCTGGGAGTAGGGAGGGGGAAGACAACTGATTACGCCAGGTAAAAACATCGACGACACGAATCAGATCTTCTAAAGAGTTTTTTTTTTTAAAGTCAGGGGTCACAAAGTAAGGTCACTGTTTAGGCCAGATAAATGCTCTGACGTCACCGTCACAGCAGGTAAATACTATGACGTCATTGGTAGTGACAGGTGAACACCTGGGATAGCGACTGTAATTGTCAGTGCGTACAAACATTGGCGGATGTCGGTAAGAAAAGCGACATTGAACCCCCGCTGCACTTTAAGGCAGGGCGTACACACAGCGCTGAGTTACTCGCCCGATGAGTCATTGTCACCTGCGCCTGAAATCTTGGCAAGTCTCGGTTCGTCACTCATTCATCCTTTCTTCTTTCAAGTGGCAAATATATAGGTGGTTGAAAGCGACCCTCGCCCCTCTTCTACCCACCTCCTCGCTCGCCGCCGCGCGGGGCGCCACCTTCTGTAGAGTTGTCTTCGCCTTGTGCGCGCACACACACACACACGTGAAATCTGCGCCTGAAAACAACTGCGCAGCGCTCAAGTTGAGGAAGCCAGGCGGAAACACGCGGACAGAAAGGTCAAAGAGAGAACATTCCACTCGCTTCTGATTGAATTCAAGGAAGAGGGCATCCTAATTCATTTGATTCTTGTCGGTAGAGAAGGGTGGGCTGGAGGGTTGGAGGTCCATGGGAGGGGGGGGGGGGAAGGAGATGTCGATATTTTAGGATTGCAGGCACCGATGTTACTGTTAAGAGTATTTGTCGAGAGCGAAGCAGGGCCGGAGATCGTGATCGACCCAGAGTTCAAAGGTAGGCGGGTTGCAAGCATCGGGATGGTGTAGGACGGGTGCTGGAGGAGCTTGGGGAAGAGGGTTGAGGCGGAGGAAGAAACTGCGTCACTTCAACGGCGAGCGGCATACCGCGGGACTGCGAGCCTTTGGGGATGGGGGAAAAAAAGCGATGGATTTGAGAACGTGGGCGGCATGGCATAGCTAACCCGAGAATACGGCGTGTCTTGTCCTCCTACTCTCACTCTCTTCTCCCTTTTTTAACACGTTCAGTATTCCCTAGCGTTCTTGTTGTCCTTGTGGTAGTCAACAGGTAGACACGGTACCTAGTTAAGTTAAATTCTTGGGGGGCAATACGAGAAACTCCAGGACAAGTGCATTGTTTCCCCAAGTTATGCAGCGGTGTCCAGACCCCGCAGGTATTGTTTTATCCCTGAAGCCATAGTTAAAAGCGGTGGTAAAGATACCATTGGGTAAAGACACATGAAATAGTCTTCACGGGAGTCTGGGCATCGAACTGTTAATACGAAAACAAGACGTTCATCCTCGAGTTCCTCGTTTTGCCCCTCATTACTTCAGCCCCAGGCACTGAAGTCCGTGATATCTGTTAGGCGTTGGAGGTTCGTAATTTGAATTCATGCACTTGACACAGTTTCCTTACATTATTCTTAATGTTCATACTTTCTGCAGACTTATTTTGTGTTAAGGTAGCAAGTAAACCAATCTGTCTATATATTGTGTTATATGCTTTTGTTTGCATGTGCATCTGTCAGAGTTGCTTATATGCATGCATTTCTGTTTTGCCGTTTCTGTTGCCTTTAAATGGGCTTCTGGGCCATTTCATAAATTCAGTTTATTACATTCCAGCCCGTCTGTATTGTTTAATTCCTCTTTCATACCGTCGGTCAGTTTCCCCTGTATGCTGCATACATTTTGCATGCGCGCGCGCGCGCGCGCACACACACACACACACACAGACCAGTCAGATTGGCAACACAATCTCCCCCGCCAAAATTTAATTCCAGCTTTTCATTCCGATAATAACTTTCTGAAAGCCTGTCCGCAGCACAACCCCTCCCTAAGTGTCGATGCAAAATCGATCAAGACGATTATATAAAACCCTTCTGCAAAAGAGGGGGTGGGTGGGAAAAAATGCATTATGGGACTTAAAGACTGCTGCTGTTGTTTATTTAAGTTTTTATGATTTTTTTGTGGGTTCTATGGAGCTTTTGTGGCGCCGTGACAGTGGGATGTGTCTAAGCTGTTCGGTTATAATCAGCATACTTCGAACTCTAGAGTTATAAAGTTTTATGTGAAATATCGTGTATACTTTCCATTTCTTTGTGACGCATTCAGTTAACTGCCATATCTATGGCATGTAGAGCCAGTGACATGCGATCGTCAATTCTTTATTCTAATTTGTTCGTTTGCATTCTTGCATCAAAAGGGTTTTTGTTTGTAATATGGAAGGCCCAAATAGCTTTCGCTTATCATACGTAGTTTTTGTACGAAGAGGTGCGTCCGTTGAAGCATTGCCTGCAATCCTCACGTGTGGAGGAATCCATATCACGTGTACGGACACCTGTTAAGCTAGGGTATGTGTTTGTTGGGGTGGGTAGTTGTTCTCAGACCATGGGTCGTTTCTTAAGTATTTTTCATTATTTAGTTACCCAAGTGCTAGAAGGGGGGGCTGCAGGCACATCTACATAAAAGATCGAATTGTAGAATTATATACACTTGGTCTTTTCAGGTTAAATTTGTAGGAAACGATTGGAAACAATGGGTGAAGAGCTAAAACTCGATCAGCGGTGGGAGTGCAACGATATTGTGTGCCCAGACGAAACTGGACATGGTTGGTCCCTTGAGTCAGCTTTCCTGACATCATGTATCGGGTGACGTGGTCCAAAAGCCTATTAGAAGTTAAGTTCTTGAGCTAGTAGGGTGCGTGCCTATTGGGGTAACAGCGTTAATGAGGAGGGGTGTTGTGGGTGGATTAGAGTGCCCGGTTTTGTTGTTTGTTGGTTTGTTTGTTTGTTTTTTGCAAGGTCTCTGATGGTTTCCAAGCTTCTTGCAAATTGCGTGGATTATGCCAGTTTCAACAAGGCGAACGATTTTTTTTAAAGTATAAAATTATCGAAGCCCTTTATGTTACCTCCCAGCTTAAGGGCACTTCTTAACCGAGTATATATGAATACGTAGCTGTGTTGAGAAATTGTGACCATCATTCGCATTTATCGTCGGTGGTGGGGAGGAGAGCACCAGAACTCCAAAACAGTGTGTGGGGGGAGGGAGTAGGGGGGAGGAGGTGAGGCGCGCAGAGAGAGAAAGAAGCCAGGTGGGAAGTGTTAGATAATGATGTAGATCTTGAAAGTGTCAAATATCTGACAGTTACACAGTTTTGTTAGTATTACTATTCTCGGAGACGAAAGTATGGCTATTCTCAAAGAGGTAACGGTAACGTTCACAGAGTGAAATCTGGCTTTTCTTAAAGAGTAGAGTATACTTATTTTCAAAGTTTGAATTATGGGCATTTCCAAAGTGCGCAGAAGAACAGGCACCTGCAAGTGTTGAGGAGAGAGAGAGAGAGAAGTGGTGTACTCGAAATTGGGATACTCCGAAGAATGAATAAATAAATAAAATACGAGTAAACGCGCACTGCGCTTGCAAGCCCAGGATGGCGCTGGTCGAAAAAGTCGGTGACTAGCTGCGACACAGGAAGTGTCAGTATGACACACCCAGCTGTGGTATGTTCCTCCGGCACCCGACGGTGGATACCACCGGCTTACAACTCACCCTCCCAGGCGTATTGGTAATTCTTGACTAGCAAGCACGTGCCAGGTTGCCATGGCGACTTGCCGTCTGTTTCTCTATAGGTTTAGACAATCTTTGGGAGCAACTTTTGGAGCGAAGGGAGGCGCGTGGGATGCGATGGTTGTTGACCGTTCTGTTTATGATAAAGACAGCGATAGTAGTGATGATGTTCCTGGCGGTGCAAATGACAGGTACTGTTACTCGACAAAGCGGAATCAGTCGAGAAAATAAACTGAAAATGATGGCAGTGCCTGGCGCACACACATGTGTGTGTGTGTGTGTGTGTGTGTATATAAATCTGTCGCACATATCACTCACAGTGATAACGATACTTTATAAAAAGTTCAGGACTAGCCCCGTGCGGATATTGACTATGAAAACCGGAGTTTAGTAATGGACTTGGTGTAGATAAAAGAATGCTTTCTTCAAGAGTTTTGTTTGACCGTAAAACAAGAGAGAGGCAGATATGGGTAGAGTCGTTGATGTGAACACCACTGGCAGCTTAAAAATTCTTTTTTCCCCACTCTTTCTCCGCCCTCATTCTCTCTTTTTTTTCTCCACCTTTCACTGTTTCGTCTCTTTAAAGGCAGAAATAATCTTAGAAAGAAAAGGAACTGTAGAGTGGGGGGATGAAAAACAATCATGTAACTCGACAGGATACCCCCACCCCCCCAAAAAAAAAACAGGTTTCAAATGATGTTTTAAGTTATTTTTAGCAAGAAGATGCCATAGCTCTGTAACGTGCGAAGTTTTTCATGCCGGTACTTTATACCGAGTCGTTAGAGCAAATTGCGTCCGAACTGAGAGGCGCACCGGTTCGATACCCTTCTTGCGCAACAAAATTTCCTCAGTCGCCCAGCTGGCAGGAATGGGTACGTGACTCCTGGCATAGAGGGTTGGAGAAGCTCAAGCAGCGAGGGAGAGGAAATGGTGACTGCCCTCACGTAAAGCTCACCCCGAGAAAAGTGAGGTCACTAACACTTCAGTCCCCAGCGACCTGAGGAGGTCAGGGGACGACCTTTACCCTACTACCTAGGGCGCGTGGTTAAACCCGCGACAGTGAGAATCGTGTGTCCTGGGTTCGTATCTAGGCTCCGACCTACCCCTCACTCTTTGAAAGCATCATATGTTTACAGGGGTGTTTACAGGGTACTCGAGTTTTCTTCGCTCTCTTCCTCTGTGATTTGAATAATCGTAAATAAATTTGTAAAACGTATTTGATACATTTGATAAGTATACGTATATATGTATGTAGGCGTCTTGAGTCCACCTTTTGTTTGGGGGGGGGGGTAAGGTGCTATATAAATAAAGATTTATTATTAATACTTTCCGAGATTAGCCTCTTGAACTACTTTAAGCATTTGATTTCACCGACCTACCTTTATATATCTATTTATATTTATATCTATTTAATAATTACTACCAGGAGAGACTAATGGGTAACATAATACGAAATCATAGATTATTTACTAACGTTTAAGCGAAAGAAAATTGACAGACTATAGTTGTTTGCGGTATCTGCCGGTACTGTTCGCTGTACTGCTGAAAGGGTTGGGGTGGGATACCTTGACTTAATTAAGAAGGGTAGGCTGTACTCTTGTGACCAAAATACATCAGTGCTTCTCTGACAGTGCGCGACGTTGCTGGAATGTTGACTTGTTTTTATTTCGCTGTACGCCCTCGTGGAATCTCGGTTTCTGTGGTTCGTTGTAATTTAACGAGTACACTTTTGACATCACGTTTGTTTGATGGCTAGCGTTATCTGGGTAGGCGGTTAGGTGACACCTGTATCTCGGAGAGCATTAAGATCCTTGAGAGCAAAATACGCTTATCAGACATATGCCTAGGAACCTTTCCATCCACAAATTGAGTTTGACCGCAAAATTGGGTGAGGATCTGACAAACGATGTTTCTCGTTTTCTCGTAACACTTTCTTTCTTTCTCACTCTTTCTAACACACACACTCTCTCTTTCACACACACACACACACACACACCGCCACACTCATCCTTAATTTAATAATGATTTCATAGGTCTTTTTATATTGCGTATGTTGTATTTCCAACTACATATTTGACTTATATATAGTGTAAGCAGTTTATTATGTACCGGAAGCCACAGACATAGACTGTTAACGCTGTTTACATCTCACTGCCCTCCGGGCTGTTTTTTTTTTTGTCAACTCCTCGAATGATGCTCATGTTGGTTATAATCTTCCGCAACTATTACAACAAAAACATTGTGATATTTCTTATCGCGTACCCTGTTAAATGGTTGGTACTCGCTGTTATTCACGGTCTTGAACGTCAGCGGGGTGCGTGGATGTCGAGGGATTCGACTATCTTGAGATGGAGATGTTACCTATTATACCCGAAGGATTTTTTTTTTTCGTAAGGAAGTGTATGAAAATTGCTAATCTTTCTTGTAGAAATTATCGTACATCTTTTATCATGACACAACTAGAACTTGCACAGGTGGCCTTAGGAACTTTGAATTAGATGAAACGATCGTAGGCGGAGGAGGGCGAAGCAAAGACGTCTGCAACATCCACCCGCAACATTTAGCGCTTGTTTTGTGTAACCTGACAGCCCACTGGGTTATCTTCTGGCTACAGATTTCATACCAACTTCCCGGTGAGCGGTAATTATCACACTACGCGTGATGTGCTCTGAAGGTTTTGGAGTTGAAATAGTCTCCCCCGAGCACTTAATATCCTTCGCGCTTCTTTCCCCGTAAATTACATTTACGGTGTAAATTACTTTACGAAGCGATGGCAAAGGCGTTGCAAAATAAACCTTGAATAAGGCGGGGAAAACTGCGTGTAGCAGGATTAAAATGAATTTACCTTCAGCGAGACACTGTAATTTTGAATTTTTTTTTCAGCTCTTCAGATTAATTTTTTTTTCTCAGAACGAACAAGCGGAACGCCTTTTTATTTGCTGCCGCGGTTGCTAACCAGCCTGGCAACGGCAAAACATGACTGGTACGTGGTTGCTAAACTGAGGGGTATAACAAGGGATAACAGAGGGATAACAAGGTTTGTGAGTGCCAGTCTTGCATAGGGTGTCGATGTGAATGGCTGTCAGTCATTTCGTAAACAACTGGCGGGACCCCAGATCTCGCATAGCGTTATGGTGCGTGAAATGGGGAGCGAATTGGTTGTTGGCAGGTTTTTATCTCCCCACCCCCCCCTCTCTCTCTCTCATACACACACATGCATAGCAGCAGTCTTCCATCATCGACGAGATCACTTACTTTGGTGGACGAAATGTTTAAGGTTTGGAATAAATCCGAGGTTTTGGGTTGAGGTTTCTTGGTGTCTGGCTTGAGCTCGGGTGGGTCTTGAAGCAGAGGACACGAAAGGAAAAAAAAATGTCGTTGCATGATAAGAGAGCCTGGGGTTGTATCGCGGCTTTGATCTTTGACTAAAATGTTGTTGTGTGCCCGACTGTAGATGCGAGAGAGGGTGTGTCTGTGTAAACCGACAAGCAGATTCCCGAGAAGCAGGTCTATGTAAACACACTAGAACCCTTCCGAGAAGTGGAGATACGTAGTCGATGTCCAACATCGCCTCCTTCTGGTTAGGGTTTGTACCCTACCCAGCCTCTTGATCAACCAGGAGCAGCAAGTGCACAATCTTCCTCCGAGTTGAAGTGTTTGAGATCGTCGTGGAAACTCTTCTGCACGGACCTCTTCAGGTTAGTGTTCCGGCAGTGATGGGGGAGGGGAAGGGAGGGAGAGTAGGTAGAACGAACTGGCAGATCGCTTCTTGTCTGCGAGAACCACTGTTTGTTTTTCTCGTTCCTCTCCGGTTAGCGGGCCGAGTGCGCGGGGGTTCTTAGGGAAAAGGAGATTAAGCAGAGAGTTTCTTCTCAGTTTGCCCCCGTCTCCTCTCCATTAGCTATAGGTTCTTGAGTACAAGGTAGTCACACTTCAGTAACGAAGTACCACTTATCGCAAAAAATAGTCCTTTCTCTCATTTTTTTTGTACCCTTATCCTTAATAATAAGCTTTAAGTTTTTTTTCTTTTAAAGCGGACAGATATTGTGGCACCATATTTGGCAAAGGTGTTGTGTGTCTTTCAAATTTTTGTACATGCTCTTTTTCTGATGGTCTATCTCAACTTGGAGTGGCGTCCCCTCGCCTAACAGGCTTGAGGGAGGCGGCTCTCCGCAATTTTTGTATTTTTCTTAGTTTCTTGTGTTTTTAGTGCCCATTGTGTAAGTCGGTACTTTCTTCGCTGCGTCGCTTTCTGCCTGACGCCATAACGCTTTTTCTGAGGATCTTGAGATCACACAACGACACGAAGGCTTTTCTCTGAACTCAAGGCCGTTGAGAGCCAGCACGGGTCCCGGAGCAGACGACTTGCTAAAACAAGTAGCTGGTAAAGTTCATAGATTCAAGAGTGACCAGAGGCTAAAGACAGACAAAGGGTATGTCAGACAAATCAGTAACCACGCATTGTGCTTATTCCCAATCTCAGTTGTCTGATTCTCCACCAGCAAGTAACCTCCCCACCACTGGCAGAAAACAAGGTGAAGGTGACTATCAACATCAATGAGTCATCGTCATCAGAAGTGGTCATCGTGCAGGTTGACAGTGTGGCCTGTGTCTATCAGCAATATACAGGAATAGCCAAAGGTCTCGCAGATACAACCACACTGCATGTAGCTCCGCACTCGACAACAGGGACTGTATGTGGGTGTGAAGCGGATTGATGTAGAAAACTTAGATCACGAGTTCTCTTATGTACAGAAAGAAGTATTAACCAAGCAGTTACAATATGAGACTTCTCCCACATTACTGTAGCTTCGTCCATCGCCATGAACTGTGGACAGTCATGCTTGTCGTGGGCTATGGTTCTTGCCGTGACCTGCTGGTCATACACAGGGGTGTGAAGACTACCCATGCTTTATAGCAGCTAGCGGACAGGTGTGTCTCACTGGCTTCCACAACTCCACAGTCTATGACTATCCTAGCATACTGCTGATTGCCTCCAGTAGTTCAGTCCGGAAATTCTTGAACAGAATCTGGATATTTCTCAGTGATTGTGAAACTAATCTGATGATCTTACTACAAGAATTCTGCTATTTTTCGGTGATTTTAAAATTCACCCCATACACTGTACAGCGCATTGAGTCGACTCTGGAGTTGAAAATTGCGCTATATAAATCTGCTTTAATAATAATAAAATAATAATAACTTTGACTTCATCATGTTTTCCATTCTCTCTCTCTCTGTTGAGTTCTTTTATTTCTCTCACCGCTTACTTCACTTTCCCACATTCAGTCTGATTGCCACATACCGCGTACCTCCCTTTGTGTCGCCACCTGTCATTCCCTCTCGACTGCTTTCTCGCCCGCCTCTCTTGTGTGGACGGAAAAAGGAACAGAGATTGCCTGACGTTGATAGCAGACGACAGTTCTGCCGAGTGGAAGCGACTGCCAGCGCAATAGCCCACCCACCTTCAAAGGTTGGCTTTGTGAGACCGCACAACGACTCATACATCAACATCCAATTTCGCGGCGGCCATAGTTTCACTTGCGCACCGAGTCGACCTGGAGACACTGAAGTCTGTGGTCGACCGTAGTTCCATGTTGGCAATGCCACTGTACTAGGCAGGACCACAGTAATCTCACTAGAAATCTCCTAGCGCTTCTGAGATTTTCACAATAATTGCTGTTTGGTTTTTAGACGATGTGTTATCTGCTGTAGTATATGCTGCCGATAGATAAAAGTGCCCTCCCCCCCCCCAACAGCCTGCTAGAAGTGAGCGTAAGGGGTTCACCGTGTCTAAGTGCAGGACAGGGGGAAAACAGAGCCAGACCTTGACTTTTACCCTTCTGTGACAAAATAAGAGCAGTCCTTGAACCACCGAATTTACACCACAGAGTAGAGCGGAAGTCACATGACATCCAACAGTTGAAGTTTTTTTGTGACAATGAAACATTATACTGATCCTTTCTAAGAGAAAAAGCTGTGCATAAGCATTTGAATTGTTGTTATTATGCCTCCCATCCACTCACCTTCAACGAATGTTGCTAAAAGAGGAACATGTATCCTAGTGGGAAAATGTCAGTTCATTCTGTTAAGTCAGGTTTTAATTAAAAAAACTTTCTTTAATCTTCTTTCACAAGCCCGCACTGTATTGGGAAATTATAACTAGCTTCCTAGCTGACATATTCTTGATTGTTTTTGCGCAGCCTTAGTGTACAAGATGTTCCCGGTTGATTTGCGCACCAGCTAATGTACAGTATATTTTCTATGGTTGTGCACACGTGTGGTCCGCAACGTGATCTGATTGGTTCTTCGTTTGATGTTTATTTTGTTATAAGTCTTTGCGAGCCTTTCGTTGTCGTGGGACTTGCATCATTAAAGAGATTATTGCATAACGTGTGATAACGATGGTCATATCACTAAACCAGATCGCTTATGTTGGTAGTGGCTCGCTGTCTTTCCTCGTCTACAGTGAGGATTGGATGTCCTGGGTTCAGGTCTCATCTCAGACATGCTTCTCTTTCTCTGTGGGTGCCATCTATTTACAGGCCCAGCTGCTTTGTCTTTACATGGCCTTAGTCGCTGAATTAAACACCAACTTCCCCCACTCCCTACCCTCATCTAAACGTCGGTAGCAAACACCCTGAATGGTTGTCTTTGTTTGAGCCATTTTTGGAGAGTTTTCTCGAGAAACACTGTGTACCATCTGTTTTGCGAGCATGTACGGAGACTTTTCTAATCTACATTCAAACAGTTTATTGTAGTTTTTTAAGGGATGGGGATTATTGTAATTTTTTTTAAATAGAGGGGGTGCTGAGTGCTGTTAATGAGTTTGACAGACTTTTTGTCGAACAGGCGAACCCATCTGTTTTATGTCGGTCATCGCTAGTTGCACTTGGTGTCCTTCCACGCTAACCGCCCAACAAGTGCAACAATGCATAATAAACAACTTAATTGCTAAAGCGATTAAAATAGACGGGCGGGATTTTTTTTCTCGTCCTGATGGGATCGTATTAAGAAAGACAAGACATTTTGTAATGTAAACTTGACGTGGCATACCTCCCCCCCACCCACCACAGACTTTCAAGGCTTGCAATCCCCACCACGAATTTATCCCGAAAAGTGAGGGAGGAAAGTTTCTATACTATAGGATATAAAGGTATATAATCTATAGCAAACTACATCGCTGTATAGTATAGGAGCCTCCTTCGTCTCCATACAGCAAAAACCAGGCTTGACCTTAGTCTTCGCAAAGGTCAGGTCCTGTTTGCTACTCGTCGTGGTGTTGTACTTATTTAGTTTTTGGTCGGGAGTCATTAGGTAAGCGGGGTGGAAGAACGGCAAGGGATTGTATGGGGTGAGGATAACTCTGGGCAGAGGTGGCTGAAGACTACAAGTAGAATATATCCGTTGTCCAATATTCCATACCATCGCATACTATTATGGTCTACATCACGGACCTCTGCATACTTCTACACTAATTACTTCCATCGCCTTGTACACCCAACAAGAGGTCGGCCATGTTGGATGCCCAAGTGTTTTCGGGTTTCCTCTTATAAAGTTTAAATGCATGTGGTAGCCTTTTATTTAATGTGTAAGTGCGTTTGCGGGGTGAAAAGGGGGAGGGGGAGAGGTGCGAATGAGGGTTCTTGAAGTGCAAGATGTGCTAAAAATGGATGAGACCCGGGCGTGATGATGATGAAGAGAGGAAAAAAGAAGCAGACACGGATGGAGAAAGTGTTTAAATCTCCCCTCGGGGTCAGGTGCTCGTGGCCTTTGCCGAGCTGGGGCGGAGTCCAATAAAACTGTCAGACCTGTAATCAGACAGGCAGGCAGCGCCGGGGAGAGAGTGGCCTTCCCTTCTCCACTCTCTCTCTACCTGCCTTCCTCTCTCCTCCCATCATTTGTTTTTCAAAGCGACCAGCCAGGAGAGGATGGTTCCGGCGATGAATGACAAAGGTGTTGTGCTGGACTGTCAGGCACCTGGCTGCAGAGATCACCGCGGTCCCACGCCTGGCGGTGAGTGGAGCGACCGGTGAAGGATGGTGACTGCAGAGTTGATGGATGCCTGGCTTAGCAGATAATGTGTGCGCTCCTCTTACCGGTGCACGGAAATTATCTTAAATGCCTATTCCAGTGCAATTATCTTTTTTTTTTTGTTGCTATTGTTCTTTGTGAGTTGGATGCAGTTAGTTACAAATTGTTAATTCTCAAAATCTGTGCGGAGCACTCCAGTCTAAACCTTTGTCGTTTCATTCATTGAACCCTTTAAATATGGAATAAAAAAAAAAACTCTTTCTTGAGCATTACTCCTAACAACAGCACACAATGCTAGTCCATCTTCAACCACCCCCCACACACACACTTCCCTTTCATCTATTGCAGGGGGTCACCAACCTTTTTGATACTGACAGCTATTTTAATTAAGTGTACTGAGTAATCCGAGAAACTACTTGTTTAATACAAACTTACTGAGTATCAAAATTCCACAGTTGTTCACCTTCGGCGATGACAGTATTAATAATAAAACACATAATTAAATTTTTTAGACGGAGCTGGTGACAGTGCTATTATTATCACATGCCACGCGGGCAGCACACCTGGTCCATGCAGGTGACTTACCTGTGTTGGCTACCCCTGGTCTGTTGGTTACTTCCTTACTCGTCTTCCTCTGCAGAATCACTTCAGTTCTTATTACCGGACTCCTCTTTGAGTTATTTATACTTGTCTTTCAGTAGTCATCAGTACTGTTGTTTATCCTTCCATCCTTCGTATGTTCATGTCTCGCTCTTGTCTCGAGCGCTAAGAGCACGCTTCTTACGAGCGTGAGTATGCGCGATACAAATCACATTATTATTATTATTTCTTTATCATACCTGCTTTTGGAAGGAGGGAAGGTGGTCTGTTCCTTAGTAGGTTTTTCGATATGACATCTCCCCATTAGCATAAACTCCAACTTGATGCAGCCTTTAGTCAAAAATTAGAATTTCAGTCATTTTTTCCATGGGTGCTTTAATTATTAAAACCAAAAAATCCCACGTGCCATTTTCCTCAAACCTAATGACAGCACTAGGCTCTGTTAACCCCTCACCTTAATGTTACTTTGGACTCGCGTTTGCCTTTAAGCAGTAAAATGGTCGGTCGACAGTATCACACAATATCGTCAATAAAATGACCCGTTCACAGGGTCACTCAGTATCGCCATTTAAGTCGGGGGAAGGAGGAATAGAGAGGAAGTGACATCCGCAGACAGGATTCAATTTCACTCGCTGACTCATCTCTGCTCCTCCCACTCGGTGCACCGTGCGACTCTTTTCTTGGTATCCTGTCATGGCCGCTGAACACCGATTGATAACAGGTGGGAATTTGCTGGGGGGGGGGTCCGGTGAGGTTCCAGTGCTGGTATGTCGAAGTCATATTCTAAACCAGTAAGTGTTTTTTTTGTTTTTTTTTGGGGGGGTGGGGGGGAGTCTCCACGGTGTGGACAGCAGGTGTATGTAAGCTTCACCCACTTGTGCAAGATGTCGCTTCTTTGAAAGAAACTTTGTCCTCAGGTGGAATGTCGAGCACGTGGTCGCAGGCGCCATGATGTAAATGCAGGAGATGCCTGCATTAGCTGGGCTAATACAGCATGGCGGGGTGCGCAGAGAGGAGGGATTATGATGGGAGATAATGTGTTTGTCAGGGAAGGGGCTTGCGTTAGACAGGAATCGAATTCCCTCCGATCATAATCTCTGGATTTGTCGCGCATCTTTCTTTATGCTCGGTGGACCCCACATTGTGATTTGATTACTATTTTATGTGTGTGTGTTCTTGCTTATTCTGGGTGCTGGCGAGAAGTTTGTCGACCTTTTGATTTCATTTCCGACCATGTAGAGACTGAAGCCGAGGATCTTGTTGCCAACACTGGGCTGTTGCACGATGTAATAACAATCAGCGGCCTTTTTTCAGTAAGAGTAAGAACTTCAAGTCCTACACGATGACAGAGAAAGAAAGCATGTCAACAATAAGCAATAAACTTGTAGATGAGGAATGAAAAAGGTTAACATTTAGTGTTCGTGACTGGCGGTAAGATTCACACCAACGGTACACCTGATAAAGGATTTGGGAAGGTAGGCAGTGGGCAAGGCGATCGTCGGTCGCTAGTTGTGGTCATCAGTCAGTCCTCGCATTCAGCGTGTACTCCACCTTTTCCATACAAGTTTCCGTTGGTCCACCCAGTTCTGACAGAAAGTACAGTTAATGGTCTGGTAGATAGTAAATAGTGAAGCCGAGGGAAGGTGCATGGTGAGGTAACCTACATTGAAGGTAAAATATTGGTTAAGAGTAAATGCTGATGGTAGGGTACATTGTGGGGTAGCTGTAAGATAAATGCTGGGATATAAGGATTGTATACCCGGAGGTGAACGGAATGTATATTCAGAAGTAGCGAATAGATAAAAAGGTTAAATAGAAGTTAAATTTGGAGGTGGCTGAAAAGTAATTCTTGATTAGTGAGGAACCTAAATTCACAGGTAGTTGGTGGGTCAAGGCTGAGGTAGGTAGTAAAAGGTCCTGTGTGAGAATTGTGCTGTGCAACACTCTGCTGGTTCCTTTGTGTGCGTGTGTGTGTGTGTGTGTGTGTGTGTGGAGGGGAACGGGGGGTTGTGATCGTGTGTAGCATACTTGTCAGTTAAGTGTGGCAGCGAGTTGTGGGGTTTGACCTACTCGGTGGTTTCGCTATTTAAAGGTCCAGCGATGCAGTGCCACAGTGGGGGGGGGGGGGCGCTGATCGATTTCCACGATCGTATTTTCTGCTCCGTCGGCGCAGCAGGTTGAACTGTTGAACTATTGGCTAGATAGCGCCTTTGTGGCCGATGTTTTATGCCCGACGTCAGCGGTTCATTCCACTGTCCAGCAATTAGGCCAAACCGCTATCTCTCCTCCTTTCTCCATCCCCTTGGTGTTTACTGTTGACGAGAACTTTCTCCGCCATCTGGGTCGAGATTATAGTTGCAGACCTCATTTCTCTGTATTTTAACTTCGGATATTTTCGACTTCTAACCTAGCTGATGTCGTTTGTTTATAGTTAATGTGCTGCATGTATGTTTAAAAGGTCAGTAAATTATTCTGCGGCTGTTCTGTTAAACTGATGCATGCGCGTCTGTGAGCTAACCGTGCATTCTTCCCTTACGAGAAGTCTTATTTACACAGAATAAATTTGACTTAATATTTAAATGAATAAATAAATAAATGAAGATATTTATAGCGCATATTCACACTCATAGAGAGCATGCTCAGTGCTTAAAACAAAGAAGAGACATGGATTAAATGGATAGAACACGAGGGATGGAAGAATAAACGACAGTACTGACGACAAACAGAAAACAAAGATGGAAAACACAAAAAGGCACCAAGTAACAGGAACAGAGAATATAGTGATTTGTTATATTAGTCCCGATTTTGGATAGTGATCGCTTCAGTGAGTGACCGCCATCTGGTCTTTGTCATACCGCCGGTCGCATAGCCTTTAAACAGGTGGATACAAAGCGTCTGTGCCACTAGGAGTCACAGATGGGAAATAATAGACGAGTGACAGAGTACGAACTGTAGATACAAGACTGCCCGATAGACGAACACTGTTGCAAAAACGAGTTTTATTCTGCTAAACGTCTGTGTGACGAGGGCGAAGCTCAGACAAACGATTGGATGGATGAGGCGAATTGCACAGGAATCATTACAGATTTTCTGAATGAGTGCCCAGGAAAGAGGTGCACACAACACGTGGACCCCACCCAGATTTCATTATAACGTCTGCTCCAGCATCAGTCACATGACTGGCTCACGCATGCGCAACTCTCTCTCTCTCTCTCAATAGGACCCGCAGTTGCATAAAGAACGAATACCAACAGCTTTTTTGTTAGCTACTTCATGATCCCTGGCACATCTTTTCGTGATCGAGTTATGTTCGTTATCCTAACAGATAGAGAGAATCACCTTTTTGCTGGTTATTATGATAATGTTTCTTAAGATTCTCAATATTTCTCAATATTTCCTAATGTCGTTAACCCTTGTTTTCTGCACTCGTTATATCTGCAGTAATCGCACTTCACTGCCGGAACACAGCGAGTCTTTTGCATTGTCCTCCCTTCTACATCTCTGTGTGACTGCTTGGTGATCCTGTTCAGCGCAACGAGCTTGCACTATGCAAATTAACTTATTATTTATCATCTTGTAAATAATTCAGTTGTGAGTAAACAGTTACGACCTTCGCACACATTTTAACCATCCTTTTTATTTCTTATGTCATAAGTTATTATAGAAGTTTATTAGTTGAAAATACTTTCCCCCCTTCAGGATGAGGACTTGATGTTGACATGTATGTCCTCCTTTACCAACTTTGTAAATAAGGATTTATTCTTGTGGTCTCTCTCTCTCTCTTTCTTCAGATATAAATTATCCATACATTACAAACACAGTTTTTGCAAAACTGTTTAGCCATTATTTATTTTTTTTTTTGGCCAGCTGAAGGGTTCCGCTAGCAAGAGAGGCTGAAGCACTGATTCCTGTCGAGAGCGGGACCATAGATTTCATGGTAATTGTGTTGACAAGAGGCTTCTTGGCAGCGTTCGGCAGAACGGAGAGGCCTGACGGGTACTTCTACTGACAACATTCTCGCTGATTGTTAGTGCTCACTCCCCCCCTCCCCTAACTCTTTCAAAAAGTATCGTCACGAAGTGAAAAGAAATTTCTAATTTTTTTGAAAATACCCCTGAAACGACAACATTTATTAACGTAGTTCACGTGCAGGTCACGAGCAAAACGTGTCTCGCGAACTGTGCTGTGATACTTTGAAAGATAAATTTCACTTCGTGTAGCTTTAACATCGTACTGTAAATACACGGGGTTCTGCAGATAGGGGGAGGGGGAAAGCTGTATTTGTCTACTGGTAAACAGACGTCCGGGGCTCACTCGCGCGTGCACCACCGCAGTGCTGCCACCTGGCGTCGCCATCAGACGCGCACTGCGCGCGACGCGCTAATCTCCGCGGTTGCTTGGCAACGGCGTGACTAGCAGGCTTCACAGAAAATGGCCTCAATTTTGGACCGCTCCACTCCTCCCCTCCCCTGTGTCCGTACGTCAAGGTCCGTCACCGACTTTTTTGTTTGTCAACAATCCCCGTTACTCCCCCGTTACTTTCCGTTAAGTGGCGTGCAGCTGGCGACGTCGCCGTTCAGGCACGTTGTGGTGGTGGCTGTACATGTTAACACAGCTCAGTGCTTACTGTGGCAGTTTGATTGGTCTTATTTGCTCTCATCTAAAGCGAAATATGAGTTATGTGAACCCTCGGCCTCTTATTTTTATCATGTTTAGAAAAGCGGCAGCTACAACAACAAACAACAGGGTTTTTTTTTTTTTTTTTGGTGACAGCTTTGCCGGAACAAGTTTATGACGAGGCGTTTTATTGAAAATTCTTTCAGGTTTGTCTAGGGGCTTAACAATTAAGTTTTATTTACCGATATGGTGAGGGTTGGGCGACCTGGGTTCACATCTCATCCTGGTCAAGCTGTTCTTTCGATGGCCAGCTGTTCTGAGTTGATATAGCCATAGCTGTTGGCTCGGCGTTAAACACTTCTTTTCCCACACTCCACCACCTCCGTTCTTTTTGCGAGCGTTTATCACACCCTGTTCTCACCCAGCTAACCGTACGAGAATCATGATACAGTCTGCAAGGACTAACGAAATCAGCAACACCATACCCTGCTTCGTCAGAAGCACCCACTCGAAGATGATACCCGACAGACACCCTCGGTAGGTATCACTGCACCCTTCGTATATATACTTACTTTCCTGTCTTTCCTTTCGTCAGAGGGGAGGGAATCAAGACAGGGCCTCTTTAAACATGAGCGAGGCACATTAATAGACCAGCGTCGTTTTCTGTATGTCTGGTTTAGCATGAAAAAAAAAAAAAAACCCACCTCCAAACTTCTCGAGTTTATTCTGCTTCTTTGATCTTTTTTTTTCGTTCCCTGCAGTCCAAACCGTCAGATTGTGTGGTGTTGAGTTTCTACACAATCGACATTCTTTATTGAGTCGTGGCAGTTGTTGAAACATTAAAAGCACCGCGGTCTTGCCAACATTTACCGCGGGGGTATTTTCCTTAAGTGCGTGACCCTGACTTGAACTCAAGCTATTCTAGTGGCTTGATATTGACGGCACCCGTTTACCTAGCATATTGGTAGCCAACCCGACCAGGGTAGATGGGCAAACCGGAGGTAGCGGCCATAGCCCCCATGTTCCTACT
This sequence comes from Marisa cornuarietis, assembly GCA_004794655.1. Lineage (NCBI taxonomy): Eukaryota > Metazoa > Mollusca > Gastropoda > Architaenioglossa > Ampullariidae > Marisa > Marisa cornuarietis. The sequence continues at coordinate 291,264 of SMMW01000533.1, forward strand.
CAGAGTAGTCCTACTCAAATCATTTTGTCAGCTGGTATTTTATTGACTTTCTCCAACATAAGCTTATAATAAGGCGGAGGTGGTAATGTAGCTCAACGAAAACGAACTTTTTCTACAGCTTAGAAATAAACTGGATTGATAAAATGGCACAAAACCGTTTTACATATTGTTTTTAATTGAATGATGATCTTTGAGTAGCAGAAGCTATAAACAAAATAGAAATTGAATATCGCAATCGAGATGGTGCCGTTCAGGGTTTTTTTTTTTAAACCGTTGATCATTCAGTTTTCGAATGAAAAGAAGTCAATATTTCTGTCTAATACATGATCGAGGGATATATTTTGATCAGAATAAATAAATTGGAGTGTCAGCAGCGTCTTGCTGTTATTTATTAATTTTTTTTATGTTTTTTGCTTTAGTTGTAGATTTCTCACTTCCTTTTTGATCTGAAAACACGTGCAGTGACATTTGTTGTTGTTGTTGTTGTTGTTGTTGTTGGTGGGGTGGAATTCCCGCTATACCGCGTTATGTAACTTAATGTACTCGGTTGCTTATGAATCAGGAGTTAGTTTGCCTATCGGGTTAACTTAACCAGTCGGTAAACTGACGATGTCCTCGAATACGAGGCCTGAGAACTTTCATCTTTCGTTGTTTACAGTAAACAAGACAACATGGCGATAAACTACTTCAGTGTCAGATGGGTTTAGTTTCTTTGATTTTAACCGCACTTGCACCCTTTCACCCCCGGCCCCCACACAGGTGTGCGAAAGCGATTGTTGAACACGCGCCCCAGCTTGTAGAAGCACAGCCACTTTGTTGTTGTTGTTGGTTTTGAAAGGGAAAGTGCTTCCACCTCTTCGTGATTTCGCACTGTGGGGGATGGGCGCACATCTGAAGAAGCCAAAGTGGAAGGTTGATGAAGACCTGTCGCAGATGTCATGTTCACTTGTTTGAAAGGGAAAGTGCTTCCTCCTTAAAGCGATTTCGCACTGGCGTTGGGGGTTAGGGGAAGGGTATATGGGGGAGTCGGATGGACGAGGAGAGTAGGTGTGGGAGTGGGGGTAACTGCTCTCTGATGCCGCATGTAATGGGTACAGTTCCTGGTTTGCTCTTCCAGTAGTTTTTTCCTTGCTCATAGTGTCCAGGACGCCTGGTGCCTCCACATCCCTTATGCTGACCTATTCCTACATTCTAAACTTCTGTTTAGTTTTGAATACTGTATGTACTTGTATTGTTCAAGACTTTGATATCTTTAGTTTTTTATGTATTTTTTTTTATAAATCTAGCATTTAGATGGCTTGCCACCATTTTCAAACTTCATATACAGTCTCTTGGGCTTAGATTCTACTTTTTTCATTGTTACCCTAACTTGTGTTTGGTTACAGTTCTGGATTTAAATGAATGAAGTTCATATCTGCTCTTGTTACATTTATTTTCAAAATATTTAAAACTTGTCATTAGGATAAACTAGCCGCCGCGTTATTTCATTTGTCATTTTTTTGCTTTGTTTCGGGAAGGGGGGTGGATATGTTATCGAGTTTGTACTTTTTACCTGTTTGTTAATATGGATCTAGAATTTGGATTCCTTGTCACCATGGTTACTCCTAATGTTGTTGGGTGGGTTGAAGCAGCGATTAAAGTTTAATGCCAGTCTGTATTTTTCTAAGACCTGACTGTGTTCTCATGCTTGTTTTCATTTCACTAGGACTTGAACAGCATTTGTGGGGTGCTAAGTCAACCTCCTCATGTACACGAGAGAGAGAGAGAGAGCCTTTTACATTTATGTTAAGCTGCTATCAGTAGCTTTTACGCTTTTGATCTTTGCTCTGATGATGATGACGATGATTTAAAGAACGGCTTTGCGGAAACGAAGTAGCGTGACCTCATGAGCTGTACCCTGTCAGGCACTCTACAGGTAGTTCGTGGAAATGTTATTCTTTTGCCTGTGGCTGTGACAGAAAGTATTCTTGCACCGGACCCACTCGCCAGATCGGCTCGTGTTCTCATCGGAAACAGATCCAGAAATTCATCGATTCCTTGGACCACTCAGCTTTGCCACTTTACCCAGCATGCCCTGTTAGTGTCAACGGCAAGCCTCCCCGGCCTTCTTCCACAACCTCCGCCTCCCTTCATTATTTACCAGATACAATCGCCAAGGTTGTACTAAAAGCCGGTCTTTTCAGGGCCAGAAACAAAAATGTTGGTCTCGCCTCCACACTCCAAAGCAACAAAGCGGTGTTGTTAAGAACGATCCATGGAGTTGCGGACGGTGGATGGGTGGTGGAGGTGGAGAAGGGAGAAGAAAAAAAAACAATAGACAAAAAGGGTATCTTTTGCCGGCAACAGATGTGACCGTCCTTCCCTCTCAGGGTCCCGATCGCAATCTCAAAGGAGGTGAAGATAGCGACACGCGAGCGAGGGGTGTGGCTAGCCCCTCCTCTCATCTCTCCTCCCTCCCCCCCCCACCCGTGCACGAAAGAACGAGCGACGTCAGTGGTGGCGGGTATGTCGTCGACTACTGGACACTAGGGAGACAGCAGGCGTCGGTCTGCCTGCATGCACGACGGCTGTATTTTTTAAATTATTATTTGCATTGATTTGCACGGACAGTCGGAGGTACGTTGGGACACATCGATATTTGCACAGATGCGTCGATTTTCTTTCGTTCTCTCACACGCGCGCGATGCAAACAATTCGTAAAAAGTTACATAAGCACAAAGAGGATGAAAGAGGAGATATATTTATATAAGCGATTGCATATACAGTCGTGTTTGTTGCTCCTGTTTCGAGGAATATGATGATTATCGTGTGAATGAAAAGTTCGTATTCAACCCCAGTCAAGATTTGGAATTTATGTGAAGCGGGTCAAGCTGATAAACCCCTTCGCTGCGTTCACGGATGAATAATTAGCTTGTGTTTGTATGTTGCGCACGGCGAGTACACTTGGTGTGTGGGACGCAGCATAATTATCGCCTCTGCTGGCCAAAGTGAGTTACAGGTGCGACGTGAATTGCAGCTGTCTGGGGATTGACCTTGACCCTTTGCTTGCAGCTCTAGCGCCCTTGCTAGTGCAAGGCGTGACCGGAGAGCCCGTGCGGGAAGAGGAAGATCACGTGGGTGGCGGAATGAGAGAGGTGAAGCGTGCACGTGCGGCACAGTAAAGGAGTAAAGAGTCAGTTGTCAGCTTCTAGCGGCCAAGGATTGGCTCGTCTCTGTCTCTCGTACACATCTCGCACTGTCTCACTCGCTCACAATCCATATAACATTTTTTTTTTAGCATCTCCTTTTTTTCCCTCTCTCTCTCTCTTTCACGCACTTCGTCACATTTTTCTTTTTCTCGATACCATAATTATCATCCTCCCTATTTTTTAAGTTTAAGCAACTACCTTGTGTGGCTGAAGCACAGAGGCATAAAAGATACTTTTGGATAAAATGTAGAATGGGTATGATTGTGTTTAAATGCTGTCAGCAGCGCTGCTGTTTAATGTACTAGTTACTCAAAATCTTTGAACCGCCCCATTTGTCCTGATGAAGGTGAAACTGAACACTTTCTCCTTGTATGTCCAAAATATATACATCTTCGAAAAGATTTCAACCTTAACAAATATTTTAAGCACCCTCCCCTTTTTTCATTTCTCATTTCACACTTTTGGTGGCAGATATCAGAATGCTAATTACACTCGGCATTGCGTCCTTTATTTACAATGCATTGGAAATAAGGAAAAACTGTAGCAACATTATTTAGGGATACCCACACTTCCCATAGAAATGTTAGCTAAGTTGTTACATGATGTATGGAGACTAATAATATGATGAATATTCAGATAACACTTCATTTATCCCAGAGGGCAGTTCGGGACAATTAGTGTCTGTAGCTGCGTGTATACATGATTGTATCTGTGCTTGTACCTGCATGTTTATGTATATACATGATTGTATCTGTGCTTGTACCTGCATGTTTATGTCTATACATAGTCGCCTGGTGGCTATTGGCTTGATGCACATCTGTATCTGTATGTCTACATAGTTGTATGGTGACGAATGGTTTTATACATACCTGTGTTTATTCCGTGTGTATACATCCTTGAGTAAAAGTTAAGTGGTGAGCGTGCTGAATATGTGCATTATACGTTGTGTGTTATCATGTTGAACCCCATACAAAACAGAGTCAGCAACCTGAGTTATTAAAGAAATTTGTATCGTCTCTCTCTCACACACACATGCCTCATTAAACTTTCTATCGATATCATGTGTCTCCCCCTCCTATCAATCATTCTCATTTTCTCTCTTTCTTTCTCACTTATACACACAATTTATCTTTTCTCATCTCCGGCACACCAACTCCATCTTTCACACACTTTCTCTAACTCACTCTCACCACACACACACACACAAGCTCGTCACGTGACCATACCCGTTCAGACCGGAAGGGAAGAAGGGTGTGTGCACGGAGCTTGTGTAGTGATGTCAGGACCAGTTAATGTAATCTATTAACTTTCCTCTCTTCTTCTTTATCTCCACCTCCTTCTCTCTCCCCCATCTCCCCAGAGACGTGCACTTTAGTTCTTTTATGGGGATTGGGTGGGGGACTGCAAAGTAGTGTTTTCCTCTCCCACCTCATTGCCTCCAATTTAGTGTGAAGACTTTGTCATGTTTGTGTTCAGTGCACAGGAAAGGAGACCAAAGGGAGGTTAATGAAGTATGACATCGTTTGCACAGTTTTTTTTTTTTTTTTTGCTGGTTGTTGCTTTAATGCGATGCAGAGTTGGTGCAGGCTAAGACGAAACAGCTGTGTGTGAGAGAGAGAGAGAGGTGGGCATGCTAGGAATTTGTAAAGTTGTATAGTTCAGGTCAGATGTAGGGCAGCTTACATTCCTTTTTATTTATACATATATACAAACCTGTCACTTTAAACATGTCGCATTGATGGGCAGCTCACTTTTACTCCAGGCGTAAGAACTATTTTATCTTTCATATCCACTGGATTACCAGTGAAGCTAAGAATTCGAACGCAGCTATTTTGTAAAAGCGATTCCGTTCTAACCATAAACTTATGTTTTCTAAATATTGTTTGAATTTGTAATATATTGTTCTTTGTTGTTTGATTGACTATGTCTGATGTTGATTTTCCTTTGAATTGATTTCTGCCGCTAGTTCTGTCAGCTTTAATGTTATTGTCAACTTTTCATCTATCGCTTCGATTTGAGTCAAGGTTTATATATGCGGGTCTTTACTTTACACTGTACTATCTAAGGCGTCATTATACTTGTTATTGGATGAAGAATTTAATGCAGATTTCGGGAGAAGAAAAAAACAAAAACTCTCCTTGTCGCCTTGGCAAATTGCTCAACTTTGACCTTTGTGTACATTTGGTTTGCAGATTCCACGCCACTCGACAGTAAGGTTCAAGAAGCGACGAACGCGCGTGCTCATGAAGAAACGTCACAAGGCGATGCCGAGTCCTTCGGATGAGCATAACTTCCTGAAGTGGGTGCGCACGCACTTCGGAGCCGTGACGTCCTACAGTGAGGTTGATGGCGACCGGCTGCTGTTCTTTGTCGGACAAGGTACGAGCGTTGTGGTAAAACTGCTAGCCACGGGCCTTCTGTCTCTCTCTCTCTCTCTTTGTGTGTGTGTGTGTGTGTCAGGACCGCCGAGAGCCAGCACGGGCCCCGGGACAGACGACTTTCCGGGCCCCTTGTAATTGTAATCGTAAATTATTTTCCCAGTATATAATAATATGTTTACAATTCGATTATCAATATCTACATTTCATTCAGTAGCGAAATATAGACTGTAAACATTAGAACAAGTGCACTATTATCTACATCACTACTTGAACATAGAGTTGTTTACACCTGAGTGGTTAGTAAATGAGGAAAAATGATGTTAAAGGATCAAACGTGTAGCACCCCGCTCTATAGAAAAAAAATCGCCAGAGTAAGGAAGGCCTGTTAGCGATGTCAAAAGCTCGACAGATTCGTTAATACCCTCATTTAAAAAAAAGTGTTTGCTGCTACGAACAACGGAGCACATCAGTTATCTTTTTTTATCAACTTACATAACAAACGAGGCAAACGCGCAGCACCAATCGAAAGTCCCTTCCTATATTTAATTTATTTATTCTGTAGCAAAACCGGACACACACACACACACACAAAACAATAACAACACACACGCATGCTGTTACACATAAACAAATATATCTGAACTGAACTGTCGCCTTCAGACTCTTTAAAGCAGAAATTTTGAATTCATCCAACTTTTTACGAAGCAGACTTCAACCCCCATCAGTCACTATAGCCGTTAAAATACTTATTTGCTCAGTTTTAGAAGACAAAGCAAATGTTTTAAAGACTAATTAGCCAGTAACTGTTAATAATTTTAATATTTAAGTAGATCAGAAGAGGGTTTTGTGACAATGACATAAAATAGACATGTTTAGCATATTTTAGCTGAATTGTAATAGTTCATAGAAACAAAGTTATGCAATACCAGTATTGTCATTTTACCTGCTGACTAAAAACTTTATGAGCTTTTCTCACAAACTTCATTATTGGCAGTCAGTTTGAGACGTTTGCTAGTCACTCTCATCGACACTGATGTTCCTGCCTTGTCAAATGCTATTTGTCAATAAACAGAAAATCATACAAGCATAAATATAGAAAAATACTGAACTCACTAAACAAACAAAGTGCAGCGTATCTCGGCTTTTCGAGTCTAGAAGACAGCGTGCGACAGACAGGAGAGTGCCGTGTGAAAAGATGTTAAACTTAGTCTGTATAGCTGTCTCTAAGGTCCAACTGTCCAAGCTTTCTTTGGTCCAATGACTCCGATTGAAAGGGATGGGACAATTCAGTGTCCTGGTCAAACACACGGCGACTTTACTGCGGACTCGTCTATCTCATAAAAATTTCAGTCTACACCTCCAATTGCTCCAAACCCCGACCATTTAATTCCCAGGAAAGTCCATCCCGTCTTCCAGAAACTATCCCCCTTTTCCCTTTTGTCTTGTGGACAGCAACAATGTATTCCGGCCCACGGCCGATGGCCGGCATGGGTGGAACTTATTGTCATCTTAGTCACTGGCCTTTATACTAAAACAAGGCCAACATAATTTGCCTCTACCTTGATTGTGGGTGTCAAGACAAGGATGCAATTTAATGAAAACTTAGACAAACTAACAATTATGTCATAGGACATCTGTAAACTTTTCTTTTCCTCCCGTCTTCATCGTGAAACAAATATACGTTACACGAAGTTCCTTAAAAACGACATTCAAATATAAGCATGTGATTATTCGAAAAACAAATGTCGCAGCCACCGCAAAACTCATCATACAGGACCATATATGGCAGCTTCCTTGAAGACAACTAGCGCACAATAAGAAAGATTCCGAGGTGGCTTTGGTGGACGGATGGTGGGTAGATATTATCTCGTTTTTACCAGTAGCCTCGTCCACAAACAGCAACAGAAGGTCGGAGACTAGAAGGAAAGGTAATGACCTGCCGGCCGATGTGTTATTGCAGGGCGATGCTGGTACATTGCAGTAGGTCGTGCGATCGTCCCTCTTTAGTTACAGCTCCGAGTCCTCCCCTGTCCGGTGACATAACTCTCCTCCCTACCTCCACCCGGGCCATCCACCCACCGCGCGGACGTACCGTCTCTACACTTAAATTATCTTTCTCCGTGCTAACCTCCTCTTTATCCTCCTCCCCCAGCTCCAAACTTCCCGTGACACCACCGTGATCAATTTATAAGCCTATTTGCGAGATCGCAGTTTTTAAAAGGTGGCGGGCCCCCATCCTCTCGGTTCACAGAGTGGCTACACATCAGTAACATACCTGCCTCTTCACTGTTAATTCCGATTTGCTTGCAGCCCCCCCCCCCTTCCACCTCCTGAAGTGACACATAAACCCAGCAATATCACGAACGTTCTTCTAGACGGTTCACACGCGATAAAATCTTCAGTGTCCAGCGGCCTTCCGCTTCCAGGCTTGTCCAGCGAGAATATAAGATACCTCTGACTACACTTCTCACGACAGGCCCGCCTACGCAAAATTGTATACTAGAGACTTGAAACTCACCGTCTGCATGTGTAATGCTTGGGTGTTCTGTCCTTAGACCTTTCTTGAGAAGAAAAAGAAAAGGAGAAGGAGAAAAAAATCCACCGACCAAGGCCGGGCCCCTTCACAGCCGCGGGCCCGGGTACACCAGACCCCCCTGTCCCCCCCTCTGGTCAGGCCTGCTCTGTGTGCCTTCTGTGTGTGTGTGTGTGTGTCCGCGCACGTGGGTCTGTGTGTGTGCCTCCTCTGTGTGTGTATACGTGCCTTCTGTGTGTGTGCTTTCTGTGTGTGTACATGATTTCGTTCCGTGTGTGTGTTAAAATCTTGAAGCTACTTTACGAAGCTTTGTCAAAGGTTTGTTTGACAAAGATGTGCATAGAGACGAAGCGAATTTGATGTCAAAATAGTGACATAAACATGTGTACTGTGTCACTTTCACTAAAAAACAACAACAAACAAACAAAAAACAAAAAATCACAGTCGTTATTTGGTGACAAAAATAATGACAAGCTTACGTTTGGTGAGAAAATAACAACAAAACCTGACGGTTGGTGATAAACTAATGGCGAGACCTGAGGCGTCAAAGTGACAAACAAAGTTGACGCGCACAGTCAGACATTTTGCTTTCATTAGGTTCCCACGTTTTCAAGAAGCTTCAAACAGAAGAATCTGAAGCCACAAACCACTGACATTTGCTGGCACAAACTTTTGACAGTTCCTCGCCCGACATGCTCGAAGCATTTGAAGAATGTGACCTCCGTGTGGCACACATGAAACATCTTGGCAGGCCCAAGTCCATCATTTCATTTTCTTTTGTAACTTGTGTTTTATTCTAATTTTGACAGTTATGTTGATAAACCAAGGTCTCGCCAGCGTGCCGAGTACAGACCTTAGGAATTTCTTGAAAATGTAACAACACATAAACTGATTTCCATTCAGTCCCTGGGTATTTTAACCACAAGCGTCAGCACGTGGAAATTTAAATTTTTTTTTTTTTTTTTTGCGGGGAAGCGATGATCTGATGATGTTCGTAGATGACACCCAGGCCCTGCTCCTCTCTTTTACAAGATATCACCAAGTGCACAACCCTGCTTTTGGGAGGGAAGGAGGAGGAGGAAAAGTACATCAGGCTGACAACTAGCAGTGTGGTAGGAAAATGTGATAAGTGAAAGCCTTTAGGTAATGAGCTAATGCTCATTGAAAGCAATTTATTTTTGACATGTTTCCTGCTCGCAGCCACGCCCACCTGCTTCCGTGTCGTTCATGTTAACATCGCCGTTTATTTCTTGTCTCTTTTTTCTTTCTTCGCAGATGCCTTTTGAAATGGCTGGGGTAGGGGAAGAAACTTTTTTTTTTTAAACACACCCCGGCAAGAGGCCTGCCTCCTTTCTCCGGCTTCTATCGGGGTGCCGATGGGTAAAGAAGCGGGAGGTCTCCTTAGTAGATGTTTTGAAGTTAAAAAAAAAGAGAAGATTGACTGGCCCACAGGTGCCGATCTTTATTGCATCGCGCGCCAAGATCTGATGGCTGTTAAATCCGTTGTTCACATCTGTTTCTGTGCACGGGAGGTCGCTGGCCTGCGGGGACGCATTCTCAGGGAAATGCACGCCTTCTGACTCCTATAGACCCCGACCTGGAACAAAAGCAGACACATGCACGCACGTACGCACGCGAGGACTTCCGTTATCTGAATGCAAAGACATCTTTGTCTTTATGCAAGGATATCGTTTGTTTTAATACAAGGACATCCTTGTCTTATTGCATGGACATCGTTTGGTCTTAATATTTGGCTGGAAGCGGGGGCGCATAGATAGTCATCATTGAAAAATCTGAAGATTGTGTGTGAGCTTTGGAGAGGTTTTGATCCCATGAAATTCATAAAACTGTCAGTCAAAAATTCGTTCAACAGTTAGTCTCAGCTCGTCAAACCTGCTTCTCGCCACCCTTTTTTGTTGGGGGATGGGGGCATAGCGGATTTCCCCAGAAATCCTTCCCCACCCTTAATCATGGATCATATCCCCTCTTTATGTCCCCCATCCTCGCCACGAAAGATCTTGCAGCAGTAAAGCTCAAGTTTCAGACGATAAAGACCAGTTTGAGGAACCCTTGGCATTATTTGTTTTTTACCCATTCACCCAACCCTTCTCGCTCCACCCAAGCTGCATTGCCACGTACGTGAGGGTGGGCCGGGTGGAGTGCTGGGAGGAGGTAGTCCGCCCCTTGTTGTGCACAGCGTTACAGTGCACCCGCAGTTAATGATGCGTGATGACGATTCAGGCGTGAACTACGCCACTGTCGTGGGCTTGTGTTTCCACAGTCGTCTCTGGGATACAGCAGCGGTGACCTTCGTAAGCACTTATAGGACCCACCGATACTCCTTGGCTGACCCCCTGTTACTTCTGGGTATTTACAGGATCCTGAGTAAACACTGCTTGATTTTTGTTAGTATTTTTCATAAACATACACTGATAACGTATACCAATAAAACGCCTTTATCTAAATATAAATAGGTCTTCGTGACCGAAACGGCAGTGAACTGTAAGTGGCTCACTGTGACTAGGGACAGGGTACAAAAGGGGGAGGCCAACCCTCTCATTCTACCATCATGTACCACCCCATGAAGTTCGGGTATACGTCTATCTGGTGACCAGACCCAGGCAAGCAGTGAATCGACGACTCGTTCTGAAGTCGGGTACAGCTTACGACTCAGCCGCGGCATCTTCACTCGGATGCAGTAAGTGCAGGTGCAAACTCCATGCGTACCCAGGGCGAAGGCTACTTCTCCGGGCTAGAGCTCTCTATATACATACATATATATATATTAAAACTTTATCCTCCAACACATTCCAATCTTCGCCTGTTAACTGTGTATATGTATGTATAACTATTCTTGGCTTCGTGTATGCGTACCCGCCTGGAGCCTGTGTTCTCAAGTTTACCCACTGGTGGTAGTTCAAGGGGCGCGAGTACTTGCAAGGTGCGAACCCCTGTCTTTTACACTGGATCGCATCTTCCTGTCTACTAAAGAAACAAAAACAAAACAAAACAAAAAAACACGGTAATTTGCTGGTCTGTGTTTTCCACTCATTGGCCCTCTCCAACACACTGCAGCCAGCTCAACGAGACGTGAATGGCAACCGATTAGGAAAACTGCCTTACACCACGTGACCCCGCCATACTGGGCGTCGCTCCCCCGCCCTCTTCCGGCTAGCGTGCGCTTCCGCCATGTGCAAGTGGTTGGGCTGCTTGTGAACAAACCTGTAAATATTTGTGCGCCCGTTCTTGGCCTTGAGAGTCAGCCATGGCCCGAAAGCTCGCCTTTATGTGCAGAGGAAACGAGGGTTTATTAGGCGTAAACTCCGGCTTATCGAGCTTAAAGACAGGTTTGTCACGCATGACTGCCGTTCGTGGCCGACTGTAGCCACGGGTCTACACGTAGGTACTGATCCGTAATGTGTAGTCGCTGAACGGGGAAATCAGACGCGCGTGTGTGTGTGTGTGTGTGTGTGTTTGCGAGCGCGCGCGTGTGTGTACAGTTGAGGAGCTGCATGCCTGTTAAGTGTCGTGGTCTGGGGCAGTCCGCATACCACTTTTGCTATTTAAAACAGTTCTATGGACACTTTTAAAGCACAAAACACTACTAGAACTTCGCTAATTAAAATAATTTTAAATAAGGTAAAGCCTTTTACACGGACTTGTATTACGTCCGTGCCTTTTAAGCTGGACCGCCGCTTCCATGGGCATCAAATACTCTCATTAAAAAAAAATCCGACACTCAATGCAAGAAAATAACTAAATGTATTGTTTACTTGTCAAATTCAAGACATATATAATAAACAGTTTTGCGTACGCGGTCGACGTGGCGAGCATATTGAGTATGGTGGGATATGAACGCCGTCAACGGATCGCCCCCCCACAGCAGCCCAACTCGACCACTACCAACAGATGATCATCACTGTGAGACGACTCGACCACGCCCTAGTGAACACTCGAAGCGTCTCCAACTGCAAGTTATATTCGTAAACCATCGCGGACTGAGCAGGGTTCTTATAGTCATTGCCATCTCTAAGATAATTTTGGAAAGGTCGGCTTGTTGAAATCACAACCACAGTCTTCGTTTCATTTCATTATGGGGGGTCTATTGTTTGCATGTAAACACCTCGAGATCTTCCCCCGAAGCCGAGTGTCAAAGTCGCCGTCATCGCTGTTAAAAACTGCTTTTGCCAGTTTAGAACAGATCCCAACTGTTTTAAATTCAGGCGAGAAAAACTAAAGATCGTTACGAAACCGCACATGCAACGCATCTAAAATGACTTAAATCCGATTTTTAAAATGTCTCAATTTGTTTCTCTAGAAGTTTTTTAAGTTTTAGAAACTTGTTATGCAGCTGCACCCCTGGTCGTTGTCGGGGTTATTGCTGGGGGGGGGGAGTGACGCAGGCGCTGACCGGATTCTCCATTGTAACTTTTGCTGGGCTAAGGTTAGGAGGTTGGGCCTGTCAAGGACGAGGTGGAAATGCCTACGATTGCATTTAGTGGATTTCAAAAAAGTATTTCCCTTGTTAAAGAAGCGTGTTGATACGTGTGTAGTCTGTTCTACAATTCGATCGACATTTCAGTCAGACACATCACCGAAGAAGCCATTTGGCAAATGCTTGCCAAGATTCAAGATCCTTTATTAGTCTGTCACCCTATGGGATATTCAAGGTATATACAAACATATTCACACACATTCCTATCTTTATATACATTATATCTGACCACACACACACACACACACATAACCACTGGTCGGTTTATGGCAGTAATATATTAATTATATTACAAAACAGTGGGTGAACATAGGCATAGTTACCATAAGACAAGGGTAAACCAGAAAATGGCATCGCTTGCCAAGTCGGTCAGCTACAGGGACTAATGAAATGGGTCTCATGGGGGAGGGGGAGGTAAGGCTGAAAGACCTGCCAAGGGAGGAGGGACTGCAATGGATCTCCTGGCGTAGATTTGTCATCACATTAACAGTTATAATTATGTGGAATGAGGCAGAGATCAGAACAGGCGGGTTCGTCACCAGTCTTATATTTGATTTCGTGTTTATCAAGTTCCTGGTGGCCTTCAGTATTCGCCAGACAAACCGGGAAAACATTCTAGGAAAATAATCGCCCAATTAAGAACAAGCACCATTAGGAATAAACAAACTTTTGAAGTTCGCCTTCCCACGTTCCCACCGCCACATGCACATGGCATGATCTTTGCGAATAAATCTCCTTTGTGCATCAGTTCTTAGGTTATGAGAGTTAAATAATTAACACCCGTCACATACTTTTATTTCTGGCCTTTAAGCAACTCCAGAACCACACTTCAACAAGACAGTTAATCTGGTCAGTAAAGTGAAAACTTGACCAGTTTATACTTCAAAAAAAAAAAAAAAAATCCTCCGCTCTCACAAACCCCATTGTATTTCATTTACGTTTTATTTTTCGTTTTTTGGTGATTATTATCACCATTATTGCGTTCTCTCTTTCTCTCTCTCTCACACACACTTGCGGTCAGTCAAACACACGCATATTGTTTTGCCGCACGTGCGCACCTAGCGATGTGACCTGCATGGTAAACAAGACCGTTACTGTGAACCCCGTTCTGGTGTGCGCCTGTGGGTGCTGACAGCCATCTTCCGGTCTGCCCCGCTGGAACGGACGATTAACGAAAACAGTTCTTTCAAGTTTCAGATATCAAAGGAGGCTTGGTTTACAAAGTGGTTGACTGATTATCTGTGAATTGGTCTCGGGTGCGCGAGGCACATGTTTGTGAGAGTTGGTGGTCGCGCCAGGTTTGGTGTGCGGGGAAGAAAAAGCACATTGTAGGGCGGAGGCCTTTCCCTCCCCCTCCCCCCGAGAATTTTGTTTTCATCTGGTGTGGAATGCAGCATTTGAGAGTATTTCTGGGTTCCCCTGGTCCCTTCTTGACAAACCATGCAGTCTTGAATCGGTGGGGGTTTCGGACGCTGCTATGAGACGACATCAATTCCTTTTCATTCAGTAAATGCACCCAGTACAAATCGCTGAAGAAGTCTTAGTACATCAGTCGATTTAGTTTCTTCTCCACCATTCCAAAAATTTTAGTCAGCTGACTAGAATGTACCTTTCTGCTGTCTCTTTTCACGATAAAGAAGTAATGCAGGGGAACCTGGTGATATATTTTAAGTCAGGAAGAGTTAAATCCCTGTCTGTCAGTTCACTGGCAGAGTTCAAAGGCATGGTACTCGACAAAACAGGAATATCCAGTCTGAAACCTGGAGGACTCAGCCGGCTTGACAGGCTTAACCATCCCACTAATGTGATGGTCAGCCTATATTGACTGAGCCCTCCCACAGTCGCCGCTGTTATCTTGTCAGCAGCACAGGTTGTGTGAAACAGCAGACCCTGACTAAAGACAGGCATGTCTTTGTTGTAGTATCACCTTATATTTTCATTTATTTTTGTTTCCCCCCCCCCCTCACTGCTTTTATACTGTGCCGATTTAAGCCCATGATAAATAATCTTATTATTGGCCTAGTTAGTACTGTTGTTTTCAAATTCAAACATGGTGCTGATATATTTATCTTATTTTTTTTTTTTATTTTATTAAGATGAGAATGTTCTGTAATGCTGCTTTTGAAAAGTAGCACAAATATCACACACTATAGAGTGATAAGATTGCTACCATAGATTCTTCCCATGTGCCAGTACCTGCTGGAAGGCATCCCATTTTCAGGCAAACTTGATTGCAAAGTTATTTTCAAACTAGTGAGTTTATTCATTATGGGATAATAGCGACCAAAATGGGAGTGAAAAACTCTGATCCTTTTCTCTGGTAAAAAGCTTTGAATATTGAAGTTCTCACTTGGTTTTTTTAAAAGAGGTCAAGATCTCATTTTCTGCAAGGCCACTAGCTGACTGGAAACATTTGCATATACTCAGAGCTCTCCATTAGCTGTGGCCTTCAGTGACATCAGTGGTTGAAAGTTTTTCTTTAAAAAAAAAGTTGATTTTAACCCTCTTAGGCCTTGACAAAACAAAAACGGCGTTCAACGAATCAGAAGCAGTGATGGCAAAACGGGGTCTGGTTTATTTTGTTTTATTGTTTTTTTTTTAAATTTTGATATAGATCAAGAAACCTATACACGTTTAGTAAGGAAAAAGCTTGAGCTTTGCAATAAAAATAAAGTCAGCTGTCTATCTTGTCCCTCGTACTACAAGAATTCGGCTGTTCTAAAACTAACACATGCAATAGCACATCCATGTCATTGAGCTTTCCGTACTAAATGAACTGCAAAATCATGAAATAAATGTGTGAGCTCACCGACAATCCTTCTCAAACAGAAGGATGCGAATAATGGAGGAAGAAACATCCTGCATAAACCTCTGCATTGATTCCAAGGTTACCTTGTCGGCCTTGGCGGCGATTGACGTTTGGAGCGCAATCCGGCTTTACCTTTACAGCAGATCTCGGCACATTAGAGAGCTGTTTTCTGAGCAAAAGACCTGCTTGTTTTGTAGTTTATGGAATTTGACATCTTCTGATGCCAATATTAATCAGTGTGTATTTCGTGTCCATAAAAACCGCTATCTATTTTTTCACAGTTGATTTTAGAGCACTATGCTTTAGTCCCCATGTTTTTGGTATCAATTTAAAGGTTATTTTTTCCTCTAGTAATACTAACATGTTCAACAACAAGCATGTGCATGTGTGAGAAAAGTTATCTGTACATGTGAAACGATGTAGAGAAACCTATGTATGTTTCTATTCATGTTGACGTGTCCGTGTGTCTATTTGTCCACGTGTGTGTTGAAATTACCCTTATGAATTTTAATTTTGTGCTGGTTGCTTCAAGGGCACTTTTCTCTCTTTTCTTGTTGACATATTTTTCTTTGTCAAGCGCGGTGAGCCTGGTTTTTGCTGGGGAACTGCGCTATAAAAGCTCACATTATTATTATTATTATTATCTTCACTCTGGTGCCAGCAATAATTTAAGAAAATTTACAGTTCACATGCTCAAAACATTCACAAAAATAAACTTTCACTTTTAAAATCCACGGGCAGTTTTGTTACAAACTTAAACCTGTTTGTTAGCAGCTTGTTTAATCTCAAATGTGACTGGCTAACCTTTTACCCAGAGCTCTGTGAGATTTGGGTGATCAGATACTCATGACAGGATTTAGGTATCATAAATAGAGATCAGTACATTGTCTAATATTTTAGAACTGGCAAAGAGGGTAGGTCATTTCCGCCATCAAAGATCACATTGAAGGTGTGTCTTGTAAAGAAGACTAGATGCTTGTCAGACTTCTTATGTCAGACTGATAGTGCTTTGCCTAACAGAAGCTTCAGGAGGCAGATGGGCTGGATACATTGTGGTAATTCTGAGAACCGAGAGGTGGCAATATCCTTTAGGAAATGAACTGTAACAGCTAAGAATACAGATGGAAGCTATATGACAGAAAATAGCTACAACTAAATAAAAGATACAGACAACCATGAATAATCTATAACCAAATTAAAGTAGAAACTTGAGGGAAGTTGAAGGAGAGATGCTGATAAACAAAACTTTTAATGTGGAGTATAAGCTGATAGTTATAGAATAATACAAACAAACTTGTACAGATGACAGGTTTAGAGAAGTAAAAACTTATCTTCAGCCTAATAAAAGATACCAAAAACCAAAAATGAAAGCCAACTAAAGTTAAAGTAACAAAATTAAATGACATTGAAAGAAAGATAGTGAAAAGGAAAATCTTTTAAATTGCAGTGCAGACAGAAAAATCAGTGATAGAAATACACACTTTAGGCTTGTGAGATGTTTTCCAACAGGATGTTTTGCTTCAAAGTTGTGATGTTAGAAAGTAGCTTGTCTATAAACAAACTTTATCCTTCTCAGCAGAAGGAACAAGCTCTGAGTGCCTATTAAACGCCATGATGCCCAGTCCCTTTGCCTTCATTGCGGATATGGAAAGACAGAAGAACGTAAAAGGATGTGTGGCATCTGGGATGCACAGTGTTCTCGAGAGGTAAGCTGTGCAGAGTAAAAGGCCCTTTGAGTTTTTTGTCATCCTCTGTTCATTTTGAAGTTTATCCCAATGTTCAAATTAGTTGTGTATTCAAATAATATGAATAATATATCTAAAACTGAATCTTTAATCCAGGAAGATTTAATACAGACACATGTTGGTTGGCTATGGGAACAAGCGTGCATATGTGTTGATTGCTGCGAGTCTTCATGTGCACGCACCCTTGTGCGCATGACTAAGAAGCATGTTAACATGTATTGCAACACTTTAACATACTGATTGACATTGCTGCTTACATTTAACAGGCCTGTGTACATTATTGAATTGGAGGACATTCCTCAGAATGTGGTGATGTCTCCTGACCGACAAGTAGAGTTGGATATCATGCCAGCAGATAGCAAGAAGGTGGAACATGACTTTTACCTTGTGCTGCGATCACCACAGAACGTTAAGTGGATACTGCGCAGCCATCGTGTCCAGGGATGGATTGATGTGGTGGTGAGCATTGTACAGCCAGAAATGCTTTTGCCATGAATTATTTCTGTTACAGATAGGATACTGTGCTTTTTATTTTAATGTTACACAGTTTAAAAAAAATGTTTGAATTATATTGATGTAGCTTTTGAATTTGAGATTGATGTATCTTAATGTCTGAATACTATTGATAATGGAACAACAGCAATGAAAGCCTCATAGTCACACGTTTCTTTGAGGGTGGATGAGGAGCTGAATAGTTTGACACAGCTGAAAAGTGTAATAACAGCTGAATAGCTTGACACAGCTGATTATCATAATAGTTCACCTTGGTAATAGCTGAATAGGTTAGGAACAGCTGAAAATCCTGATAACAGGTTGTGATACATTTTGACAGGAAAAATAAATACAAACGCAGTCAGTATAATTATAAGCAGAGAAGAGTTAATCTCTCTTCTGCTTGCAATGAACAATGATGTCTTGGAGTCATAGCATATGCATGGTATTTATGGATTTTTTCTAACCCTGCTTCATTCATATTTCAAAACTGGATTCCTTGTGCGTAATAGTACATAGCAGAACATATATGTGACTTCTGATTTTCTTCTTGTTACACACTCTGTAAAATACTGTTCTGTCTGTTCTTAACATTTAAAAAAAATGCTGTTTACAGACAGATGCTGATGTTGATCTGCGAGGGATTCGCATGCACACTGTTGCTCTGCGTCGAGAGGAAATGGCGGCTTCAGGTGTAGACCTTATTCGCTGGGTGGACTACTACATTGCATATGTACGAGCGTACACCCTTGTCAGCAGTGCCAATGTGGTACATCTTCTTCTGCCTTCAGATTGTAAGTTTTCGATTTTTCGGTTTTATGTAGTTTATGGTAATGATAATGTTTACTGTCTGGTAGTTGTTTTTTTTTTAAATCCAGCAATTTATATCTTTTAGATTTGCCATGACTTCAGTTGTTTACTGCTTGATAGAGTTTTTAGGGGGATGGTGGTGTTGGGGTGGAGTGTTGTAATTTTTTTTTATTTTTCACAAATTCCAGTAGCACAACACCACTTCTATATAATATGTTTGTCTCATAATATTTTTGTCTTAAGTTTCAAATGATGGCTTCCAGAAGTTCTATTCCAAGCAGAAAATACCACTTACTTAAATCTGTGGCAAGTTTGAGGCATGTTTATATCATCAAGACATATTGTATAACAATTTTGTTAAGGTGTTTTCTTCTCTATTTATACAGCTTCAAAAGCCAACACAAACCATTTGCAAAGTGGCCAGAACCATGCAGGGATGCCCACCAGGGAGGGAAATCCACCGAATCGGCACTCCACAGACATGAGAGAAGAGCTGAAGAACATCATCAAGACACGCTGCGACAACAATGTCATGGAGGTCACTTTGCCGACCCTCCTGACTCAGGCAAGGGTACAACCCACCCATCATCACCTTCCCTAGCATAGCCAGCTTCCTAGGCTTCGCCTGCTTGGTGTGTGTGTCGTAACAGGAGTGGAAAAAAGGGGGTCCAACATATTCTTATTTTGTGGCCGCTTCATCTCACTTGTATGTATAAATTAACATGTCTGCATAGTTTTCTTTCTTTCCGGGAGATTTGAATGATGGATTTCACACCTGGCACCTTTCATCTGCCAGCTAAAATTCTGTTTCCTGGTTTAAGCCTCCAACTTGTTACGTCATTCAGATCTCACAATTATGCCATCCCCCATCTGGCCCATCCTCATTATTGATCTGGTCCACTCTCACCATCTTACATTATTGTCTGACATTTTGATTTTAGATTTTTGTCATTGCTTATTTCCTGGGGATAAAAATTGTCTGTCACCTTGTGACAAGCTGCTATTTGCTCATGCAGAGATTTCATTGGTTTCATATTTTTGTTTATGGCAAAGGTTTGTACTGCAGTAAGAAGTCATAAACAGTGAAATGACATTTATGATTTTGGCTTCAAACACAGAAAAAGAAAAAAATTAGCTTCAGTGTTTCTACAGTAGGACCTAATGATTGAGAAATCCTTTAGTTCCTGTGCACTACATTGGTTCCTGTCTAAAGGAAAAGTGTTGAGGACCTGTGATATTTTTAAGACCTGAGACAAAATCCCATGTATAGAGATTTATTTACAGCTAGTAGTATTCATTGTTGTGAAGTATTGTTTGTTGCAATGTGCTTATAGAACAGCCATGTCTACATCAGAGAAACAGCAGTTCTAACCTTACCAAGGGCCCTAGAATATTTACTTACTACCATAATGCTCAGATGCCCAAGAGAAATTTCTTAGAGTTACTTCCCAGCATCCCTTAATTAGTTGCCGAACCCATGTGTGATTTATGGAGATTATTTTTGTCATATGGCATCAGAGCATATATAGCCCTATAATCTCTGTTTATAACTGCTGTTTCGCTGGTTGTATTTGTTGTCTGTGAGATCTGCCTGCCATAGTTCCTTTCAATGCCACCAGTGTTATAACAGAATTAAGTTAGTGTGAAACAGCACACATAAATATAACTAAGTACACAATGATCTACATGGACACTTTTGTGTGTAACAATTGATTTAGCGTCTGGTGGAGGGGAAGGGAGATAATTTACAAGGTAGCAAAATCATAGGAGCTTTGCTATACTAACCGCTGATTGGTTTAGATGGAAAAGGAAACAGTGTCAAACAACAGAAGGCACATACATTAGGGAAGTTCGGCATACTAGAGAACAAGAGGGAGGAAATTCTTTGAAGGCTGTCTGCTAACCAAAAGTTTCAAACACTGATGACTGACAAAACTGCTATAACAGACAAGTTACTTTGAAAGCAAATTAACTCACCAGAATTGTGCCTTTTCTGCACAGGTCTTTCTCACTGGACGCAGGATTTTTATCATTTTCAAAAAAATGTTAAAAAAATAACCATGTAATGTACAACTGCTGCATGTTTTGTTTTTTATAACAAATATTAGCAGAACCCAAATTTTCTTAACTGAATTTGCATCATGCTTGATTTTTTCACATCTTAGATATTCAGGAAGGTAATCAAATGGGCTAAAAAAAGCAGGTCATGAAGTAGGCTACCACACAAAAATGGACACTATATCACCACAAATCTTGCCAAAAATCCACTTTACATGTCAAAACTACATGTGAGATCTATAAGGAATCAAAACACACAGATAAATGTTGCATCTGCATAAAGTTCGAGTGATTTTTGAGGTGAAGTGTCTGATCTTGGACGTGTCAGGCAGTGATTAGATCTAGAAAATTATAAATTACTCCCAGGAAACAGTGAACTAAGCAGTGCCAAGAAAGGTAACTGCTTAAAAATAATTCCTCAAGCAATATCTGCAGTCACATCGTTGAGTCTACCTATAGAAATGGCGAAAACATTGACTAGCTTTGGTAACAAAGGTGTATGAAGGGGGAGTGGAGAAGGAGGGGGCTTCTCTCTGCTTTTGGTCTCTCACATGTGTAGTGTTTAGACACATAACATTTGCTGCTTAAATTAGTATACAAAAGTTTATATTCCTGACTTTAATCAGTATTTTAATGACCCATGAGAAGTCTTGCTTTCATTATCTAATATGTATTCACCTTTTTTAAAAAATTGGTGTTTGGTCTGGCTTTGGTGTTTGTCAGTTTTTATGTCATGTTGATCTTGGATCTGACATTGAATCTTTCTAAAGAGGTTATAAATGGGTCAATCTCAATCTTGATGTGAGGGATAATCTTTAAAGTTGAGGAAGGATAAGATGGAGCAATGGAGGGACTGCTGTTCAGTTTGTCAACCATGTTTTTTTAAAGTTCCTAAGTGATGCTTTGTTTAAATGGGGTAAAAAAGAAGCAGTTGAAATTCAGATAACCAGGTAACCAAAATCTATCCTGTAGTTTGCTTCTTTGTCTGTTTCATCTTAATGATGCTGAGGGAGCTAACATGTTTTGTAAATCTCTTAGAACTATTCTTCTTATAGTGAGCACAACAGTATAGGAGAACTTTAAGTTAGAAAAACAAAAATTAGTTTTTCTTCTATTCCCATAAAAACTAAGTCATCATCACTCATAAATGTATTTGCATGATAGTATTTTCATGACAAAATAATGTATCTTGTTATTCAGTTATGATAGCTTTATTTACTGGGAAACTATAAGATGCAGTTCAAGGTGCTAAACAAAGCTTGTGACCTCTACCTCTAATGCAGCCTTCAATTGTGCATTATTTCATTTCTGTTTCAGGATCAGTTGCCTGTAAAACTGCATTATCACCTC
Organism: Marisa cornuarietis; assembly: GCA_004794655.1. Lineage (NCBI taxonomy): Eukaryota > Metazoa > Mollusca > Gastropoda > Architaenioglossa > Ampullariidae > Marisa > Marisa cornuarietis. Next base: position 313,125 of record SMMW01000533.1, read on the forward strand.
TTTGTTTCAGGAACTAGACTTGTCGGTGGAACAGTTGTCATTATTGGACGGCAGTTGCCGAGCTACCAAAAACCGGACAGACGTCATCCTTCGCACAGATCTGGACAAATGCAGGACCAGCAAGATCACAGTGGATGACAGTGATGTGTATTCAAATGCTGTAAGTGTAGCATCTTGGACGTTTGAATTAGGGCTTCAGTGAGTTTGTAATATAGACATTTTGTTAAAAAAAACATTTTAGTTTGAAGAAAAAAAAATTACCAGCATAAAATATTTACAGGGACCAAAAATAAATAAATATATCTTTAAAATTTAAAAGTAATCTTTCATTGTTTAAAACTTTAAAAAAAGTTTGCTGCATTAAATATTGCTTCTAATGCAAGTTATTCTGTTTTAAATTTTTGCTTTGTGGAAAGGAAATTTTTCTCAGCTTGTCTATCCTTACAGTTGTTACTGGTAGATAAAAGAGAATTGTACTTTGTTGATAATGATATAACATTATTATATTTAGGGTATTTTTTTTTCTTCTCTCTCTCTCTTCTCATGTTTCTCTTTGTTTTTAGGCTAAGAGGATTAGTGAGAGGCAGTACTTTTATGATTGTTAATGTATAGTTATACCCCATCAATCTTGTTCATTCCTAGACTTAAAAGTTTTCTGCGTACACATCTTTTTATACTCACTGGGCATCTCAACAAGCCTGTATTTAGTAAATCGATCAGTCATCTTGATGTATATCTGGTATGTGTGTAGTGATGCTAGAATGATAACACCTGATTGTATAAATATTTTAATGCACAAGTTTGCATAGGGGAAATGTACCTTTGTAATCAGTTACATAGATTAATACATGCATATTTATTGTTTTTTTTCCATGTTATGGGCATTATACATGTACTCTTTATTGTTATTTTTATTGTATTATACTGCTATACTAGGTATGTTGTTACAAAATTTGATCTTTATTATTTTATGTCAGTTATTTGCGCTTTTTTTGCAGTAGGATAAAACATTGACCAGCAGGTATAAGTAAATAAATGTGAGATCAGTATTCTGGATATATTTAGCTGCTTTATAGTTATGAATAACTTTTGTTCATCTTGAAGCACAATATGTTTTCATCTTTATTTGCAGATTGTTATTCACGCATCGGGTGTTGTTGGTGCCCTGCTTGAAGAAGAGTTGGGAAGTGGGTACTTCGATTTGCAGGCCACTTCTGGCTCAGGGTGGTCGGAAGCTAATGGAGAAGGCTCAGTCACGACGTACATTGATGATGAGGACTTCACAGCTCACAAGGTGGAGATTGATGTCCAGTGTAGAGTGCCACGAGCTTCAGTTACCACTGGGTCAGAGGTGCGTGTTTGTGCATATTTATTTATGGAAACCACTGAGGTCAATATACACATTGGTCAGCATAAGGGTTTTTGGTTGGGGAGCAGATAACATCGTTTCATTTGCATGATACAGATCTTTAAATATTGGAATTAACAGCTATGTTTTGGAAAGATGTCAGAACCTTTTTTCTTTGCCAGATGTTGGCTGAGTGTTACGAAAACACCTGATTAAAAAACTATTACATTTGCTTCAGCCTTCAGTAACATCTTATGTCGTCATAGAAACAAATTAAAACATTTTTGTGTATTTTAATTCAACAGGAGCATTGGCTAAACTTTTAGCCTAATTTATGTTTGATTCACCATTTTTTTTAGCACTCAATAGTTTTTTTGATTGTTGTGAAATAAACAAGACTTGCTCTGTGGCCTTCATGATTACTCATTGTGGCTCGTTTGTTGTGGGCCAGGAGCAGAGTACCAGATCTTCAGGCCTGACTAGTGGCTGTGGAATCAGCGTGTACACAGACCCCTTCCTAGTGCAGAAAGTCTCATCTTTCCCTCTGACAGTCAGTTCTTTTCAGGGTGTCTACATAATCAACAGTGCTCCAGCTGGTATGTGCTTTCTGCTGTGTACACGGTCATTGATAATGCCATCTTGCAATATTGAATGCTATAGATTTGCACTATTTTTGTCACAGGTTGTGGAGTGAAAAATCAACATAGTGTACCAGATATGTTGTTTTTTAATTTTTTTATATTTAATACGTATTTAAAAAAGAAGGAAAACTTTTTTTTAAAAAAAGAAGCAAAACAAAAACAAACAAAAAATCATGTCATATGCATTTCTTTGCTTTTCAAAGTGAGAGAGCCAGCTTTGTGTGATCACCTTCCTTTCAGCCAAAATGTCTACTCAAGATTTGGCCACTTAAACAGAAAATTAATAAAATATCCATGTCACAAAAAATAATTCAAATGAGCGTTTATGATCAAATTTAATAGAAGTTAGCTGTTGTAACCTTGAGGCAGTAACTCGTGTTCTTTTAGAAAATTCACATGCAGCAGCTTACTTGAAATTGATTTTCAAGACATATTTTTGAAGTAGGACCATGGTGGAAATGTGATAAGTACATTGTAATCATCCTAGGGGATGAAGATTATTCAGAAAATGGAGGATTAAGAGATATAAATAATTCTGATGACTTTGTCGCACCAAAATGTCAAAAAGCATGTAGAACATAATGTAGACGCTTTGCACTCTTTATCACAAAGGAATTTTAGAAAGACGAAAGATCCCGTTATTAAATTTGAGCCAAATACAGAAAAATGATTCAGCTTTGAAATTCAGGATTTATTTCCTCTTTGCTTTTAACCCTTAGAGTACGTTGAGCTGATCATGGCTTTGCCGGGGAGAGCAATTTTAATTACTTTTATTGCAAAGTTCAAGCTTTCCTCTTTCCAAAAATGTATAAGTTTCTTGGTCTAATGCTTACCTGAGAGCGCCAATAATAAATAAAAACATCACCCACTGTCGTCTTCACAGTCTTCGGTTATTAGCCATTGTCTTTGTAAAACTTATATGCAATGCTTCAAGGGTTAACTGTATTGTATTTTTATTTTTTTATTTTTTTGATACTTTGAAGTATTGGAATAGCATCTATCATTTCTGAAAGTTTGAGGAAACATTATACTGAATTGGGTTTAAAGGCAGTTGCTGAAATGAAGGGAAAGAGTCTCATCTTTTAACATGGATGAGAGACAAGTGTATGAAATAGATACTGTGTTAGTCAAGCTATGGCTTCAAGAAACTGCAGTCTTACTGTTGTGTGAGCTAACAAAACTTGAGAGATCTGTCCATTATGACATAGGCTTTATAGTTCTGCAGAAAAGTAGGAAACACATCTGTCAGTAATTCTTGGCTACATATGACCATCTTTCTTATTGCAATCCAGAAAAAAATGTCTTCTCTTGCAGACTGGCAGTTGCATGTGCTGCTGGACAGTTGCTGGGTGTCCAGATGGTCAAACCCCTTCAGATCAGACCCAGATCAGATAGACTTGGTCCACAATGGCTGTCTGCGCTCACCCAATGTGGACTGGTTTAGACCTGCTAAGTTCTTTAAGCAAGTCCAGTACAGTCCATCTGGACTGGTGATCAACAGGGTTTTGAGTCATGGCTCCTACCTCCACTGTCAGCTGTCCACTTGTCATGAAGAGACTGGATCAGCAGAGCAGAAGGTATGGGAGTGACATGAATAAACAAAAGTGTATTTTTTGTTATAAATAGCCACATTATAATTTCCATCAGTTTCTGAAAGCATAGTTCATTAGGAATACTTTCATAGTAAAATGAATTTTTTGTTGGGTGATGCACCCAACACTGTTGTGTCAGTTATTCATCGGTCACATACTTATTTGTTAGGACTGTCAGTAACTGGTAAGGTACATGATTTTTTTTTTTTTAATTAGTGTCCTCCTGAGCCAGCTGATAGATGCAATTCTGGGGTTCTGCCTAATGTTTTCCCACGGTTGGACACTAAGACCTGTGGTGTCTACACTGTAGGGCCTTTGGAGATCACTGCCAGTGACATACAGCTCATGCCAGGTATGATTTGGGCTATGTACCTAATTCCTGGTGGTTCTACTGGTTAATATATGTTTGTTCTACCCAGGTTGTAGCACAGGTTTGGTGTAAGCATGGGTTATTTCCAAAACTTCATTGGCTTTACAAAGGCATTTGGCAAAGCCGGGTAAGAAGGCCTGTAACTCACTGAGTGCTGTACTACTGGATAACCAGCTGTGGGCATTTATCAAGGGTGCCTTCTATCGTCTTTACAATTCAGTAGTTTTTTCGCGAACCTCATGCCAGAAACCCTTCATGGCTAGCACACCTACATTCCCATCAGTAGGAGGCCCCTATGTTTACCAACAAAATGACAGACAGAGTGTATGTAGAATGTAGACCTTCACTGACAAGAGCAAAGTCAGAGGAGAATACAGCCATTTTGAGACCAAGTGTCTGAGAAGGCTGCTCAGAAGCTCCTACATGGAATGCAAAACCAGCCTGGCATAGCTGCCACTCTGGAGAGCCACCAGGAACCTCTTCTCACAACACCCCATTTGTAGTGCAAGCTTTGTCTGGTTCAGCCATATGACCTGGCAAAACACCCTAAGACAGAGGTTTTCAAACTGTGGTGTGTATACCACAACTGGTATGCGAAGGTATGATGGGTGGTATGCGAGCACCATGCGGCAACATAAAAGAATGCGGGTATATATTTTACGGGGGCTGTATGTTTGCTGTCATTGCTGCTGGTGGAGCCTTTGCATATGGCCACATGTCGCAACCCAGAGGCAGGAATATCTTAGCATTAAGATATTAAGCGGGTGCCAAGAATATTGGGAGCCAGATCCTTGTAATCCTGATTGACAACACTCTCCATATTTACTCCATTTACCCGCTGGAAGGTGCATGGGGTCTGTGGGTGTTGTGACCGCCGGGTCACCAACAGTTAAAAGTTTGTCAAACGCAGAGACAAGTCTACATATACACATAACAAGATGGATAATAAACATTTTTAATGAAAGATATTTATATCACGATATATTAACAATTAACTAACTACTGACTAAATCATATACTCAATACCGGTGAACCTAAGACTAATTCTAGACTAGTATATATATATATATATTCACAGGGGGTAGGGTTGGGAGGTGGTACTAGGTCAGTTGGAATTGTCGAAAGTGGTACTCGTCTGGAAAAGTTTGAAAACCTCTGCCCTAAGACCATCGTTCAGGATGTCTTGGAAACTGGTCAACACCAAGGTGAACAAAGGAAGAACTGACTTTCAAATAAACATAAAGGAGTGGGATGGTCATTTCATGGACCTGCTGACCATTGCTTAAGATGACCTAAGTGGCAAGCTTTATCAGCTGTTTCATCTATCCAGTTGTTACCCCTGATAACTGTACCTGTTGACCAGCATAACTGTTCATCAACTGTTTCCAGTCAAGGGACAAATGAAATGAATGATAATGAAAGATTTTAGATGTAATTATTAATTTTAATCATCACTTACTTGGATGTGGTTATTTTTCTCAGTTTATTGCATAATTTCACAAATTCTTAGCTGAAGCTCTGCAAATTTCTACGTAAATAAGCATTCCAGTCACTAGTTTAGTGATACATCTTGAATGATTTATGCATATGAGTGAAATGTGGAATTCGACTTATTCAGCATGTTTTCATGTTCCTCTAGATTCAGACCAGACCTCAAAACCTTTCAGCATCACTAGCAGCAAAAGCAGCACAGCAGGAAGGGGTCCGGAAGGTCAGGGTCAGTTAAGTCATCAATCACAACAGAGTGTTGTCATTGAAGGCCTGGACTCCGGAACTGTTGTTGGCATTGCATTTGCAGCTTTTGCCATTGGAATCTTACTCACTGGGGCTCTGTGGTTCATACACACACATACCAGTAAGGCTTGGAATCTTTTGAAAAGTGATTTGTGTGTACATTTTCCTTGTCATGGTGTTTCTGTTGTTAACATATTTGATTAACTTATTTGCAGCACAAATAGAGGGCTTGCCACTCTGGAATGCACGAAAATGTTAAAAATATATAAAAAAGAGAAAAAGAACAAAATGAGATAATAAGGCGAAACAAACATCTAAGAAAAGCATAAAATCTGCAGAATTAACTGTTCCTTCTTCAAACCATCTTGAAAGTGCCCTTTTCCAAATGGAATGCACGTCCATCACAATTTTGCACAAGGGGAATATAATGTCATTCCCTGATGGTCTTATCCTACAGGCAAGAGATTTTAATGGTCACACTTCATGTAAAACTGAGTGAACATTACTCAAGGTGATAAAAAAAACAGTTGTAATACATTTAACAGGCTCTAGAATAATTTAAAAAATTCAAGCAAGTAATTCCATTCACTGTCTTGTAACGTACACAGCATGAACATTAACACCACCTGACCTTGTACAAGTCCTGAATAAAATGAAGACTGAAGAAAAGGCACAGTATTATGCAGGATGAGGCATATTATGTGTTGTGAGTGAAATATGCTTTATGTTTCTGTAATATGATGAAAGTTACCATCAGCCTTTCGTGTGACAGTAACACACATGGCAATACTTGCTGCCTTTTAAAATCAAGGTGAGACAAGATGATGGATTTGTTCATCTTATTGCAGTACCTCTAGTCCTTTCGGTATGGCATCTCAAGTGGGTTTCTTCTAAAAGACCTATAATAGTGTTGTGCCACCTTATGCATCTTAATCTGTTTAGCTTTGGGTTAAATAGAAGTTGCACTTATCTCTTTCAATATGAGCCTGGGACTAGGATAGTTCTTGTTTCCATTATCTTTGTAAACACAGGAAAATACCAGTTGTAAAAAACAAACAATCCTGTAAAAATTAAAACATAAATCTAGGCTGCGAAATATACATGAAAGATAATAATAGGGAGATTTTACTGTATGGATCTTTTTCAGATTTGAGGTCATCAATACCTGCATAAAAAATATAATAGAATGTTATGCATATGCACATTAAATAGCTGTTGTGTATGTGTCAGGAAGAGAATTTAGATTATCTCATTTTATATTTTTCATACCCCCTATTTCTTTAACAGAAATTATTGGCTTTAGTCTTTTGAAGTTCTGATTGATTTCAGTCTTTTACAAAATAAGTATTTAAACATTTGGTGATTGAGGAGATAGCGTGGGGCTAAATGCCCTCCATACACCACTGTTGTGAATAACCTTTTCTTTTTTGTTTTTAAATTGGCAAACTTTAAATAAGTTATGCTGTGATATCAGTTGCTTTTTTTGGGAAAGTATTAACGAAAAGAATGTAGTGCCTGATACTTTAGACTTGTAGAGAAATACACTCTAGCATTTAGATTGTTGATCTTCCTGTGAAAGAAAAATTGCATTGTGAACATCAGAATTGATATAAGTGCTTTCATGTGATTTGATTTACCTCAGCCATACTTTGGGACATTTGCCAACTTGATATATACAGTATTGCCAGACAGGCATCAAGAATAACATTTCTACTATCCTAGTACCCAGTAATACAGAATATTGAGAAGGTTGAAGATTGTCACTTATTGTTCTTTTATAAAAACAGGTGTGGGTTTTTTAAAAATGAAGAATAATCCCCTCATTTTTGTTGCTTGATTTTGACTCAGTGGCTCATATTTTATTTGAAAAGTAGTTTTTCTTTTCTGTGTTGAGGTCTAACAGTTTTCGGCATTTTTTGAATTGTATGTTGCAGGTCCCACCAAAAGGGGGATGTCTAGCATGGGAGCAGTCAGCGGGGATGTCACTCCCAACTCGTCATCACCTATTTCAGCCTGAAACAGAAATGCTGTACCTCCAAACTTGACCTCAACCTTAATCTGTAAAAAAAAATAAAAAGGAAAAAACTCAGGGAATGTGAAAGGAAAAAAAAAAAACCCATAACCATTTGCTGCAAATTTGCCCAGTCTGTAGCCAACTGTGAAAAAGCCCAGGAAGTAACTTTTTTTCGGAAGTCCGCAACAATTGAGAACAAGCAGGATTGCTTGCTATGGACATGCCCTATCACCAAAAGCAAGATTGTGCAGTTTTCAGAGTTATCACCCTAATGCAGATGAAAATCAGTGCAAGACTAACTCGGCGATTGCATGACGTTGTTGCGTTATCTTTTTTCAAGGTGGTTAAGCGGGAAGCACCATCCAGTGTCTGTGTGATTGCTTCATGGTTGTTGAAGTGGATACAACAGTTGTTTGATGAAGGAGGCATCCATCTAGCTGTATGCTAAAAATTCAAAAGAGGGTGACACTAAAAAAAAAAAAAAAAAAAACACCCACGCAAAATACACCATTTAAAAAGAAGACATCCTGGTAGATATTTATCTTGATGGGCAGTGTACATATTGCAGGACTCAGTAGCCAGAAGTCACAAGGGACTATTGACGGTTAGCTTATGACTTCAGCTTCTGCCTTTGTGCTAATGCAATTCAGTTGTGTTCAGAGTACGGGTACACTTTACTGTCAAAAAAATAATTTTTATTCTTTCAGCTTGTATCCTTTTTGGTATCTGCTCAATTGAAAATGAGCACTTTTGGTGTGAGGGGGGAGGGAACAAAGCCTCACCACAGATTACTGCTTTTCTACAAAAAAAAGGATGCCTCCGCTGCACACTACAGACCTCAGAGACCGTTCTGGTGGAACATATGAAGTCCACCAAAGTGGTTCATGATTTTTATCTTCCATTGAACTGTGACAGGAGCTGTTGTGAGGTATCATTAGCATTTCAGGGATTTTTTTTTGTTGTTTGGAATCCTACAGGGAAATATTTTGCTTTGTGAGAATGTGCTTAAGTTATTACATTCATTTGCAGGATGAAATCTTAGTAGGTGAGGTTATTAGAGTGACAGACCTTTAGAGCACTTTTGTGGTTTGCTATTACTCTGCATTTACCACTGTTGGATGGAAGTTAACTCCAAGAGAAGCAAACACTTCTGTGCACTTGAGCAGATAATGCAGGCAAAGAAAAAAAGAAAAAGAAACCTCTCCTAGTTAAAAAAAAAAGACTTTGTGTGCAGTATGAGCATAAAGTCAAGTTACATCTGGATCTGAATTATGGTGTGGGTACAGTCACAAGCCATGGAAATAGCTAGTAGAGTGCACAAGGTTTTCCCAGTATTCAGGTCTGTGACAGCAAGTTTTGTCTGTGATGCGAAAAGAAAATGTTCTCATTGCTGTTACAGTCTTGCGCATGGTCAAACCTTGTTAGCATCATGCCTGGCCTTCCGTTCACAACCTGTGTATGAAAAAAGTAGAAGGAAACCCACTAAAAAAAAAGAAGTGAACAATACACTAGAGGCCAACGCTTTTTGCAAGGTCAATGATATTATATTTCTTGATCCAGTTTTAAGGTTGCTGATTTTGTCATTTTATATAAAGGAAAGTATGCTGTAATTCATCGTTTTTTCCCATAAACGTTATTATAGATCATCATGTTTATACACACTGTGTACTCAAGTAATTATCTGCTTTTTTTAAAAGACACTTGTGTGCATTTGCAGCACTAGCAGTGGTTGGTCAGAAAGGCCCCTAACGCTATGAACTTCTGTGCAGCTTAATAATGGGCCTTAACTCAGATAATCACACAAACCAGGGAGCAAAGAAATAGAAGAATGTAGAGGAAGCTACATGCCTTTAACTCTTTGTACATTGTTGGCGATAGTGTTTGATAGACAAGACCACAGACATCAACCTCTTCTAACTCTTGCCATGGACACATCACAAATGTGTTGGTACTGTGTGACCCACCACCACAGAATGAGTCTTAAGTCAGAAATTTGAGGTTTTGCAAATTGTATATTTTTAACCCTACCAGTCCGCTGTACCGGTTTTCCGGTAATTTCCAAAACTGACGCTAGACCGCTACTTTGCCTAGTACATAAAAAAATGCGTCACAAACTTAAAATAGCCAGCCAATCGCTGCAAACCTTGTGGTTACTCATTGCAAATGGCTGCGCCCATGTGTATGAATTTTTTGAGTGTTTCGAAGTAAAAAAATCAGAAAATTCACAATGAAACGAGCGGCTGATCAACTGAGCACGTCAGCCTGAAAGCGATTTAGGTCTAGTCTTCTCACAGTGCAACAGGTGGTCAAAACTTTGTGTGATTCAGAGTCCGAGGAATTAGAATTTAACCAATAATACATTTCTAGTTCAAGTCACACAGTGAGAGCTCGAGTGATGAGAATCTTGAACCTTATCGATCGATAGTAAGAGAAGGGGGTGGGTGTCGCTCAAACAGTCGATGTGTAAAAAAAGGTTCATCCTGCTGGGTGAATTGGCATACAAAGGTGGAATATTAGCGCTAGATGAAACTTCGACCTTTTTTCTACATTGTCTCCAACTTTCATCGTATTCTAACCACTTGTTTGCTCGTAACTAACATTTTCCTAACCCACGTTGGTTTTTTTCTTTTTAACGCTCAGGAGCCCAGGTATAGGGAACGGTTAGGCTCAGGGTCTCAGGTTTGGTAGGGTTAAAATGTACAGGTTTTTGACCTTTCTTTTGATACTTAAGTTCTCGTAGTCCTAAAATTATGTGAGTTATAAAAGGTTTGAAGCGTGCAAGTCCGATGGCACAAAGTTGACCCTAATCATCTTTCTGGGCCTCTACTACAAAACTGTTGTGTGCAGCTTAAGACTTATTTCGTGGTTGTGGGTCACATATTTTCAGTCAAGGGAGGACAGTTTGGAGAATCATATTTGCAGAAGCATTTCGTCTTTGGAAACAGAAATCTTGGTGGTAATTCATTACTTGTGACTGATAGCACTCCTGTCAGAAATATTGCAGACAAAAGGTCATTATAAACTACTCCCTTCAGCTTGAGAACAGTTGTTTAATCTACCAAATCGATCAGTTATGTCTGCTTTTTAAAACTGTTAGTAAGTATATTTTTATTACGTAACTTCCAGCAGTCATTACTACCACAGCATTTTGTGTTTTTATGCATCTACCACAACTGGAAAATCAATACAAGAAATCAGCTCAAAATAGTGACAGTATTTTCTCATCCTTTTTATTTGTTACATAATAAATGAATAACGACATAAAACAGAAGACTGACATGAAATTGATATCAGTTCTTTTCAGGTGGAAGGGCTGACCTTTAAATTTGCTGTGTACTTATACTGATCAGACAAGGAAACATTGATTTTTATTTAACCAGCACTCATGTTAGCAGGATACCCTACTTGTATTTTGATATTGTATGCTATTTAATAGAAATACCAAGCCAGATTGTTATGTGTATAATAACAATCACAAAAAGAAGGTCTACTTCACTAAATGCTTTTAGAGCTGATAATTTCTTGCTGATTTGATTTTAACTGTTGAAGTTGCTAAAATAATGTGCTCAGGGGTAGTTGTATGCTCCTTGTAAGAACCTAATCAAATAATTTATGCTTAAGGACACTACAGTTTGTAAGGACTTGGAAAATCTCTGTAATTTTACTTCCACGGATACTTTCATGACTGTGATTTTAGACTTTTCCATTTATTGTTATGTAACAAGTACGTGTACTTAATTAAAAGAAAAAATATTGCCAAAAAAGAACTAATGATAAGAATATTGCCAGAAAATAATGCACCTGTGAGTTATCTTGGTTTTTCTTGTATGACTTCTTATATGTGTAGAGGGGAATTATTCAACATATGTTCAGTTTTATAATTATTATATTTTGAAAGGCACAATATGCTGCATTAGCCCTTGTGTTGCATTATTACACAACTGATCATTTGTAGAAAAGAAGAAAGACGGACATTAATATCAGTGCTGTTTTAACAGAAACCTTCATTGAGAATTTAGTGACACGTAACAGATTGAAACAAAAAATTTCAGATAACTTTCTATGCATACTTCAAGAAGATCGATAATTGGCAACATAAAAATAAAGTTGATTTTGGTAAGCATTAATGATAAGTATTTGGCAGTTCTTTCGGAAGACACTGTTCTATAATGCAGTTTACGAATCTGAATGAAAATGAACATTATGTAAAAATTTTGAGAGATCAGGAACTGTTTTGAAGTACTCGACTTTAGTAAAGTCCACTGGCTTGAATATTTTTGTATATAGGTGCCGATCCTATTTCTAAAGTCACAGCACCACCATCACCCGCTCCCCCTACCTCCCAACAACCTTCCCAAGTTCCTTGTATGCAGAAAAAAATTGGAGGAAACACTAATTTAAAATGTGGTTTACATTACATTTTAGTTGTTTAAGTGGTTGTCTTAAAGATAGCTGTAGCAAAAGAGTTATATCTGAGACTAATTGTTGATAACAAGAAGAGTTTGGTATTTGCAAGAATAGAAGAGAGGTTAGAATGTGACAGTGTAATGAGAAGTAATATTATAGGAGCAAGTGTCAGGATAGACAGTTACAGAGTTGGTAGGAAGCTATTTTTGATTGAAGTGATGTTCACCTTCAAGTTTTGTTACATTTTGTTAAAGGAGGGAGTCATTTTGCAGCAGGCTGTATATTCTCAGCTGTACCTACCTCTCTTCAGACATCCTTTTAATTTTCTTAGCTGAAGCAAGATGATTCTAGCAGCTAAAAACACGCTTCTCACAAAGAGGCAGCATAAGAAAAATCATTTTGCCTTCACCACGAGACTCAGATAATGTGTAATTTTGTTGTTACTCAGGACAAACAAAAGTTTGCTTGATGTGGACTTTTCCCCCTTTGAAATTAGGTTCTGTGAATAGATCTGAAGAGACACAACTAACTGTGTTATTCTTTTCATCTTGGGATGTTCACCTTCTTCTAGAATTAAACAGCTGATGAGGATGACGTTTCAGACATGGCTAATTTAACACAGGCAGCTGCTTGATGTCTTGGACAGGAGAGCTTGAATAGTGGCGAGATAATTGCCATTATCTCTCTACCTCGGGGCTAGATGTTGCTAGGCCAGAAAACCCAGAGTTATGATGTCATTTACCTTCTGTATGCACATGCATGCTGTAACTCCCAGACATCTGTAAATATACACACAAATGTCCTGTACAATAAGAGTTGGTCATTGAATTTCATTGGATGTGAGATTCACTGTAGTATTTTTGTCTGTTTTAATAACAATGTGAACTTGGTGTGGTGGTGACAAAGCATTATGATGTTGGCATAGTCCTATATTTCATCTATGGTCTTCAATCCCGTTACCTTGTATTACAACATTGCAGCGTATATATAAATATGTGTTTGTCTTTATCTTTTCCCAGGCTCTGGTTGCATTCTTTCACCTCACCGTTTTTTTTTTGTTGTTTTTTTTTAAATGCAAGGAGAGCAGGGATATTATTTGCTATTAGTGGATAAGAGGCAGAGCGTGGTATTTGCATCTTTTGTTGTTTGTGTTGTAATGTTGGCGAAACATAAGATTGTTTTGATCTTTTACCTTTATAGCATTAACCACTGTGGAAATTTTATTTCCTCCAAAAGCATCGATTGTTGTGTTGCCTTATTGTTGAGCCAGTAATTTTCGGCCTTTTTGTTTGTTTTGTTAAATTAAGCATACAGGGTTGTCTTTTAATTGCTATGAACACCTCGAAATTACTGGTATAAGTAAAGACACATTTTACCTCATTAAAGTGCTTGCTTTTAAAAATATTTAATTCATTGTTTCCAAAAATGCTGTTTGTTAACAACTGTTTCAGAAATATGTCTCTCATGTATGTTGGTCTGTGGGTCTTGAGCAGGTTTTAGCTAAATCAGTTCACATAGCACAGCTGTCAAATAGACACTAAGGACACCTGTGCTTGAACTTTTTTTTTTTTTTGAAGGTCATCCAGTCATCTGGGTCATAGTGAACATGGAAAAGATTAAATGGAAAAACTTGGAAAAGTTCCTAGTCCAAATATGTGCTGAAATACTTTAACAAAAAGTTATCTTTTATATTAGTACTCATATTAGTACTTTATATACTTCACATTAGTACTTAAGTGTTGTTCATATTGTCATTGTTGTACAGGTTTATTTACAGATTAAAGAAATAATTTACCTGTCTTAACTTTATTTCAAATGTTGTAAATCTTGTCTCAGGTGTAGGTTAGCTCCAGCTTGCGTTTGTAAAAGCTAAACATTGTAACAGGTATTCATTATATTGTCTTTCTTTTACTATCTTGGATCTGAATCAAAGATTGTTTTTACCTTAAGTTGAGATCTTCCCAGAAAGGAACTTCATGTTTGGGCACCACTTTCCACTATAATGCTGTAGAAAAAGACAACTGCATACAGCTTACCACCCATAGGGCTGCTATTAGACCCTAACCTTTATTCAGAGTGTTTAGTGTAGCTAAGGATGGAATCCTTGTTAGTGTGGAAAGTCTGACAATCTAAATTATGCTTGATTTACTTCTCAAGCACTACTATAAATCCTGGGAAATTGTAATTAGCTCAATCATTGTTAACTTTTTGACAGTCATGAATTTTGAGAGCTTTGTCTGCTCTGGCTCTGTTATTCTTAATATTCTTTCACCTGGAGTTTTGTATTTAAATGCTTAGCCAATCTGTTGCTGGATTTTTAATTATTAAACTTCTTTTGAAGAATGTTCATTTTGTTAGGATATGGCTTTCTTTCGGGTGTTCTCTGGAGTTTTAGCAATATCTGTGGTGGCTAAATAAACTAAAGATCAGGCTTGTTCTGTTTACTATAAAATAAGATATAACTAGTTTACTGCATGGATAAGTTGGATATGCCTGCATTTTGAAATTAGCAATCTCATAATCTTACAAAGATCTGGCATTGTCTAGAGACAACTTCCTAGATGAGTTAAGCTTTATTTATTCTATGACACTGTGTAGAAGATTGAAGAGAGAGAAAGAGTGAAAATTTTCGGGCAATCAATCCACTTGTTTATAGTGGTCGTCTCTAAATTCTTGGCCTTTGCTTTATTATTTGACCACATAAAGTCAACATTTCAATTTATTTTTGCTTCCACATAAAATTGTAAAGATGTCTTTCTCAGGCTCTGTCGTAGAATCAAATGCAAAAAAAGTACCTGATATGTTTCAGGTTTTAATAAAAGCTGGTCTTTTACTGAATGTTTTTGTGTTTTTAATGAACTTTCTTTTCCCAATTGTCTGTCACATTTTAAAATAACTGAGTTGCCTCCCATCGTCTGATTTTCTTTTTCTATGAAGAAAATGTTAATATGAAGGCAGCTTGAGAAAGATGAGATTGTTACAGGTTAGGATGATTTGCATGTAGCAAAATTTTCTCTACCTCATTCAAAAGTTATTATTTTCTTTTGTGATTAAATGTTATTACCCAGTGGTGTTTTTGTCTAGTACCTGCATGTCTGCTGCGGAACTATCATAGCTCTTTGGAAGTTTTTGTTAGCATTTTAGACCGCCGCCATATCATTGTCAGAAATCTCTCCCTCTCGCATTCTACCACCTCCTTTTCCCCGAAGTCTGTGACAAGATATTTAAAGTTTGTTGGTGATATATTGTTCAGTTTGTTGGAAGTTTTCCTCTCACAGACACATGGAAAAGGGTTAAAGTGGTGTGTACTTGTGTGTGTGTGTACGGGCGTATGCATGTGTCTCCCATTTGTGGGTGTATGTATTTTGAAAGTGCACGAGTTTGTTCTGAAGCTCATCTTCTATTGTACCAAGTCAGTAATAGTGGCTGAATAAAAATGGCAATGTTTTGTCACAGACCTGCCTTTGTTCTTGACGGCACAGAAAGTTCCAACCTTTTATTTGTGGACTACGGGTGTAACTGCCCAATTTGTTTAAATGTATTTTCTCTTGGGTAAGTATCGGGCTAGGACTAAATGTAGTTTAAGATAAAATTTTGAGGATATTTATGCTTACTACTATAGGAGAGATATATTACTAAAAGAAACCCTGTGATAACACTATCTTAATAAAAAATGATGACAGCACTGCTTTATAACCAAGAAGCTAAAAGGTATGAATGGCAGAATTTAGCCTTCGACATTATCTGCTTATTTTGACGCTTTCTTGTCATCTATCAACACTGTTATAATCTATCCAGAACTTAATATACATTTAATGAAATGGGACCATGTCACTCCTCTCTGTTTTCTGCTCGTTGTAAGACAGTGGAACTCTCCTTCCATATCAACAGTCTACCCACCATTGAATCCGTTATAAGGAGCACTAAAAACTCATTTGTTCCACGAGCTTTATTACTCCTTACACCAATCAACATAGTTGTCAATAGCTGTGATTATAGTCAACAGGTCCACCTGCTCGTCTTTTCTCTACAGATTTATGACACTTTCTTACTGTTTGCTGTTTTCTTACTGTCCCGGATTCCTCTTTGTGTCTTTTATTTTTGTCTTTAATTGCTTGTTTCTCCTTCTGTCCTTCCAGTTCTGTCCATGTCTACTATACATGCTCCTTCGTGAGCCTGCTTATTCGCTATATAAATCACACGTTTATTATTATTATCTATTTATATCTGTTAAATGAGTTTTGATTCGAAATGCGCTTCATTCTCGAATATTCTCTTCCATCTTGTTAGCTTGCACCATCTGTCTACCATAGCAACGGGCCTTAGCGACACGTGATCGATCGAGATGTGTTGACACAATTCACAGGGTGCCGCGCGACCTTTTATTCACGGTGTCAAGCAACAGAATCGCAGTCACAAGCTTTTCCCGAGACAGCAGCCCCTAGTGTCAGACTCAGACTCTTGTCTTAGCGAATATTTTCGCACAGAATTCTTTGTTTAGCACAACAATAGCTTCTCCAGGTGCCCGTATACCACGTGTGTACTCTCGTGTACGTACGTGTAATTTCCCAATAGCATCGACACACTTGATACGGTTGCATTTCACGGATACCTGCTTGTCTATGCGCCACTGTGTGTTGTGTGACGATAATTGACTGTAAAGGTTAGGAGTGGTGCATTCCCCGTGCCAAAAGTTTTTTGTTGCGGTTTAGAATGAAATGAAAACGTGTGTGCCGCTGAGCTTCAGGTCCCGGGTAGCGCTGGTATATAATGAACAGTAATCCCTCGTAAGGTGCAGCTTTGATCCGCGTACTCAAACTCGGCCCAACACAATAGCGAGTACTTTTGTATGCACAGGCCCGCACAATACTCGCAGCCTTGCAGGTAGAGAGCGGGTGAGCACAGA
This sequence comes from Marisa cornuarietis, assembly GCA_004794655.1. Lineage (NCBI taxonomy): Eukaryota > Metazoa > Mollusca > Gastropoda > Architaenioglossa > Ampullariidae > Marisa > Marisa cornuarietis. Next base: position 330,137 of record SMMW01000533.1, read on the forward strand.
GAAAATGCCAAGGTTATAAGGTAAGAGTACCTTTCTGCTTACCGAAATCATTGTGTCCAGAAAGAGAGTAGAGAGAGAATTTTACTGAGTAGGTCGTCGGCCTATATTATGGTAGCGGAAAACACACACACACACACACAATTAAGAGAATAAAAGCAGTTACCGTGACATAGATGTACACACATTTTGTCGACAGTAGAAAGAAAGGGTGTGTGTGTGAGAGAGAGAAATAATGAGCTGTTAGCTAGGTCATTGACTCTCACAAGGGGCATTACAAACATCTACATACACCATAGAAATAAGCCAAGAGAACTGAATGGTATTGTTTAGTCTATTGGACCATCATGTACAGGGTTTAAAAAGGGGCATCAAAAGCATTTGACTCGACCTGCACCTCAAAACTACGTACCTCATGAGGCTGCTCTGTAGGCAGTGTTGTACCAGTTTGGTTTTGGGTCTGTCTAGGAAGTACGGTGTGTTGGTAAAGCTAAGAAGTTTATTGAATATTGAAAACTTAATTGGGATCTCAGATCGAATCTTTCCTTACTTTGTTTATTTCTGTTTTTTTTTTAATATTATCTGCTCTGAATTCCAACTGCCTTGATATAAAACAAGTGAAAAAAACACCATTTGCTAGGTTCAGAATAGGTATCACATTTTATTCTCTTTAAATCAGAAACCACATGCAACTACTAAAGACTATCCTTTCTGCCTGAACAAGGAAGAAAGTGAAATTTGCATTTGCAATGGGCTAATTCCTCTGTCAGAAACCTTGCGTGTACTTGATATTAGAACAAAAACAATTTTTAGAAAGTAAAGCATTACAGTACAATTTTTTTTTGTTCAACTGTTTTCCTGTGACAATTTGAAGTTAAGCTGATTGTCATTCCTGGCTGATTTATGTCACCTAGTTTGTGTGTGTGTGTGTGCATATAAATATCATAGAGTATATCAGTACATGTCTAGCAAGATCCATGTTTTATCTATTGTTTCTTAATTGCATTATATCTGTCTTCAGTATCTAACAAACACTGAAGCACTATGTTTAGTGGGCTTCAAGATTTCACCAGGCTGGATCTCAAGAAGTTTGGTGGCCATAAAGATGAGGCAAGTATATATATATATATAAAACTTTTATTTAGTGCTATATATACAAAAATTACTCAGCAATAGGCACTCTCTTAACAGAAGTACATTTATCGAGTAGGAGGTTGTGCATGTTTGTTTATTAACATTTGCAGAGAGGAGTTTACCCAAAGAGCAGTTTGTACACTGTACCTTTGTTACCCCCAAAAGTCTTATTTTATTGTTAAATTATGTTTGAGGTAGCCTGTATGTCTAAGAGGTTATTGGTATGTCTGAAAACTTCCTTGGTACAAGATGAGGTTATTAGTATGTGTGTATAGGTCTGACCTATACTCTCCTTGACTTTTTACTTTTTTTGTGGGGGGGGGGGCAGATTTCAGGGGCCAGTTGCACAACACATTTTTAATTTTAAACACTTTGAGGCCTTACCTCTATTTAGTTAATCAGTTTAAACTGCACACCACAAGTTAAGAATTTTTAAATCTAAAACCGCTTTAAGTAAGATAGAGTTGTTTAAGTCTGACTTTCCGTCCTGTCAGCACAATCTTTCGTTTGTTCTTGTTCAATGAATCTAAATGGTAGAGAAGAGATTTTGCTTCTTTAGAGCAGTTTTAAGGTTTAGAAACATGTTGTACAACTGGCCCCAGAATTTTGTATATCATTGTCTTAAGCTTTTTTTTTTAAGTTCTTTGCAATATCCAAAAATATGCTATTGTTATCTCTTTTATCTCGTAAGTTATTGAGGTATCTTGCATTCATTGCCCTCAATTTTTAAGTATCAATGATAACACTTTATTTATCCCAGAGGGCAATCGAAAATATCTTCATTAAGATGCTAGATCTTGGTTTTGTAGCCATGGTGGGCGATGGAATGCACAGTCCTTGTTATTGAATGCATCTAAGCACATTACTGATAGTTTTATTTGTGTTGTTTTTGGCAATGAACATTTCTGATGAGATGATTATAATTTTTGTACAAAACTGCATAGTCATATATACGTCTCTTTCCTTTGCACCACTTTTTCCATATTATTCACAACAAATATGAATAGGTGCAAATTAATGAACATCGTCTTTTAGCCATGATAAGGATGAATTTTTTTTTGGGGGGGGGGTGGAGGGGTGCTTACACTTAGTGCTGAAATTTCACTGTGATGAGAAGATGATCTTTAAGGTGGTGGGTAAGGGCAAATGAGAGTCAACAAAGGAGAGTCTGAGTTGTCTACCTTTACTGGGTCCTAAGCATGCCGTGATTATTTCTGTTGATTCACTTGCCAGTCCAGTCTTTGCTCTTATGCTTGTTACTCCGGCTTTTATTTTTGGTGTACAGGGGGTGCCTGCAGGGAAGGTGTACTTTACTGAGTACAGAATACCATTTTTCCTAAATTATTTTGATCTGATTTTATGTGTTATGTACCTTTGTTATAGATTTATGATTGTTTTCACATATTTAATGTGTTAATTTATTATTTATTTACCTCATGCTTACTGTCGTTTAAGATCTTCAATTCTCTAAATAACTTTAAGCCATGTTGAACTATCTCCGAACTGTTTAGATTTTATTTTATTTCTCTTAATTACCTTTTCCCAACTATTTTGGTACCATTCTTTATATATTTTCATTTATTCACTTTTGTCTACAGGTGAACTGTGTAGCTTTTTCACAGGACTTTCAAATGCTTGTGACAGGCTCTGATGACCAGCGGATCCGCATTTTTAACACCAACACTGCACAGTTCATTTGCAAACTTAAGGGACACGAAGGTTTGCATAAAATTTCAAGTGTTATTTTATTGGATGTCTAGTGTGTAGAGTTGTGAATATTTGAATGTGTGAATTAATATAATTATTTAAGATGTAGATCACTGCAATACAAAAGGATTTTAGTACTGTTTTTAAAATCATCATCAACAAAATCCATCACTTCTAAATCTAATCTATGCATATTTGAATATGTGGATTAATCAGCTGGCCTCCCTAAAAGTGGAAATAAATTTTGTTTATTTTTCTTTTTGCCATTTGCTGTGCATGATGGAATGTATGGGTGACTGATCAGAGGGATACATTTGTTTGGCTGTAAGGAAATTTTGTATATGTTCATCATTAGTATCATAATTTGTCTTGGAAAGAAATTTTTGTAGTTAAAATGAGTTCCGCTTAACATGTTACCAGAGTCAATGAGAATTTACTACAATAGTTGTGCAAAGCGATGAATTTGTGTTTTAGTCAAAGAGATTAAATTACTAAATGTAAATCATTTCCTTTTTCTTATATTTCATTTGAAACTTAATGATTTCATAAACTCTTTTTATTCATAACTTCTGTCTTAGGTGCAATCAAAAGTGTTTCTGTTTCCCCAAACAGTCGATACATTGCTAGTGGAGCATTTGACAAGACTGTGAGAGTCTGGAGAACTGCATTAGCAGAATGTTACCATGTTCTTACAGGTGCGTGGAGCTCGTTCAGCAATGAGTACTATTTATTTGTGTTCACATGAATTCAGGAATTTAAAAAAAATGTGGACATTTCTGGCACTAACTGATTATTATTATATATTTCTGCCATGGTGGCAGTGATTAACTTAAGGTGACCACCATGACTAGAGCATTACTATAATCAACAGCAGTCCGTGTGGTTTTAGTTGATTTGTTGTGGCATTTTTGCTAAATGCTAAGGATTTGAAGCACCACATGATACAGAAAAAAAATAACAAGATGTTTTAAAACATTTCAGGGCACAGTAAGAGTGTGGAGACAGTGGTATTCTCACATGACTCATCTCTAGTTTCCTCGGGATCATGGGACAGAACAGCTATTATCTGGGATGTAGAAGTATGTTTAGCATTATGCTTCCTGTATAAGTGTGTCTATATGCTGGTGCCATACATGGAATCTGTATTTTGTTTTTTATTGAATTATTTTTAAAAAACTTATTTCAAGATTTTTTGCTTTTTTTGCTTTTCCACAGAATTATATATACCACAATGTGCTTCCTTTACACAATCTGCACATTTATATTTCTCAGTTTGCTTGTTAAATACTCTCTAGAGTAAACAAGAAGTCCAATTTTCACATTGTCATTTAAGGCTATTTGTGCAATTTGTGCATCAAAAATAAAATTATTTGATAGTCACGAGTCATGATTTTTTTTATGTTACCATGATTTCTTATTGGTTTTTTTTCAATTTTCAATCACAGAAGGGTTGTGCACTCAAAGTATTGGTTGGGCACTCAAGTCTTGTACAGTCTGTTGCATTTTCACCTGATAGAGAATTTGTTGTAAGTGTTAAACGGGTTCCCTTTCTTTATAAGAATATCAAGTTTTACATTGTTGATATAAACTTTTATTTTCTTGGTTATCAGATTATTATGTGTTATTCAGAATATTTATTCCAAATTTGTAATAAGAAGAGACATCACCTCATTTATTAATTTTTTTATACACATGACAGAAAAGTATAGTAAGGAGAATAATGCGTGGACCCACTGACTTATTAAGAAACTCATGCAGCAAATCAGTGCTCTATCATTACTTCACAACAAATAAAAATAACCTTTACAAAGTTTAAATATAAATGCTTACATTTTCTGAAATGTGACCAATTTCATAAATTTTTATTTTGACATTGTCCTGATTCTTTTTATTCATGCTGTCAAATTTCTCTAGAAAGTTTACATCAGTTAAAAGAGAGAGAGAATTTGCAAAATAGAATTATAATCTTTAACGAATTTTGCAGTGTCGATCATTTATATTATCTTTGGATTGTATTGCCAGGTGGCTATGAAGCACAATTAGCAGCATTTATTATCAAAATGTTTAAATCCTTGACCACTGTTTATAATCTGAACAGCTGGTGTTTAGGACCTTAACAGGCAGCCTACTAAACATATATGCATCCTGAAATACCATACATTCACTGATATGCTGACAAAAAAAAAACCCCAGTACATATAGCTTGTTGATAAGTCAAAAGTGGTATGATGACATGTTAAGTCTACAGTTTTGTTACTTTTTTTCCAAACCAGGTGACTGGATCCTGGGACTTCACAGTCCGAGTCTGGGCTCTAAAGGAGTGTAGCACCTACCCTGCTGTTCGCGTCCTTTCAGGACACACAGGGAACATACACAGTGTGACAGTCTCCAAAGATGGCATGCTGGTACAATCTTCATCTCAATTCTTTCTTTGATCCTAATTATTTTGCTTTTATTTATAGGCTGCTTTAATTGTTATACAAAGTTTTTCCTTTTTTTGTTTGTTGTCATGTCTAGCCTTTTCTATCAGCCTGCTTGAACCTACATCATCATTAGTGAATTGTTTCTCTAGTGATAGGGTCATGTTGGAGGACTTTCTGTCATTTTTCCCTTCTTGTGCTTGTATTTGATATGTGAATTGGAGCATAGTTTTCTGTGTGCTTTCTGTGAGTTTTTATTTTAAGAGAATTATCCTTTCTTCTTCTTGTTGATTTTAGGAGTGAAAAGTACTTCCACCTGATTTTGCACTGTTGGGGGATGGGGATCTGGGGAAATATGGAGGATAAGCAGGGTGAGGGCTTTAAGGGAGGTGTGGGAAGAGGGTCGCTGCTCCGTGATGCAGCATGGTTTGCTACCATTTTTGTTGTTTATTGTGTATATATTTTCTTTTCTTTTTAAGGGTTTAGACTTTTACTTTATTTGTTAAGCTATCCTACTTTATGTTTGGTTATAGCTCTGGTTGTGGCTGAGTGAAGGAAGTCCATACTTCTTGTAGTTTATTTCAAAGATATTTTCCTTTCTTTTCTGTCAGCTGATTTTAATAATCTGTTAGTTCTATATATATATTTTTTATTAATCTAGTAAGATGGCCTATAAATTCAATATAATTTTTATCTAGTATTTTGTGGTGCAAACCATATTAAATAAAACAATATTTTATTAAAAATGTCTTCTGAAAAAATAAACTTATTCTTTTAAAATCCTTAGGCATCTGGATCATGGGACAAGACAGTACGCCTGTGGAATCCAAAGACAGGGAGGCAGCTGCATATTTGCCAGGGTCATAAGGGTTGGGTACAAGCCCTTGCCTTTTCCCCAGATGGAACATACCTGGCATCCAGCAGTGATGATGACACTGTGAAAATCTGGGATGTAGTGAATGGACAGTGTGTGAAGACTTTGGATGTAAGTATTTTGTGTGTCCTTGGGTCTATATCAGGTTTAACCTGTCTTTAAATTTACTGTGAAGAATGTCAGACAGCTAGCTAGAGAATTTGTGTGTACATAAGAGTTTCTTTTTTTTTAAATCAGTTTTGAATAAGATTATTTCAAATGCACCCAACTATAGAGGCAATCAAACCTTTAACAGATGTTCAATGTTCAAGTAAATACTGAACATAAATATTTCTTGTAGACAGTATCCTAGTAACTTGGTTTGACAAAGTTCAGATTTGTATCTTATGTAGAAGATTCTTATAAAGCTAGAGCTATTTGTGCTTTAATGTTCTGCTGATGATGAGAATCAGGGCCAAGAAATTTAGGACAGTGGGATGGTGTGAGGAAAACATGACACAAGCTCAATTTATTACATGTTGTACAAATATTCTGAATAAAGCAATTTTTTGTAATAGGACAGTGTGCTCAGATAAAATGAGAAAACGGGACTGTAACCCCCCCCCCCAAAAAAAAAAAGGAAATGTTAGAGAATTTCTTCCTTTCTGTGTAGTACAGACCCTGTCTGTTTAGCAAAAGCCTATTGACAGAATGTAAATTTCTATACCACAAATGATTCATCTGTCGACAGGGTCAGACTGATCAGGCTCAACACTGCTCATTTACACCAGGAGGCGCTCTGGTAGCCTCAGGTGCAGCTGTTGTAACTCTTGCTCTCACGTGATATTTGTACAAAATAGTGAGATTGGCCTTCTTATGACTTCACACAGTTTTCAGTGTTCATATGATGTCATCAGGTGCACCAATGGCTCCAACAAGCATTAGCTGACTGTGAGGGATAATCTGCTTGATTCACGAAGCATGCTTCCTTCCTCTGCTAGCCACTCTTTACTGTGACTTGTACATGTACAGCCATGGTAACACTAGCCATCTTAAGCCCTCCAATCAAAGTGATGTTCGTCACTGACCAGTTCTCATTTCAGATGGTGGTCATTGTTGCCATGATGTAACATTGTTGGTAGTGGATCTAAAATGGCAAGTAGAACGACGGGTATACTGTTTAATGCTGAGAGCACACCCTTCTGCATGGGGTGGCTTAGGTGCTTCTCACCACAATAGTTTGATATGGGTGTTGTGGGTTTGCGTCTCAACTCTGACATACCTCTCTCTGGATGTCAGTGGTTTTGTCCAGTTTTTCTTCCTGTGCGTGTGTGTGTGTGTGAGAGAGAGAGAGAGACTAGTTATGATCTGAATGATGGTGTATGAATTTGTAAGATGGCTTTGATGCCTAATGATAATGTATGCAAGCGCCTTTTGTCTGTCTTTGTTGTTGTGATAAGGCATCCTGTAAATAAACATTTATTGTAATTATTATCTTCAGTCTTTTATCTGCTCTAGAACAATTTCTTTTTTCTTTCTTTTTTTTTTTTTTTTTTTTTGAGATGCAAGTAGTAGACACTCAAGCCTTAACTACATATATCATTTGATTGTAGGTCTTGTATAACTTGACTGATCTTCATGATTTCTGGGGTCTTCATGGCCGTACCTCTCTTCAGAACCCCATAACTTAGAAGCTATTACAGATACTTGCATGAAATCTTTTTGTTTTTCCTTGCTTTTATTACTCTTTCAGAAAATTCTAAAATAATTTGAATATAATTACTTTAAAAAGTTACCTGCCACTATCTAGTACAAGCACTCAACCAACCACAGTTACCAGAATTATAAGGTGTTTCATAGTTAAAAGTTCAAGTAAGACATTTTATAAATGAGGCTAAATGTTAATGAAGAGCTGAAATTCTTTTATGCAAACATATTTGTCAATTGAATTTCTTCAGCCATCTTACCTTTCAATCCCATGGATTTGATGACAACACAACACTCCTTCTTCACATGTGTTATGTTTATTGCACTTGCAAAATGTACACTATAGTTTGATGTAAGCACTATACTACATGTACACTATTATCTATATACATTTGATATGTTGTCCCACAGTCTTTGCATATCTTGCTAAGACAAATCAGCTGGTATGAGAAATGGATGATGAAAGAGCATGCCAAACATTTCAAGCAGAAAATGGATGTATGTGGAGTATAATTCTACGATATCATAGGTGTCCAGCATAAACATTGTTCGAAAGCAGGTGGAATGTGTTTCAAAACTTACAAAACAACACATTACTCATGTATGCCAGTCTGTTATGTTGTTGGTGTCCTCTTGATAGCAGTTTTGTCAGAGTCTGTTGTTGACGAAGCAGGTGCAGAAATTGTTAAAAATGTCACATGCTCTGCAATTTCAAACAACATGGTTATTAATAATTATTTTGATGAGCTATAATGACCAGACAAAAATGCCTGTCACACACAGCTCTACAGAAAAAACATGAATCGTAAGAAAACATGAATCGTAAGACCAAGCAAATAAGTAATTAAAAGGAAAAAATGAAAGATGACAAGAAGCGTTGTGAACAGGTAATGAACAAAAGATTTAATAAAAAGAAAAGAACAGGAGAGTACAAAGAACAGAAAAAGAACAGTAGTGTCTTTATTTTGTATTTAAATTCTAATAGCTTCGCCCTGGCGGCCTTCTGTCGTTAACTCTTCCAGCTGTGATAAACACTGAAACTTTTGACGTCCCATGATTTCATGGGCTGACATATCTTGTTTGGCAAATGCGGTGTAATCTTTCGAGTTAGGGGGAGATAACCAAATGGGGGGGGTGTTGCCAGCGTCTCTCCCCACAACCCCGCCTTCCCCCCTCCAACACACAAACACTGCCGCATTTATTTATAAGATATACGATCTTTACTTTGATTTAAAGACGAGAAGATAGTGCACAGGTTAAAAATAAAAGAATAGTAATGTCGTCGTTGCAGTTTGTTGTCTGTAGACATTAAAGTGGAACTCGGCACCAAGGACGTAAGGAGACATCCGCTATTCCTGCTGACTGCCTGTTATTCTACAAACATGCCCAGCCTTCTGCCTAATCTCTTTGATCTGTGACAGTAACAGGATTCGGTCGTGAAAAGAAAGGTACAGACACCTTCCACCCACAAAAGACAAAGGAAATATCAGGATGTATGGTATAGACCACGCTCTCACCTCTCCCCCTGTGTGCGTGTGTTTAGGAGCTTAATCGATATGCTATGTCTTTTCACACAAAAGATGCAGAAATGCAATTTAAGGCAATCGCACCTAGCAATCAGTTAAGCGTCTATAGCTTATAAGTATTTGAGCTGATTGTGCATCCGGCCCTAACAAACTAACTTAAGGCTTAAAGACCAACCTGAATGGTTTTCGAAGTTTTCATATATAGGTAGATACAGGCGATATAAACCTAACCTGTAAATTTTAGAATCCAAAACCCATCCGTTAATTAATTATCCGCTACGATTCGTACTTACGATCAACAAGCGTCGCTAACAGTGTACTACGTCACACTAGTGCACCATTCACAACACTGGCAGCCGTCAACACCAAACAGTGTACTACGTCAACACCAAACAGAGAGAGTGAGAATGAGCGACAGCTCGGGTTATTCGGACGCTGAAAGTCTGGATTTCTCGTGGTTCTGAAAAACTGTTACTTAAGCACGAGAAAAACAGACTTGAACGTCCGAATAATCCCAACTGTCGCTCACTCTCACTCTCTCTATTTGGTGTTGACGGCTGCCAATGTTGTGAATGGTGCACTAGTGTGACGTAGTACACTGTTAACGGCGGTCGTTGATCGCAGGTGCGAATCGCGTACTTTGCTAGCGGATAATTAATTAACGGATGGGTTTTGGAGGCTGCAATTTACAGGTTAGGTTTATATCGCCTGTATCTACCGATATCTGCAAAAAAACGCAAACCATTCAGGTTGGTCTTTAAAGAGAACAAGAAAGTGGCGAAGGAACGGGGTGAGAGTGATCTATGCCATTCACATATCACACTGATCTCCAGAGACTTCACACTTTTAGTTAGGTTTCTTTCAACAGAGAAGAGAGAGAGAGAGAGAAAAAAAAAACAAAAACAAAAATACAACAACCACAAAAATTGCCTACTTTTCTGCTGAGACGGAGACCCCGTTCGTGACGTGGCGCGGGAGGCTGTGTGTGACCTGGAATTTAGTGACAGCCTGTCTCGCTCCTCCATGATGCGGTGCGATAAGTCCTGAAATCAACAGAACGGTCATCGTTATTTTCCAGTTTTTCTTGCTAGCCAAGATAAGGGAATGGGAGAGCAGCTAGCTAAAATACCGGAGCCGACACCAGAAAAAACATTTATTTAAATCTCATCGATAACCAACACTCATATCTCTAACGCATTAATCACGGAGAGAAGAAAATAAAACGATAAATCAGTGCCCAGGCATGCAGGTAACAAAAGTTTAATGGGAGCTAGTTTGTGGCAGTCCTTTTACAATAGGGACAAGAAAAAGAAAAGACTTAAACTCAGCAGAAAGGTCGTACTATAACGGTCAAACCGCTTCTACAGTTAGCAATGTACTTAACCTCACTCTCTTAGTTTATCTGTAGTTCCTTTTGCCCTATAAAGAATTCGATCACAGTTTGGTGGCCGTAACATCACTCTAAATTCTCAGTATTTACCGTTCGTGAAGGCTGGAGTGTGAGGGGGGAGGGATGGGGGTTTAGGTATGCGGATAGGAAGGAGTAAAGCAGTACTATGGGGCCTTTGAACCCCCAAAATGAGAGACGACACGAACTTTTTTAAAATCTGAAGTGAAAGAAAGCTTCGTGTGGGGTATGTGACCTCTGGTTCTCTAGTTCACCTGACAGAAAACAAGTCAGACGGCACAGCGTAAGTCGTGAAATAAAGATATGAAATATAAGAAACATGGTATCAATGGGGGGTTTGTTTGCTTCTTTTTTCTTAAGAAACGCCACATGGGTCAGGAAACGGAATACATGAAATTCAACCAAGGCCTTGTAAGTATGTTGACAGTACAACTGCAGTCTACTCCAGTCCCTTTAAAAAAGATCACAGGTGCGATTCGACAAAGTCGAGAATAAGCTACAAGACAGGAATAAAGAAAAAACCACAGACACATTGATAAAGATAGGAAATGGTGGTTGAAAAAAAAGAAAGTCTCACAATTAAGTCTACGTTTTCAGTGCGAGTCTTGTTACCAGTGAAAAACATCGCGGCCTGGTGGATTCGATGCCAGCTTGGATCAGCGACTGGAAGCAACACTAGAGTTTATGACCCCGTCATAAAAAAATTACAACAGCAGCTAAAAATCTTTCGCAAAAAGTATTGACACATCTTATCTTTTACCGCTTATTGGTTACTATTGGTCACGTATTGTTACGGGTACTCGTGGGCCGGAAGTTTGGACCCTCCCCCCCAAAAAAAAAAAAAAAAAAAAATAGAAGACTGATGTTAATAAGCAGAGTTACAACTGCCATATGCAGTCAATCAATCATTTGTGAAAAGAAACCGAACCGCTGCGACCAGCACTGTCACTTAGTTAAAGGACCAACCAACCAACCAACCAACCAACCAACCAACCAACCAACCAACCAACCAACCAACCAACCAACCAACCAACCAACCAACCAACATGTTAGTTGACTCGCTGTTAATCACGCGCGACCATGTTAATTACATCTGCTTCTACAAAACTAATCGCCATCAAAGTTTGCATTGCTTCTATTCACGAAAGGTCATATTGATTACAACTGTCTCTACAAAACCGATTGCCGTCAAAGTATTTTTCCCGTTCTCAGTCAGACGATTAAGGACGAACGTTTGATCATACTGTATCTAGCAAAGTTGTTTACATGGCTTTGCCATACTTGCTCAAACGTTCGTCCAATATTTTTTACCCGTCACTGCCACGAAAACAAACTCTAACCATTCTTCTATTTAAACTAAAACTGGACGCATGGGACCGAAGTTGATTACATGTTATCCCACCCATTCAACCTCTTCCCCCAACACACACAAAAAACATTTGGTGCAGACAAACAAGCGGGCCCTCCGTCGATCTATCAACACTTTTTCAGAGCTGCCTTTGCCTCGGTGCAAACATCAATATTGTCGTTATCGCCTCTATCACGCTGGCTTTGGAGACGCATGGTCACACACCACATTCACGCTCTTTTTTATTTTGGAAATAACAAACCTGTTATTTGACAAAATTTGATGACATGCTGAACCCTAGACGCAGTTAACCAAGAATTCGACCTCAGGGCGCTAGGGTACATATTTTTACCGTTCTTTTCTAATTGTACTCGCTGCCGTGTATCACACCACCACAAAAAAGTGTTTCGCTTGGTCAGGGCTGATGAAAGGGTCCTACGCACACAAAGAATAGCTGTTCATAATAAATGACAGCATTTTTTTTATTTCTTGTTTAGTGAAGGAGCTAGTCAATTATTTCTAATAGTCTTCTAGTGAAGGAACTAGTCAATTATTTCTAAAAGTCTTCCATTGCCATTTGTGACTCCAATTCATTGTTGGACTTACCGGTTTTTTTTTAAATCCACCCCTCTGATCTAAGGCAGTGTGTCTGGGATATCTTATTTCGCCTCTAATGTCTAAGACATCATTTCCTTATCTAATTCGCGAGTGCCCCTTGTTTTGAAGTGTCGGGCCCTTTCGTCACTCCTCCTTCTCAAGAGGCCGGACATCCCTCGAACTGACGACATTGCACCACTTAGTCGCCAAAGTACTACAGCACGAATCAATCGTTGGACAACATTAAAACCACGCGCTTGTCATCGCTGCAATAGGGAATGCGAACTGAAGTCTTGGTATGTCAAGCTTCTAACGGCATATACAACTCCCCTTTATTTCGGGATGGCTAACCAGACTTTTCTCCCTTAATCACCCTGCTACTTTCTAAGGAACAGATTTTGCAAAAATGTGAAAGATTTTCCAAGTTCAGCGTGCAAACAGGTCGGAAAATATTAACGTAAAAATACAGAGACGTCTGTTTTTATCCATCGAAAGAAACAAATATGTATGCACTTACTGACGCCCTGTGCTAAAATTTCTGAATAATATCCTTGACAAATAAGACTAGCTCGTCTATACGCACCTTTATTTAAAACAGAGCTTGTCCAAACCCGTCCTAAAGATAACGACAGCAGGTGAGTCAACTGTCAGATCCTGTCAGCGCTTGCTACTCACCGGATATAAACTCCGCATTAAAAAGTCCATGCAGTTATTAGTCGTTTCTATTTCCGACCAGTCTCGTGGCAATGAAGGTTACATAAAGAGTCCTAGGTAGCAGACGGCGGTGGTAATATTCCATCCACTGATCCCAGAACTCGAATCAAAAGATCCACCCTACTCACGAGTGTACGAAGCCTCACTAAACTCACTGAACAAAACAACCAATAAATGTTAAACCTTCGTGACAAACGCAAACTGAAACAGAACGTGGATGCTTGGGACGGGACCTCGTCACGTTTTCACCCTTTTGGTGATGGAAAACTCGATGCAGACAGCGAGGGTCGTCTTGGGCATGCTCCGACCCAAGAAGTCATGCTCAAGTAATCTATATTCCTTTTTCTTTCAGCTCTCAACAACCTTTAACTATCGTCGTTCTGTATAATATTAAAAAAGACATGTTTTCTGATTTGGTAACCAGTCAACCGATTTACATAAAACCATATATTGGATGCCCGATTTATCAGGCAGTCAATAGGAGGCTGCACTTCCACATGTAGTGTCCTAGAAACAGTGAGCCACTTAGTGCACTACCTCTAGGCCACGAGAAGTTTCGCCTCTTTTGTAATGCTATTGCAATGTATCAAGGGTACAACACAATACTTTTCGCTTGAGCTGTGGAAATGAAAGGCTTTGAAGAATACAAAGGCCAATTCCAAACTGAAATGCCACAGTAGGTCTGCTCCATTTGCCGTTAAGTATCGAGTCCATTATTCCTCACAGTCTTCCTTTGTCAATTGTGACTCCAATTCATCGTATCTCCAGTTCCCCTTAGTTATTAAAAAACTCGTTGAACTGGGCGACATTTCTCTCAGGACTAGAACACAAAGCCACACACACACAGAGTCTTACAGTCCGCTATAGAAGTAATGAAGCACCCTGTCTTTTGCCAATGATTCACTGATGGTCATGCTTTGCGACTAGTACATATAAATAAATAGTGGAGCTGGTCAGTCTGCAAGTTAGCACCAAAAAGGAATAAAACCCTAAATGTTTGATGATCTATACATGCTCAGCTATTTTCAATGCTTAAGACATCTTTTTGTAACAACGAAATTGTGATGACGAAGGCCTCTAAAGATACTCGGTTACAGAGCGATTATAAGAGGACTGGACGTGAACGAGTTGTTAGAACGTTACTCAACTATGCGGAATGTCAGTCATTCTAAACACGCACTGAAAAAACCTCTTACAGTAAGTGCAAGGAACAAAAGGCACATCATAAGTCTATCTACACAGGACTATTCACCAAATCTTACGGCCTTTTTTAAGTTGTATAGCTACTTTTGCGGTGAACTATATTTTTAAGTAAGCCATAAGACGCTTTTCAATGTCTGGTAACGACCCCTCCTCCCACCCCGCCGCATCCTCTCGTTCTACTCCCTCTTTGGCACCGACCTTGCAGGCTTGCATACATCCGTACTACCAAGCACGTACAATCGAACCGCGGACTTATATATCTCTGAACTGCTGCTTGTTTAATGAACGTCTCGCAAAGTTGTCGTCAGTGAGATCTCAGCGAACCATTGAGCAGTTTAATATTCGGAATCATAATACAATTCTTTAAAATAAACTCGCAATAAATGTTTTATTCGTCTACTTTTTCTTTCTTTCTTTTTTTTTTTTGTTGGTAAAAGTCCTCGACCTCTGTGTCCCACAATCTGCAGCCTGAAAACACAATAACAGATAATAAAGCTTGAGCTTTTGTACCTCCGACAGCAAGAGTTTGCATAGTCTGCTCTAGCTGCTTCTTCACATTGACAGTTAAACCGGAAGCAAATTTGTGTTTAGGCCTCGTTCTAGAAGTTAACAAGTGGAAAATTCGTCTGCACGCAATCCAGCAGACATATACGTCCGTTGTCGAAGTCGAACAGGTCTCTGTGGCATCGAAGTCCATACATCGGGTGCATCAGCAGCAACACGTACACCGGTACACGACTATCTCAAGTTAATAGAAACAATTGCATTTTACAACGAAAGCTTTGACGATGTAGGCGTGTGTGGCTACGCATGCAAATATCCTCATTTGACCAAATAGTGCCGTGCGCAAGCCAGAAAAAGGGGGTTGAGCAAGCTTATATCTAACATTCATTTTGTGAGCATATTCTACAAACTGAACGATTTTAGCTTCAATGACAAGGATAAAGAGCGATTTTAAGCAATCAAAGCATGTTCTAGAGATATGAAAAGTCGATAATTCACAGTTTCTTGCTCTTGCCGAAATTATTTTAGATAGGCCTAACGTGTGTAGCAGAAACAAAGCAAAACGCTGAAAGCGAAGCGTGACGTAGCTTGGCTAATGCATGGAAGAGCCGGCCGCTGCTGAAATCAACCTGGAGTACCTCGATCGGTCAATGACCCTATTTCGTCAATTATTCAGCGTATGCGCAGTACACACTCGTCGGTGGTCAAAGCGGAAATCGGGTACAGTCATTAGTCGTGATTAGTGTTTACTTCAGATCGAGATGGGTAAGCATGATCACTGTTGTGTTATTAACTGCCACAATCGTAGATCAAAATACAGAGAGAGAGGAGAAACATTAATATTTTCTAGTATCCCGATGGGTAAAGGCCTAAAAGCTCAAAAAAGAAGAAAACTGTTGGCTGCAAGCGATCCGAAGAGAGAACTTTGTGCCGAAAGCGCACTCTAAAGTATGCGGTCGACACTTTGTGTCGGGATTTCAGGTAAATGACCCGTCTGTCTTCAATCGACTACATCCCAACATTACATCTTGGGTATGAAAAATCAGTGAAAATGAGGGTCACTTCGACAAGCAAAAAAGCTTCTTATTGTACTACTTCAGAAATTGTTGCCAGTCTTGGAGAAGACGGTCGAAGAAAGTTGTGTGGACTTGCCGCACCAGACATCGGTGCTGAAATAACAGTGGGCGGAGAACATTTTTTTCTGTCGCAAGATTCCATTAATAAATTTCTACAAAACTACGTAAACAATTCTCAGGAACAAATACTATAGAAGATATTATCAGTACATATTATATAGTACAACAATTTGGTTTTAGTATTAAGGATGCGCAGTGATGTTTTGTCTGCGTCTTATTTTTCTTTTACCATGATATGGTCATCAGAAGAAAAGTCTAATCATGAACGTGGATCTACTGGACTGCCAGCAGACGATTTTTTTCAATTAAGTCGGAGAGCCGCGAGAACGAGGCTCGGAAAAAAAGCAGCTTCCGGTAGCGAACGATGACAACAATAGCAGCAGTTAAGGAATATAAACAGCCAGGAAGTGGTAACTCCTGCAGCATGGAAGGATGCCACTGTGCAAGTTACAAATGTTTTGGTGTAAGTTTTTTTCGCCTTCCGTGGCCAGGTATATCAAAAGAGCAAGAAGAGTGGCGAGCGGCTCTCATTCATGCTAAAGGCCAGCGGATTTAGTCCGATTTCCGTTTCCGGAGACGCAGCACGACGATGGAATCTACGTCCATCATCGTGCTGCGTCTCCGGAAACGGAAATTGGATTGAATCCCGCTAGCCGAGACTAGCGGTTCAGAACTTCGCAAGAGGCTAAGCGTTGGTCTCGGCATTTCGTCAGCAGTCCAGTAGATCAACGTTCATGGTCTAATTCACCTGTAATAAAAAAAAAAGCAAGGAGAAAGGAGTATGACTGTTATTGCAGTGTCTGATATCAACCAGCAACACCACACCTTTTCCCTTTGTCACATCAACATAAGTGATTTTTTTCCACTCGGAAGTTCTTTTTGCTTCAAAACTTTCTTTAGCCATGGCTGATTCTTACAGTGAAACTACTCAAAAGACCGCTACACGTGTACCCGACTTCCGACTAGCTGTCCGCAGTATGAAAGCTACTAAATTCTGATTGGATGTTACCGTACGTCACCGACCGTGATGAAATACCCTCATTTTAAAAAAAAAACCCTATAACAATCACACGTCACAGATCAAAGGTCATTTTTGAAACAGATTTTTTTTTATCCCACTATTTATATATATGGGTGTTCCCTGCTTCTATTCAGAATTTGCCATGTTTACTACACCTGTTTCTAAGGGCGTGTTTTGATTTTTGCCAGCCAGCTCACCACCGTATTTGTTTCCCTCTCTTATGTATAACATCACTGACACGAAAAAAAAAACCCAGTAGCCATTCAGCTGATTGAAATACAATTGGGCGCCAGGAATGGATGTTTATTGAATGTAATCCCACCCTTTCGATGATAGTCTCTGAACTTAGTGCAGACACAGGCCTAGGTCGTGCTTTATCCCTCTAACACTTTTTCAAAGCTGCTTATACATGCGCACGATAAATCCGGCTGAAATCTAACCCTTTCCATTCGACAGTCACGCACAGTTTATGGTTGGAAGGAAATGGTTCCTGTGAGACCACACACAGGTGACGTGAAAGAATTCATTCCTTGCCCACAATCCTACAATCATGGACGTCATTTCTGAACCGGTCCCCATCATTCCAAACTTTTATCAACACCTACATTTTGATTTCACACAAGGATCTCAAATCATATTTTACATATCATTTTCATTTTTTTGGAATAGCAAATACAACTTATGTGAAAAGGACTGCTATTGTGGTGTAGACAAATATCTTAATATCTAAATGTTTCAATGATTTGTTAGATAATAAGTAATATTTATGGCTTGTGTATTAAAATAGCTCTGTACTGTAATTAACAAGCCTTATCCAATTAAAAACAAACATTACTTAAATTGAACAGCTTGTACAACAAGTCCTGTTTTTTCTGACTAGCTGTAAGTACCAAGCATTATAAACAGCTCAGTATAGCTGGTTCAGACATGACTGTAAATAGAGCTGAAATATAATCATAGAGTTTAGTGAAGCAAAACAGCTGGTAAAGACTGAGAACAAGGTCATTCTCTGTCTCTGTCTCTCATTCTCTCTCTCGCACACACACACACACACACACACACACACACACACACACACACACACACTCACACACACACACATGCATGCATACACATACACAAAAATAAGAGAAGATGGTATGGGCAAAGGTAAATAAAGGTAGCAACAGTGCACAAAAACACACTTATAGATGTATGCATTCATTTTGTTCTTGCTTCACAGAGGGTTAACCTGTAATGGGAGCTACATCAGTGCAATTTTTCTTAAGTTAAATTATGTGTGTGTGTGTGTGTGTGTGTGTGTGTGTGTGTGTGTGTGAAAGAGATGGAGTGTGTGTGTGTGTGAGAGAGAGAGAGAGACAATATGTGTATGTGTGCATTCACATCATGAGAAAAAGTGAGCAAGATATCAAATGAATGCATTTGAATGCATTTGCATATCAAATGAATCAAAATGAATGCATTGATGTGCTTATATTACAAATGTTCTTTGCCATGAAAAAATTAATATGAAAACATACCGCTGCAGCAGATGTAATTCTCAGCTGTTTTTTCCGAAGCATCTCTTCACGTGCTTTTCGGGCCTCATTTTTCTGTGTAATATCTCCTCGAATAATTTTATGGTCCTTTTCTATCTGTGGAGTATTTCTGCCAGCACATGAGTGCTTAACACTTGACCCATTTTCGTTTGGACCTGAATCATGATTGGTTTTTGCATCTGGAACAAGAAAGAGCAGCATATATGATCACTGGATGTAGACTTTTAAGAAAAACAATAATGCATGGCATAGCCGGATTAAACATGACTAGGAAAATTAGTAAGTTTATATGTAACTCAGAGGCACACTTAATATGACAGTTAAGTGAAATAACAGTTATTTAGTAGAAGGTATCAGACCCAGGTCCTAAGAAGATTTAGCAAACAAATGTTTATGCTATACATGTGATCATAAAATGAAATGACCAGAAAATCTGCTATTTTAAGCTTATGTACCACTAGACATTTAACATAAGTTTAATCATTCAACCCTGGATGGTATGGAGACATTACGTTATGCCTATTAAGTCAATCTGCTTTACCCACCATGCGAAACGTTTTTCCTGTCTATGGAAGAAAGCTGATGGCCTAGTCAAGAACCGTTTGATTACTTGATTAATTCCTTCCTTGTGATCAAATTCAGTTTCACTTCATCCAGTTCAATTCGTCGAGATGGCCCGTATCTCCCCAAAACCAAAGTAAAACTAATGCAGTACATACGACTATTCGTCGCTAAATCTCTTTTAATTCAATTTTTATTATTTGTTTTGTTTTAGACTAAAGGAAAACGATAGGATACAGTAGTACTGCATCCAAATCGTGGGTATGAAGAGTTTTACTTTCACTGAAATAAAGCATTTAAAAAATCAACTTCAATGAATCCTGTAGACACGGGTTTATCGATGTATTATGTGATGCCTACCTGGTCCAACTTTGCTCGACAGACATCCCATAATGTAATCATATGCTCTGTGAGAAAGCCGTCCCATCTTTACGTTCCATTATTTCTGAGCCTTAGCGACTGCATGCGCCCACCGCCTCTAGCAGACGACTCGAACTGCCTGCTAACGTTTGTGTTGACATCGACGTCATCATCGCAATGCGGAAGTTGAAGGGAAGTAACTCTAACAAAATGTCCGTTACCCTCGCTACCATCAAATGCTTACTGTATGCTTTAGAAAAAGGCCTTTTTCGTTGCCTATCTTTGAGTAAAGAACAAAATTATCACAGTCGCTTTTTATCGTAATGGTGTTTCAAAGATTAAAAATGTGTGTAAAAGTTTTAAAAGATTAAACGAGGGCTTGCAAAGTACACTACGCGTCTCGAAGAAGGTTGTCTAATCCAAAAAGGTTCGGCTGAACCTCTTTGATCTCATCTATAATTAAATTGTTGACTATCCAAGTCACACACACACACACACACACCTTCCGACGCACATATTCACCTACAAGCATATAAATACAAAATAAGTATCTCAGCCACCAGAAAACTATATATAAGCATAAATGACAGATTCTGTGAACTTATAGGCATAAGAAGAAAGATTTCGGTGAGGTTTGTGGACAGACGGTGGGTAAAGATATTTTTCATGCCTTTTGTTCATGCGCTGCATCTTAGACGAAAAACAAACGGAGAATGACATGCTGGCCGATATGTTATCGCGTGGGGCAGGTGGATATCATCCTCTTCAGTTGTCACCTTTATTTACGGTTGTCAGGAATGATTCCACTCCCATCATTAGTGTTCACGTCCCAATGACCTTACTTCTTATCTCATCCTCGGAGTTCCCTGGCCGCAACGACTATGACTACACACTAGGTGCCTTCCAACCTTCCATCCCCACAATGCGCATACACCTTTCTCGCGCTGACTTACAGTACATGTAACTTTTCTTACTAATTGACTGTACGTATAACCCACACAAAACAATGTAAAAATCATTTCAAGCAAGGCAATAAATAAATTAAAAATTAAACCTCTCCAGTGGTGGAACAGTCATAAATGATGGAGAATGAGTAACTATTGTGCCAAAGACACTAAAAACAAAAAGCAATAGTTTAGCTCTTTTGGATGCTTTGATCAGACTGCTAGAATAATAAAGAAGAAAGATATTTAATTAGTAAATCAGAAGAAAGGAATATTTTATGTTAATCAAATTAATTGAGATTAATAAAGTATTTGGAGTGTATTCTGTTTGTATTTAAAATGTGCATAGAAATGAACGAGTGAAATTGGCAAAAATGCACTTGTTTTGCAACTCTCCAGTTTTTCAGTCAGAGGTCTTAAGGGTGCCTGTTCATCTTTGAGAAAAGGGAAGTTTTAGAGCTAGCATTAAATATAAGCATAACTTAAGTCCTATGTTAAATGTGGAAAATGAAATTATTCTTAATATTGATGACCACAAAAAGTTGTCAAATCTTGACTTTCTGCATGGAGCAAGTGTTGATGCCTAGCACAAGCAGATTATGCTAGTGAACTGGTAAGTGGACTGGATTTGTCAGCCAGCAACAAGCTTTATTATTATTATTATTATTATAGCAGATTTATATAGCGCAATTTTCAACTCCAGAGTCGACTCAATGCGCTGTACAGTGTATGGGGTTAGTTTTAAAATCACTGAAAAATAGCAGAATTCTTGTAGAAAGATCATCAGATTAGTTTTACAATCACTGAGAAATATCCAGATTCTGTTGAAGAATTTCCGGACTGAACTACTGGAGGCAATCAGCAGTATGCTAGGATAGTCATAGACTGTGGAGTTGTGGAAGCCAGTGAGACACACCTGTCCGCTAGCTGATATAAAAGCATGGGTAGTCTTCACACCCCTGTGTATGAACAGCAGGTCACGGCAAGAACCATAGCCCATGACAAGCATGACTGTCCACAGTTCATGGCGATGGACGAAGCTACAGTAATGTGGGAGAAGTCTCATATTGTAACTGCTTGGTTAATACTTCTTTCTATACATAAGATAACTCGTGATCTAAGTTTTCTAGATTAACAGCCACCTACAGTCCTGTTGTCGAGTGCGGAGCTACATGCAGTGTGGTTGTATCTGTGAGACCTTTGGCTATTCCTGTATATGGCTGATAGACACAGGCCACACTGTCAAACTGCACGATGACCACTTCTGATGACGATGACTCATTGATGTTGATAGTGACCTTCACCTTGTTTTCTGCCAGTGGTGGGGAGGTGATGTTGTAAGGTTACTTGCTGGTGGAGAATCAGACAACTGAGATTCGGAATAAGCACAATGCGTGGTTACTGATTTGTCTGACATACCCTTTGTCTGTCTTTAGCCTCTTGTCACTCTTGAATCTATGAACTTTACCAGCTACTTGTTTTAGCAAGTCGTCTGCTCCGGGACCCGTGCTGGCTCTCAACGGCCGTGAGTTCAGAGAAAAGCCTTCGTGCCGTTGTGTGATCTAAAGATCTTCAGAAAAAGCGTTATGGCGTCAGGCAGAAAGCGGCGCAGCGAAGAAAGTACCGACTTACACAATGGGCACTAAAAACACAACAAACTAAGAAAAATACAAAAATTGCGGAGAGCGCCTCCCTCAAGCCTGTTAGGCGAGGGGACGCCACTCCAACCCATTACTATTACTACATGGGTTAACAAATATTCTTCTGGAAACAACTTTCATATTCAACCTTTTGTCCTGTTGCCAATGCTTAGCTGTTTTACTTGCAATATGGCAAGTCACTATAATGGCAAACCTTGAATCTCATAAGCATTTTCTCATATTATGCTATGTTGACATTCAATGGGTAGTATTTAGTAGTTAGCTATACATAATTAAACAGAGCTTAAGAGCATGGTTGTAATAATGAGGATTAAAACTGTCTTGCTTCTTGAACTTAAGGATAGACAATTACTTAATTCTTGCTGCACGATTATAAACAGTACAAACAGCCAATGCAAAGAACCAAGATTAATAAACTGCATTAGTAAATAACTTGATGACACTGAAATCCTTGTCTTTGGAAATATGAATGTTTATATGCAATTCACTATTTGCTCATAAATGATACACAGACAACATAAAGTCTGCATTTTTTTAAAAGTGATTTTATTTTGTATGAATTACCACGATCAGTTTAGATGTTCCCTTTACATTCTCTTAGTTTTCTTTACTGCCTTTTGTATAATTATAAGGTATTAGCATTCACTGCTACAGTTTCATCACAGGAAGTGGGGGTGTATGTGTGCACAGGTGTGCACTCTGACTCGTCGCAGTACAGCACATTTTCTTGTCCATCATTTGAGTGATTTTCTAATGTAGTCATAAGCAGTATCAGGTGGTGGTGGTCGTGCAAACCGGCGATACCACATTATAAATGTTATCAAGGACAAAGTATACCTGTGGAGACAAAACAGTTGATTAAAGAAACAGTCATATGAGCGTTTTACTTCTTGATCTACCTTTAATGGGACTTACACCAAAAACATGAACTTTTGATTATACATTCCTGAAAAATGTTTTGCAACAATTGTGTATGCATCTTTGTCTCTGTGTATGCCAAGCTTGACATCAGTTTACACAATAACTCACCAGAGTTGTGTCCCTTTGGCAAAGGCCTTTGGGGCAGCATGAACTTTTGTCATTAAAAAAAAATGTAAATCCACCTTCACTCCCCCCCCCTAAAAAAAACATGTAAGGTAAAAAAGTATTTTTTCTTTTTCTACACAGATAAATAGCGTAGCGTTTGTAACCGAGTGGTGAGGTATTTGGTGTGCTCGGCAAAAGACTTCCAACATCCACTCCAACATACAGAGAGTTTCCCGAGACGAGATCTGAACCCACTAAAAAAATTATTTTTTCAGTCCTGTGCGAGGCCCCCAGCATTTGGAGGCCCTAGGCGGCTGCCTAGTTTGCCTATGCCTAGAGCCGGCCCTGCCTGAAGTCAGTTTCAGTCAATAAGTAGATAATAAGGGAAAAAATTTGCTCTAGAGCTAAATCTGTTTCTGGAACAGTCCACTGTATATGGCCTTTATTGACTTTGAAAAGGCATTTGACAGCCTACATCGTGCCTCTCTGTGGAAGATTCTACATCACTATGGCATCCCAAGGAAACTGATTAACATCATTAAGTCCTTTTACGAAAATTTTGAATGCCAGGTCATCCACAACAACCAGCTGGCGGAACCTTTTAGAGTGGACACAGGCGTCAAACAGGGGTGCACCCTGTCACCAATACTGTTTACAATGGCCATAGATTGGCTCATGCGTTTTTCACTCAGGGAAGTTGACAGGGCCTACAGTGGACTCTAACCACAGTCTTGGAGGATCTAGACTATGCCGACGACCTGGGACTGCTGTCACCAAGACCTTCAAGATAAGACCAAAAACCTTAGTAAGACTGCCAGCATGATAGGACTCTGAGTCAACACTTGAAAAACACAAGTCCTAAGGAACATGACAAACAATAACCCTATCACAATCAGCGGGAGTCCACTAGTGGGCGTAAAAGAATTTGTGTACATAGGCAGCAAGGTGATAGCAGATGGTGACTGTGAACAGGAGATCAACACCAGGATCAGCAAAGCCAACCAAGCTTTTGCAATGCTTAAGCCCATCTGGAGATCCACTGGCTTCAGCAGCCATACAAAGATCAGGATCTTCAAGAGCAACGTCCTCAGTGTCCTCCTATATGGGTCTGAGTGCTGGAAGACCACACCCTCCATCAAGAAAAAGCTAGAAGTGTGTCAAACCAAGTGTCTGCGGCGCATACAAAAGATTTCTGGCCCAACACCATCTCAAATGAAGAACTGCGCAAAAGGGTGGGGATGTGCACCTTGGCAGAAGCGATCCAACTACGGCGCTGGCAATGGTTAGGTCACGTGTGCTGCATGCCTCCAGACTCAATCCCCAGAACAGCCCTGCGATGGACACCACAAGGAAAGAGGAACAGAGGGAGGCCCAAAGAGACGTGGAGGCGATCCATCAAATAGGACCTCAAGAACAGAGGCCTATCATTTGAGACAGCCCCCAGAACAGACAGAACCAGATGGAGGTCCTTAGCTATCGCCTCACGTGTCAGACAGCACAATGAGGACTGATGATGATGATTAGTTACTCAGGTACATCAGCACTCAGACTTTTGTTGCTGTTGATTTAACAGCTTATTTACTACTTTTTGCAAGTAAGATATATTAGTTCCACTACACACATCCTGACAACATGATACATGTTCACAAAACTTTCTGGTGATAATAAATGCAGGACTGACCATGTGAGGATGTAGGAAAAATGCTCATTTCTCAGACTGACTCGAGTCTGTCCACCCAAAGGTCCTCCAGGTATGCTAGTACCTATAAAAAAGGAAGAATGTTTAAAATACATTAAAGTAAACACAATATAAGCTCACTGTGATTTTGAGCATACCATGATGCTAATCAGTTCTCCTATTTCTATTAATCATAATTCATATTCAAGATCCAACGTGATAACATATTATCAAGGCTTAAATCCACTATAGTATGGGCCATATGTCACTGATGTGTCAGTAAAGTCACCATTTTTAATGTAGCAATTAATTAAATCCCTTTATAAGTCAAACATGAGGACAACCACCGTCAATGTCTATTTCATATGAACATCACAAAATTTCTAATGATGGTGAGGGAAGTTTAATGAAACGAAACACAGATGAATAAGTAGGGAGATAAGTCTGAATATTTGTAGATGATTGAAGGAAAAAGGTGGTGAGATATTAGTGCTGCTGTTCTTCAGACCCTATTTTCCTAAGACGCCTCTAAACACAGCTGTGGGGTGCATAAGATTAAAAAAAAAAAATCACAAATGTGGATCAGCATTAATCAGGAGTTTTAGATCAATAAATAGGGAAGAGCTTACCTCTGGCACCAATGCAAAAGAAAAAAATTGCCTGCTGTTAACATAGAAGAAATGAAAAGAACGTCTGCAGATAGATATGCTCTTTTTGTGTGAAACAAAATGATGGCAAATTATGTTAAACACAATATCATACCTTACATCACACAGAAGAATAACAATGCCAGCTAGCAACCATATTATGCATTATTATTATAAGTAAAGCACTTACGCAGATCCTGATCAATAAAAATTGGCTCTGTGTCTGCTGCTTTGGCCATGTTTTCCAAATCCCTGTACAGCCAGTATCCTGTCTTTTCGAAGTTTCCTTTAGGTGTAAATGGTACCCGCTGAAAAGAAAAATGCATGTTGATACACTTCTGTTAAAGTTATTCATTAAAATAGATCTATAAAATGCACACAGTTTGAGATGGGGTTCGTTATTGATTAAAAAAAATATATATATATAGAAAAACACTGCAGTCAAAGACTAAGAATCTATTTAAAAAACAATATCAAAGTCTGATACAAAGGCTTACTGATCACTGATTTTATACCAAGATGGGAGAAGGGAAGAGGGAGGAATAGGTATTTTATGCCAAGCCCATAACTAAGGCTATATCTTGGCAAAGCATACAGCCCTGTAAATGAATGGCTCGTGCAAAGAAAAAAACAGCCTGCCCGAGACAAAATCTGATCTAGGCCAGCCAATCCTTGCTGTATTGGTGACAGGTGCTAACTGTTGCACCAGTGGACTGGCCAAAATACAAGAAGACTGGATTGTTGTCAACCACGGTGGAAGAATACTGATGGTGTATCTTGGTTTCTGTTTCTCTCATTTCCCTTCTCACACTCCAGCACACATTCATGCACATACACATATTGCACATGCACGCATGCATGAATGCACACACACACACACATGCAAACATTTATCACTGCATGACCTCCTTTACAAAACAATATAACTGAATGTACCTTTTCTTCTAACCGTACAATACCACCAATCTCTACCTGCCCTTGCACCTGAAACATGATTTATGCAACATAAGAGACATGCTTACTCATTCCAGAAAGAATCAATATTCCAGAGTGCAATTTTTTCTATTCTGTGTCAAAATCCATATTTTAAATGAAAATGTGAATTTATACATTTATTTTTTTAACATTTTTGCAAATTTTGCATAAAATAGAGAAAGATTACGAGTAAACATTTTTACATCCTTCTCTTTGACTGCATGTTTTCAGTATTCTCATAGCAAAGAATTTCATACACCTGGTGTGTGAGATGGTGATGTAACACCGCACAAAACGCAGAATTATTTTTTATTTTTTACTACGTTCAAAGTCAGTTTTGTATAATTTCAGAAAGACCTGCTTTCCTATTTTAAAAATAATCATTTAATACTTTTGTTACTTTCAAACAAAAGTCTCTTGACAACTTGGCAAACTACCCATTGAAAATGGCAGATAGCTAAAACTGCCAGAAAAAAAACTAGGAAAAGGAGTTGAACAAAGCAGAACTAAAAAAAAAAAAATGCTGCAGTCAAAAACTTGTACTTCCAAAAATCATATTTTTCTTTTTTTTTTCATTTAAAACATGGAAAAATTGTACAGGTGATCATCATCATCACCACCACCATCATAACCATGTTTGTATAGCATGAAATCCCAGCATGTTGCCAGGCTCCCTACACTTCCAATATCAGGCCATGAAGATAAAATACCTTAACACATTATCCTTAAGTAAACATGCTGTTTTGACTGACCTATATTGTATATTCTTTTCAAAAAGGTGATGTCCTTTCCAGTGAAAAAAATGCATAAAAAGTAATTGCCTAAGGTGAAAAGTCTTTATATTATTATGTCCTTAATAATAGGCTAGATATAATAGTGATAAAATCAAAGACTAGAAAATAAAACTTAGGTAGACAAATGTTAACTGGATGGACATGGTTTTAATGTTTGTATTTATCGGGTATAGTGCAGGCAAACAGTATAGGTAAATATTAGACACCTAGGTGTCGTACACACCTGACCTTCTTGTCTTGTCCTTGGATCAACATGATCACCATCTACCCATCCTCTGTTAACTAAAATTGTTTGTCTGTTTCAGGAAAAGTGGAAAATTGTAAAATAGAAATGATTGTGGGTTTCAGAAATTATACCAGACAGGTTATTTTTCAGCATAATAATTAACATGCATTTGTGGAAGAAATTGATGAAAATAAATTTCATATGTACATCTCCATGAATATAAGTACCAACGTATGAATATATATATGCGGACATACAAACAAGCACATATGCATGCACATTTAAATACTCATCCACACACACGCCATGCAAACATTTTTGCAGCATTTGGCTATAAAGAATTTAGATCCTGTGCAGTATTAAAATATGACTGATTACACTGTTGTACTGTTGTTATGGACTCTGACAAAAACCAAAGAATTGCTTCCCGTTAAAAGTCAGGGCTTCTGCTAACGCAAAAAATTGCGTACAGTACGCATTAAAAGTTCGGAGGACCCCTTCAATTTTCGTCAATGGGTCCTAGGGGACCCCTTCAAATTTGAGCGAAGAACAGATACAAAATTGGTAAGTGTAGCGTCTGACATTGTAGCCCAATCAATTTTTGTCGTCTGCTACAAGATGAGAGTAACCTCCCTTGCACTTAGTTTTTTTCCCTTACCGGAAAGAGTTCCATTAACCTATTTCCAAGATGTCGTTGACAGCATGGTTAAAATCATCGTTGATTTGTTGCTTTTTTTTTCACATTGTAAAGGGACCCCTTCTATATGGGTCTGAGACATGGTGTGTGACAAACACCATCACCAACAAGATTCAAACATTCATCAACAGATGTCTGCGCCACATTTTCAACATCAGATGGCCCGAGGAGATCTCCAATGCATACCTGCGGGAGAGAGCCAACCAAAAACCTGCGAGCGAAGAAGTGAAAGTGGGGCTGGATTGGTCACACCCTGCGAAAGCCGGCTGAAAATCTAACACGACAAGCTCCGTACTGGAACCCACAGGGGAGGTGCAGGGTTAAGAGACCCAGACAGACATGGAGAAGATCGGTCCACGGCAAGGCGGAGGCAGCTGGAATGACATGGGCCCAACTAGGGAGAGAGGCCCAGAACCGGGTTCGCTGACATCGTGTAGTAGCAGCCCTATGCTCCACGGGGGGTGAAAAGGAATAAGAAGAAGAAGAAAGGTCCCTGGGACCCCAAAGAATTTAGCCTTAGCAGAAGCCCTGACTGAAGCATGTCACTTACCCCTCTGTTACATTTAATTCTGCATTATTGTTTTTGAAAACAAAACGCTGAAGCACAGCAGTACTAAATTTTCCCCCCATCAAATCTATGGAAATATGCATAAAGAATAAATGACCTTGGTTAGATCAACATATTAATCAGTCTCTGGAAGTTTATGATAGCTTCAGAGACTGTCTATGTTAGGTAAATTGAGAAAAATTAAGAAGCTAAGATTTTTACTCTCTATCAGCCAGCTTGAATGGTGTGATAATGTGGAAACCTCCACTGGTGCCTGAGGTCAGCAAGCCCCCTCCTTCCTTCAGCAAGTTACTGCGAGGCCCAACCTTCATCTCCCTTGAATGGTCAAACTCTCCCCGCAATATGACTGGACGATACTCCAGTTCTGAGATTTCTTCAAGGCTTATAAAAATAATGATATTAATAATTCTAAACAGACATGATAAATAAAAAAAAAAAATCAATGTAAGATGCCCTGAATGGTTGCACAGTGAAAAGATGATTAACAAGACTGGGAAAAAAAGCAGCTAAGCATTGTTTAGATGAAGCTGAAAGTACAAAGCAGAAAAAGAAGAAAAAATTCTAGCACAAAAAAGTGGTTAGGGTGGAATCATGGCTATAATCCTAACATTTTCATAAACTATTTTATTACAATGAAAGCTCATAGCAAAAATCTTCAATGTTTAAAATTCATTCCACAACAAGGTACAACTTTCATATGGCTGCAGGACAAAGATGCACAACTCTTTTAAAATGCTCAACAATTTCTGTCTTTATTTTCTTTGCTGCTACCAAAATATAAGGAGTCAAACAATAAATATACCTTAGTGGAAGTTCTACAGGAGGAGACTGTGTCTTCGCTTCTAACGACTTTATCAACCCCACCTTCCATTTGTGTCGCTTGACTTGCCACGTACCCAGGCAAAATGTAGTAATTGGAACAACCTTTGTATAAAAATTAGTTTGGAGTAGCAAGTAGTCTACAATAATGTTGTTCAATTATACTTAAGAAAATGATGAGACAATCAATCAATTTAAGCCTTCAACTTCAGGCCATTTTTTACTGCCAATCATCATCTTGTAGTGTCTGAAAGATGATCGCTAAAAGAATTCAAACTAAACTCAAATGAAATAAAATTTATTATATTCCACTTTCTGAACAATCTCTATAACACAAGAATGACTATCTTCTTTAGCATATAACAAGCAATAGTAAATAAACTCTACCCAGTACAGGCATGACAGAACAGAAATATTTAAACACATCAGCTACAAATGCATAAATAATAATTGACAAAACACCACACAGAGTAAATAAATTGAGGGGAAAATTAAAAAAAATAAATAATGAGGTACAATATAATGTAGTTTTTGATAACAAAAATAAAAAGCAAGCTATGAAAATAAAACCCATTCATTAAATTACCCAATCGATCAATTTTCTTTCTCTCTTTCACCTTCATATTTTGCTGGCTTTCTTCTCTTTTTTTCCCTTAAAGGCCAGGTGATGCTGTACTTACCAAAAGAATATAGCCACTTTCACCAAAAGACCTTTTCCTCTTCAAAGCCTTTTCTAGTCTTGGTGTCTGTGTCTCTATTTCTCTTATATACTTCTGAAAGACTGACTGGGAAATCTGGTGAGAAATGAACAATGAGGTATGTTTTACTTTTCCTACATTATGACAATTAGTGAGAAAAACAGGTCCTCATCTTATGTTCGTCAGCTGCAACTGTAAACGCCAGAATATTCCCTATGCACATCTATAATTTTGGTGTAGTTCTTTACATTTGTTTCTCCTTTCCAATTACTATTGCAGTTACATCTGTATGTTATCTTTCATTGTTTTATTTGTATGCACACACATATTCTAATTCCTCTTTGTTCTGGGACTTGCATGACTGTAACGTTTGATGACACAAAAACATGCCACTTACTAATGTCAGGAAGACATTAATAAATAATCGGGAGTAACGTTTGCTTGGCCTGTAATTTGGGGAAAAAGGTTTTCATTCAAATATAGTATGTGTATGGTCCATACACAGTAATTTTAAATGTTCCCTTATTGTTATCAGGTGACATCATCAATGCATCTATGTTTTATAATGAAGTGTCTCGCAATATGATAATGTATCGTACATTACTTGCCTATTACGCACAATTGTTAACGCGATTTTAAATCTGACCAAGCATTACCATCGCTTTATCTAATAATCAACAAATTGCCCTTCAGAAAACAACTGAATAAAAAAGCAGGTACTCGAAAGTTTCGAGTAAGTACAAGTACACAGAATCTGAGCCCGTCTCAGAAAATATACAGTAACCGAAGAATTAAAATTGTAAACAACTGCATTTCTCCGATGAATATAGATTAATTAAAAACCTTAAAAGTCGTCGGAGGTTGAATTTGTTATTTTCAGTTTTACTTTCACGCGAGAAGCAAGCGGTAACACAAGTAAAAGTCTACTCTATAACAACACAGAATAACAGAATAATAAAAGGAGAACATACGAGCATCCGAAAGCATCTTGAAGCCTTTGTAAAAAATTGCATTGGTAGGTCTTTACTCGTCAAAGTCGTGATTCTCTAGCAGCCGCCGATTGCTCGAGAATGGCTTCCCTTAGCGGAAGCCTGTGAGTAGCCTCCCTTCCCGAGGACTTTCGCTTTCGGGGAAAACTTCATACAAACTTCTGTGGCATAGACATGCAAAAATAAGCTTACAACTACTTTGTAAAAATTTACACTATGACACTTCAACTGTCTCATTGGAGAAAACGTTAACCAGCTAAATTTTGCAGTTGTGCTAACGGGTCTTTTGCTGCATCACGTTTTTTTTTCATTTGTGCTAACAGTAGAGCAATTACTCAAAGCAGATTATCTCAGACTGCATAGATTCACGTAACAGATGTTGTGTTATTTATGCATTCGTGGTGCACTATCACATACTCATATGACGTATGCTTCTTCAGCGGAATTACGATAGCATACCCACCCTCTCGTCCTACGCATTCAACCGATCAATAAAAGTATACGCGCTAGTCTGCTTGAGTTTGCTCACTTAATTTTGGTCCATATGAAAAGTTATTGACTTCATTAAACTAACCCCATGTGACAAGATTTGTACGTCACTCTCTTTTTACTTAATAATAATAATAATAATAATAATAATAATAATAATAATAATATAATAGAGTAAGATTCTACTTAATTGGTATATGGTATTTCTTTAACAATTGATATTCTGAAATGCCTCGATCTGTATGTGAGAGAGATGACATAAAAGTATATAAAACTTTATTATACAAAGTTAGGATAAGCAGTCTTGTTAATTAGTTCCAAACTCTATATAAAGGCAGTTGGGGAGATGAAAAATGAATCAGCTGACAGCTGCAGACGCAGCAGGAGCTATATAGCTGATGGGTCATCGCTCTGACTCTTGTATTCAGTTCTTATAGGCAGCTCTATGAGCTTTGCCACCGCGGTTGCAGACACCGTTTACCTGTGACCATGCCACGATTTCACGTCATAACCATATTGTCACATAAACAGTCAACACGTGCTCATTGCCACAAACGCGCCAGTCGAGCAACTGCGTGGCTGTCGCGCGTGTGTCAAACAGGTGTTATTTACCTCAAACATCGGGGGTATCGACCCACAGGCCGAGAAGGCCGCCTGACTCACTACAGAGATCTCGATATTAGGAAAATGCGGCGACAAGACGACTTTTGTGCCTCGTGTATGTGTGCGACTGACTCCTGACATACTCTGGATCAAATTTTGCAATTTGTTTACCAAGCAAAATACCACGATTTTCTCACAAGTGTACAGCTTCATCTCAATGTAAGTGCCAGTGTGACAGAGATAAACAGGAGAACACCTCTTACGGACAGGAACGATTTTCCCGGCATGATGTGTTTATGAAACTATTATCACCTCTCAACAATGCAGCGAAATAGTGACTTAATTTCACCTGGACATTTTTATGCGTGAGAGAAGCTTTGTTTCTTTGACTAACGATACAGTGATACAGCACTACTATATATATGTCACTTCCATTTTGTGAACGTCGGCTTCAGTGACGTGACGATGTATCTTAACGAGCAATGGCACGCTTTCTATATGATGGTCGCTGTCATCTTTTTCCGGGAGGGAGCTTGTGTCTACAATGATTGTTACAAGGCAACTGGTGAGCCGGCAGCATGTCAACCGATAATGCAGGAGCTCATCGCCACCGTCAACTTTTCCCTCAGCGTCCTACCAGAAGATGTCACTTGTGGAAATCCAGAGTCTCACTACAAACGATTGGGCGCAAAGGTATGGCCTTATTACAATATTTTTAGTATATAAGTAAGACAATACTCGTACACACATATAAATACACACAGTTAAAGAAGTACACACATAAAAAGACATTCAAAAGCACGAACACACATATACACACACAATCAAACAGGCAGCAGGGGAAAAAGAGACGTGAGAAAAAATTTCAATCAACACTTTATAATATTTCTACACTTAGAAGCAGTTTATAATAATGAGGAAGAAGTTATACTTGCATTTGTTATATTTAAAATTGTATTTTTCTCAAAATCACTGATAGTCTCCTGAACGAAGAAAGACAAGAAAAGTGATCAAAATTTTAAATAGGTAGGTGAGAGAGTAAAGTTAGAATCTGTGTTTGTGTTTTCAACATACTGTTTCACTACAGACTGAAGAATCTACAAGTGTCTAAGTAACACTTGCAAGCTGCAACGTATCAAACAATTCGAGAAGCGCATAGGCAGTATATTGCACCGATTTAAGACTAAAGTAGAGATAAAAATAACCATGCAAGCGTCTACCCGGCCTTTCCCCGACCCTCACCCACCACCTCCCTCTATTAAACAACTACGGAAAGTATTAGCACAGATCGAGATCACTCACTCGCCTTGCACAGAGCTATAGTGTCTTTCCTTGGAGATGCGTCGATAGTTTTCAATAACCAGCGCAGCTGTCGTGCTTTATTATCAGCCAGCTGCGGTGGCTGTGTGGATGGGGAGGAAGTGGAGGCGAGAAAGAAAGACATAAACACGAACTGCGTCACGTGGTTACGTGCGTAACAAAGAGTCATGCATAAAACCTGGTCTATAGTGCATGATCTTTGTTGCTTCCTTCCTTCATTAGTATTTTCATTGTTCTTTTTATTTCATTAATTCATTCATAAGCCCACGCATTCTTACATTTTTGGTTGCATTTAGCTGAATGTGTACGATATACAGGTTAAAGGGCTAACAACTTTCTTCTGAATTCCTTCTTTTTTTTCTTTTTTTAAGCTGAGGCGATTGTTGTGTAATAATTGAAGAGCCAATATGTTTTCACTTGCAAACCCATGGCAATAGGTTTACTCTCAGGTATACTGATTGTTCTTCTGTTTCGAATTTTATATAAACATCCTTACCGACCCAAAAGCATATATTTGTTGTAAACATTGTAACAAAAACTGTTATGTTATACGCATTTCATGATTGTACTGTAATGCGGTTCTGTTCTGCATAATTCAATGTAGTTTTAAAATGATGTTTCCCATAATTAGTGTTTCTTATTTAATGCATTTATCAATTCATTTTATATGCTGGTTACAACTGAAGGTTTATTCCTTTTCTGTGACAATTGCCACATAGTATTTTCAGCAGAAACACAAATGCCGTTCTTAAACTATTTTTATAACACTTTTTAATCTTTATCGTTGTTAAGACTGACTACAAAAGCTGTTAATTTATATCAGGGAAGAAAAGAATCGTAAACGTACGGGAAGAATGATATGCAGCTTTACTCTAATAGTCTAATCCTCACGGTTGAGATTGGTTTATTGTTCACCGTACAGAACATTTCGCTAACGTGCAACAACTCCACGGAATTTGGTCACATTGCCAGCCACATGGTGGACGGGGATGTTAACGGTACCTGGTGGCAGTCCGTCACCATGGCCGTTAGAGGCAGCACGCAGCCATTGCACGTGGACGTCAGGTTGTCGTTCGGCAGGATGTATACACTGGAGGGGGGCGTCACCATCACGTTTAACTCTGGCAGACCCGATGTCATGGTGATCGAAAAGGTGAGCAATAGACTTCAAGAACAGATTTATGTTCAGATTTTAAAATAATAGCAATGCTAATAATAATGGGAGTTCTAGATGAATAAGCTGGATAAATGACTCACAATGAACTCGCCTCCCTTCCATATCCTCTATCTACCCACCATCGAATTCTTAAATGTGCACTAAAGCCACATCTGTTCCACGAGCATTAATCCTTACACCAATCAACGTCTGAGATCTTTGTTGAGAGATTTTATACAGTATAATCTGTATACAGTATAAGCTAAAATCCACCAAAATCAGGTCGCAACTGAGAGGGACCGTACAAGGAAGATCAACCAGTCTGCTTTCATTCCACGAACCATGACTTCAAACACTTATAAAATCAAATTCATTTACTGAAATGTTGAAGTAGTGCTCCAAGAAACCATATCATAATGCTTTTTTGGTCGTGTTCGCTTTCACTTGGTCATGCTTATTCTGTCATTGTTAGGCTTGCCTGAAGACTTATAGGGAAACTAATTCTCTATACGTAAGAGCTATCGAGCAATACATATTGTTCATAAAGCACAACTGGCTGATTTGCGCTGATAAATTAGACAAAAATGAAGGGCCGCCGGTCATTTCAAACAAGAACCATAATGTCCTAGCTATACCAGCCTCCTGTCTGGGTCGAATCCACCCCGCCATGACTATATGTCATACGTAAGACAACATCGTCCAAAACCGAAAGTCGAATCGACCAGGTCCAGACTAAATGAATGCCCGAAGAGCAACACCTCTTTCGTATTAACCGAACCTCTGCATATAAACAAAATAAGAATCTTCAAACTAAAGAATAACGAAGACAAAGGCTTTTAATAAATGCTTTAAAAGAAAACCACGTTCTGCGCCATTGTGTGACTTGTTCTCCGAATGTATATTTCCAAGCGACCATTTTTGTTCAGTAAGATGGTGGCTGAGCTTGTTCCAGCAACGCATGGCTTTGTTGATAATATTTGAAGTTAATATCTACTCCAGCCATTTTGAAGCTGTTGTAATAGAGCTTAAACTGTCAGTCGTAAGTCTGGTTTCAGTCTATAGATGACGGGGTCACGTGGTCTCCGCTACAGTATTACGCCCGAGACTGCCAGAAGTTCCAGAAGGAGCAGCTCAGCGTGGCAGTCACGGCCGACAGCTCAACAGCGGTTATCTGTGACAGTAGTCATGTAGAACCAACGACACGTCCGGAACCAGGCGGACAAGTTATCTTTCCTTCATTGGAAGACCGGTTATCGGTCCTGTCTCACGTGCCAAATTATCCTGCAAATGTAAGACGTTTCTTTTAAAACATGTTTATAAACTTTGAGATTGTTGTGATGGTAGTGGCAAAGGAAAGAGTTTTATTGGGGTCTAATCCAGGTCTAAACAGTTTATTCACAAGAAAAGATCGAAGACACAAATAGAGATTGAGACACGAATGACAAAAATGAGGGTTGCCATGACAACCATCGATGATGAAGTCGAGGCACTGAGAAGTTTGTTACGTATGTGCTCACTACAAGGATAATGATTGTGAATCTTGAAAGCGAATAAGTAATAGAATAAAAAAAAAATGTTGTTTTGGGTCGATACTGTTCTAAGAAAAGCTTGACATTGTACCCATCGCATACGACTTAATGATTTCTTGGTTCTTGGAAGGAATCGGCTTCAACGGCGTAAACTTTAAATTAGGAGGTGGGTAAGTCCTTTAAAAGATAAAGCTGGGCTGACGATGTATTTGCAAAATAAAACAACACCGAAGCTTTGTTTACCTTTCTAATACGATGTTTTGTTTCCAAAATGCAGCAGAGCGTGAAAGAATATTATGACAAGATCGACACTGCGGGTCTGATTGAGTTCCTGGTCTTCACTGACCTACGGCTTCGTCTGCTGGAGACAGCAAGCGACGGCAGCGGCAACTTCGACATGTATTACTACGCCATTTCTGATATTCGTGTCAGGGCGAGGTGAGAAGATAATAAAGTCACAGTCACATATTAATAACGGCAAAAATCATCCTCCAGTTTGTGTATTCTCACACACACACACACACACACACACACACACACACACACACACACACACACACACACATTTGAATCTCTTATGTTTCTTACGTATGTAATCGTCAAGGGGATAATTATTGTAACCGTCATTGCGAGGTCTGTGCCAGCCTGACTGAAAATATCAACAGAACAAATATTTTGTTTCTCTTCTAGATGTTTCTGTAACCTGCATGGAAGCATGTGCAGTGTGGACAGCTCGCACCGTCAGGTGTGTTCATGTCAGCACAACACGGCAGGTCGACACTGTGAGATGTGTTTGCCTCTCTACAATGACAGGCCCTGGCAAAGAGGCCGCTACACTCCCTATGATAGCGGCATTGCTAATGAGTGCAAAAGTAATGCATTATTCATTTTGTTTTTATTTGTAAATCTTCATATTCATTAGATGACTCCTTTCAAGTGCCACTTATTTTTGTCAGACAGATCGAAGAATACCTGGATTACTAAATAACCTGGAATAGTAACAACAATATTTTTTTAAAGACACAATGTTTGTTCTGCTTCTGATGATGTTAGGCTTTAAAGAATTAAAAAAAAACAAGCTCCAGTTAAGCAGAGTATTTTTTTGTTTTATTAAATTTGTTTTGGTGTTTTTTCCTTAATAATAATGTGAGTCATGTGGTGTGTACATCGGAAAACTTAAGCCCAAGTACAACTACACACACTTCGATCTGCTTTAGACATTGTGTGGACTTCGCGGAGGTCTCACTAGTACACCTTATGAGTGCTTGATGTTAATATAGGAAGACACTGAAGTATGCACACACACACACACACACACACACACACACACACCCACATATGGAAACATCTGGAAACTATTTATTTGGGGAAGTTATAGTGGTAAGGTGTAGACTTTGCTCAGTTTTCTACCTTAAGTGTACTTTCTGTTTCTTGATGTTATTACCATAAATAATAAATAAAAGTCATTCGTGGCTAGAAGAAAAAGAGATTTGACGGAAAGCCAAAACTATTCGACAACCTCCCCCCCCCAAAAAAAAAAAAAACCTATTGCTTTAGGTGTAATATGCAGCTCTGTTTTTGAGCAGACTGGAAGTTCTCACAGATAACATCACATGGTGATGATTGCAGAATGAAAGCGTATTAGCCATGTGTATAATTACGTGTAATGGTGTAATGGTATAATGGTACTATGCTTATGGTCACAGGATGTGAATGTAATGAGCACGCTCTCAGCTGTGTCTATGACCCTGTGTATGGGCGAGGCGTCTGCGAAGCCTGCATGCACAACACCAAGGGCAAGCACTGCGAACAGTGTGCCGAAGGCTACTATCCCAACGCTTCTCTGCCCCTGAACCACGTCAACCGCTGTGTCGGTGAGTTAGTGAGCGGCCAGACGGAGAGATACACATACAGACAGTCACATCATGGATATATATTTCGTATGGGTATAAAAAATATATAGGTCCGTGGTCACACATAAACACACTGAGACAAACAGACAAATATTCAAAGAACGGTTATAGACATTATACCGGAACTGGGAAGGTAACTTCACCAGGAGGTAGATTTTCTTGTTTGATTGTGCCTGTTTTTTATATTTTTTAAGCGATGTGATGTCTATCATCTTTGCATTTTTGATCATTTTACCGAATATTGCCAAGTTTGTTTATTTTGATTTTTTTTTAGTTGTCCGTAAGATATTTAACTTAAATAAACACCTGATTTAATATATTATATGAGAGAGAAAATCACTACGGTATAATTCACATTTTGTTTCTCAACTTTTCAAGAGTTGTACGCATGTCATTTTACAATAACTTAAAAAAATTTCTTACAGTTTGTACAACTGAAATCTGCACCACGGCACCCTCCTCCATCACCGAGAGCCCTGGTGCCTTTTCTACCAACGACACAACTGAGGATGTCAAGACATCATTGGACCTCCGGCTTCCCCCTGTGCAGAACGTCACTTCCGTTACGCAACGACTACCGACAGCAGACAGAATGCTATTCGCTGAAGACATCATTGCTTCAGTCGACAGCCAAACGCTGTCACCCTCAGATTTCTTGGTGATCGCATCCACCACGCAGCCCAATAAGACGATGGTTTACGACAAAATGCCTATCTACGTGACTGTCGGTGTGATCGGCTTCGTCATAGTCGTGCTGTCTGTGCTGTTCTCGGCCGTGTGCTGGCGACGAGCTGTGCGTCGCAAGAGTCGAGGTCGGAGGAAGGCGTACAATTTATCCGACGAAACATCAACCACTCCCTGCAGCTGGCTGAAAAAACTACTTCGCTGCTCGAGCAGAAGTGACATTACTCTGACCCGATGGGCCGAGAGACACACCAGTGTGATGGCAGGGGAAGACAATTACGGTTCGGATTTCTGTCAGCCTGTGTTTTATATAGATTCAGGGGAGAGCACTGATGTGGACACTCTGCAGTGGGGTTGTGAATCCGGTCATCCTTCGGAGAGTAGAGACAATAAAAGAGAATCGGACCTTGTCACAGGACGATTGGATCCCAACTCCGAGCTGCAAAGAAAGGCTAAGATGCCCAGTTTTTCAGCGCTAGACCGCACAAGACGACAAAGGCTGAGAAAGACCGACGCGTTTGACTACGACGACGACGATGGGGTTACAAACCCTGCCTTTGCCACGAGGGCTATCTCACCCACTGTTGCTATCATCACACCATTGTCCAAAACAGAGACTACTCATGATGCCACTGACCGTAGTTTGTCGAACAGCCCTGGTTTAAAACCTGGTTCAAAACAGATGGGCCTTCACCAAAAAAATAACACGACAGATTTAACGCAAGAAAGTTTCGAACCTGGTTCCACAAAGGGCCCCCTCCGGCCATCGTACAGCGTTCCCGTAAGACCAAAATCATTAGTCATTCCAGATTCGTTCAACGCAAGCTACCAGCCTTCTCTCCCCTTAGGTCAAGAGTTGTTGTCTTCTTCAGTGGAATCGACGTCTTCTAAGAACACCACCCCGAAACCTAGCAAGACCCCTAACGGCAAGCGCGCGCCAAAGAAACCCAGACGGCGGAAACCCCCATCCAACTTAAGCAACCCATACTCCGGAAGTGACGTCACTGACGTATCTAGAAGTTCTAGCGCAGCGTCACTAAGACCTCAAGATCAAGGGGCTAGCGACAGTGATTACAGTGATCTCTCCTTACGCGCAGGCGCCATGCTGGCTTACGGCGTACCTGCTGCTGACAACGGTTACCTCGCCGTACCGAGCCCTACTCTCCCCTTAAAGGAATTAAACTTTGCTGGACTGGACTCGTTCGACGAAATACGAGGATCTCTGGTCTGACTCAAACCCTGATCGGCGAATGCTTAAGAGCAAGGCGCAAATGCAGTACCTTTTGCTGAATACCTTTGCACAATACGAATATTGTATTTTCTCATTCCAGGTTCAGCATTATCAGTCTCATTATACCGAGACGTTCTGTCTGTGTACATTACTCACTTATATGGAAGTGACCAATTTAATAAAAAACACAAACGCTTACACTTATATGAAAAACACAAGCACAAATAATAATAATAATAATAACATCATCATCATCATCATCATCATCATCATCATCATCATCATCATCAATTTAAGAGTGATGCATATATTTTATGTTTTGATGAAATAAATGTAAATATAATTTCCAGTTTGATGAAGCTGATGTATGTGTAATCATTAAGTACCTGTTAATGGAATAAGAAGGAAATAACATTTGTGAATGTTTTCTCATTTACTGTGATTGTCTGGTCTTTTCCATGATGTTTTTCATTCAGTAGTCATCATGTAGCAAGCGTTAACATCGTCCCCCTGGTTTCTACTTCACAAGAGCATGGCTACTCGGTAAGAAACAGGACAGAGTCGATAAGGTGAATGACGCCGTTGCTGGTGTTCAGATCTGCGAAGATGATGCTGGAGGCGTTGTTTATGTTGACGATAGAGCCTGTAGACACAATATGAAATAGGCGGATTCAATGTATGATGCTTGATTTAGTTTTAGCAGCTGCTGATGACAATTTTTATCCAAATATATTTAGTCAGCCATCTTTTAACGGATGTCTGGAAAAAAACACAGTTACCTTCATTGACAAGATTCAAAGCGCCGTTAAGCACGGAAATCGTCATTTGCGGCTCTATTCCGGCACTGTAAGTCATTCCCTTGGCAACGTGGTGGCTAAGAACCTCTGTGGAGAATAATTTAAAATAACCGAGACTGTCCGAAATAAGATGTTCTGCCTGTCTGTAAGCCATCACGCGTGTTTGAATATTAAGTAGTGAATGTTTCAACGCAATACATTGCAAAACGTCTGTGTGTGTGTGTGTGTGTGTGTGTGTGTGTGTGTGTGTTCTTAGTCACTGTTTGAAAGTACAAACCCCTCTCCCCCCATGTTTCTATAAAAGATCTGTGATCGGTATATTTCACAAGCTCTGCCTTTCAAAATCATCACATGAATTGTCCTGTACCCAGGGTATGTCTTCTGTACTACACTGCCTGAAAACAGGACGCAGAGGACACTCAAAATATCACTCATCTAAATGTCATCATTTACGCATGACAACTATATCCGCATAAATACATGGTTTACAGAAATTATTAAATTTATCTGATTACACTATCAGTCAACTTCAGCATCATTGAAGTCCTCATCGTTGAGGAAGGCTGCTGTTGTCAAAACGCTTGTTACTTAAAGAATCTCCTTGCAGCAATGATTGCCAAAAGTCTACACCTAACGATAATACTATGCCTATGGACCGTTATCAATAGTTCTAGCTCTATCGAGATATAATTAATCAAAGGTCTGATGGCTCTCCTGTAGTACCTTAAGGTCATACCTCGAAGACGTGTGGTGTTCTTCAAAAGCTGGCTCAGCTCGCCAGCAGGTAAAGAATGGAACGCATGGTTGGTTGGCGCAAACAAGGTGAATGGCCCCAAGGCTGTATGAGAAAGTAATGACTATTGCATAAGGACTTTGATTTTTAGTTTACGCAACATTTCCTGAAACTTAAATGTATGCTGCTTCATGAATATACAAAAATCTTTTTTTTTGTAGACAACATTCAATGAGCTTTTCTGTAACTAGTTTCCAGTTCGATGACGTGTTATATAGCAGTGAACATTTTGTGTCTATCATGCCTTATACTTGCTGCTTTTATATCAACAAAGGTGCATTACTGATTTTGTTTTACTTTACAGTAGTGACTTTAAAATAGTAAAGAGAACAACTTAAATTCTTATTAATCAAGAGTTACCAGAAAGCTGGTCTGTCATTCCAGCAGTTTTGACGACACTGAGCAGGATGCTCAAGTCCGGAACTTCTGAGAGTACTTTGGGTATAGCGCCGCCTGGTGGTAACATCACGGCCGACAGCTCATGCAAAATTCCGTTTGTAGCCACCTTATCTACCACCTGTATTGGCCTTCCAGATGCTGTTATGACCTGGCAAGTTATTCAGTAGAAATCATTTCAGTCCCACCCTTTTGTCTGTTTGACATATGGTCAAACTCTCCCAGCGAAGATCCGTAGCTGGATCTTGCTGAGATTCCATTAAAATGTGTAATCCATTGACACTCGCTTATAATTGAATCTCACTTATGACCCCTTGCAAAGAAAAGATGTCAGCTTTGTCTATGTGATATGGTTTTGCCAAAATCGCAACACTGAAATGAGGCAGAAAGAGGGGCAGCAACGGAGCAAAGAGTTGATATATAGATATAGACTCCGCTTCAAGGATGTATATCAAGGGCCAAGTAAGAATGAGCAGTCCCCCAGAAATTTATCATGAATCGTCATTATTATTATTATTATTATTATTATTATTATTATTATTCTACAACTATTTCTGCTTCTTTTTGTCATAATCTTTGTAATGGAATGTAGAGTTTTTGGAACATTAATTTTCCCGTCTCCAACTTTTTTCCTGCTTTTGTATCAGATGGGGTTATATGCACAGAGAATAAATAAATGCATAATAATAAATGCGAGACTTCGCTATACAAGCACATCATCATCATCATCATCATCATCATCATCATCATCATCATCATCATCATCATCATCATCATCATCATCATCATCATCATCATCATCACTTCCATTACAGGATGCCATTACACATAAGTTTACATCGATATGTTGATAGCATCAAGTGCGCACGTGCAGCTTACGTTGGTGGACGGATAGACGTTGATGCGAACGTTCAGGCCGAGCTTTGTTTTGAGTAGCTGCTCGTTGACGAAGTCTGAGGACTGGAACCGACCATCCACAATGTGGTACGCCATGATGGCGTGCGCTGTGGCCGGGTTGTGAACCAGCATGCTGCGCACGGCCACGGACGCGGTGTCGAAGGCTGCATTGGTCGGTCCGA
Organism: Marisa cornuarietis; assembly: GCA_004794655.1. Lineage (NCBI taxonomy): Eukaryota > Metazoa > Mollusca > Gastropoda > Architaenioglossa > Ampullariidae > Marisa > Marisa cornuarietis. The sequence continues at coordinate 373,583 of SMMW01000533.1, forward strand.
ACACAGTTACCAAGTCTGATAGAAAGAAAACCAGACGGCAGGTTGCCAGGTGTTAAAATCGGTCGCCGAGGTGAAGTCCTTGGTCGAAGTGAAGGTAAAGTCTTCTGAGGAGTTAGCTGAAAGATCTGTTGGCTGTCTTGTTGGTTTTCATCGCGAAATCATTTGTACTGGTTGACTCAAAATATCCTGCCGTTAACTCCATTATTCACAAATCCACGAAATTTCGGCCACTATTATTGACAAAACCACAAAAAGCCTTTAGCCAATGTTGTCGTACACCAAAGACCAACCAGATTAGTTTGTAGCGAATAGATATTGGAACAGTTTTGCTTGAGGAAATTCTCCCCTTATCCAGCTTAATCCCACCACCACTAAATTAATATAAAAGAGAACATTTGAAATGCTAGTGTTTTGTTGATAGATGAAGTGGCTAGGTAAACTTACCGCCCTCACCAACAGACGTCGCAAGACCAGTTTTATTCAAGTACGTCACCAGCTCTGTCTCTCCAAGAGAGGTGGCCAGCTGTAGAATGTTTTCTGACAGATAGAACAGCTATTTTATACTTTGTTATGTTTTAGTGAAAGTCGTTTATTATTTTTACAACATTGAACATTGTATGTGGCTACTCGTGTATCAAGTCTGTCATGTGAACAGGGGGAGTGAAGAAAAAAAAAACAGGACCAGAAAAGGGGAAATAATCCAACTAAATACTATACTAACTCCTAAATTCAATAGAGCTTTTCACAGACTGCAAGAAACAAAATGGATACTTCTTTTTTGTTCCCCAAATCCAAATTATCAAAACGAGTCGACAAAAAGTCCAGAGAATAAAGCAATAACATGTACCTGTGGGTATCTGCTGTACTGGCTGGCGGAGTCTTCTGACTGTGTAGGCCTCTTGGTCGAATTTTAGACTGAGACTAGGGGAGGCTGATGTACTTAGTGTCCAAGAAACGATGTGAATGCACGTTATGATCAAAGCAGACGATGATTATCCTTGATTATCTTGTCTTTTGACTATGGGGCTGACCTTATTTATTATGGACGCCAGGTGGTGACTATATATATATATATAGAGAGAGAGAGAGCTCTGCGCTTTACAAGGAACTGGTCTGTGTGGGAACATTGCCATAAGTGACCACTGATAACATTAGGGAAATTTTCTCCTTTATCACAGTCTACAAGGCCCCATAGATGTGGAAAATTGTTGGTGCAGATGTTCTTAAAAGTCACTTAAGTACGTTGCTGAGAAAGGCTTTTAATTTTATAGATCTTCCCTCGCCCTTGATTTTTTTTAAAACGAATGTTCGTTTTTGTTTGTTGTTTATTTAGTTGGAAAATGCTTTCACCATGCGGTGATTTCACACTTTGGGGGGAAAAGGTAGAGGGGAGGAATGTGAACAGGGATGGAGGGATTGATGGTTAACATGATGAGTATAAAATTATAACATGATTATTTTTCATTTTTGTAGTGAACTGAGTTTGTCTTTTTATTTCCATTCTTTCGACATTCAGTTGTTTGACACATTTACAAAATCAGTGTCAACAGTCTTTAGAGATGAATGCGCTGCTACCTTGTTAGAGACAACACAGAGTCGATTAGGTGGACCACTCCGTTGGTAGCACTCAGATCTGAGAAGATAACTCTAGCAGTTTTGTTTATAGTCACCATGGAGCCTGTGGACAGAACATGAATTCACCGATAAGATGAATACAGTATTACCCAGTTCTGCCGTTTGAATAACTTGTGTAATGCGTTCTGATTGGTTCATATTAATTAATTTTGATTTAATTAATATTATCATTAATCGTCTTAAGGCTTAATTGCTCTCAAAAGCAACAGCAGAGTATTGTCAATAGTTATGATTGTAGTCAATTGACCAGTCCGCCTTTTGTTTTCCTCTGCCGATTTATAACACTCTTCATCCTTTGTTCCCTGATTCCTCTTTGTGTCTTGCATGTTTGTCTTTTATTACTTGTCTACATAGGTTGTTTCTCCTTCCTTCCTTCGTATTCTGTCCATGTCTCCTACTTGTCTTAAGCGCCAAGACCTTGCTCCTACGTGAGCGTGATTATGTGCTGCATAAATCACACCTTGTTTAATATTATTATTAACTGTTTTCTTGGTCATTTACTCTCGATATAAAAGTAAATTAACTTCTCTAAAAAAATTCTTATAATGAATATTATCTTATCTAGGATCTTCAATTTTCAAATGGTTTCTTAGATGAATCTACAGGACTATCATCACTCTGGATGTGAATACAAGAAGTAATTACGCGGCATACGAGCGTTTTACAAAATGGTGGACTTCTCCATGCTGAATCGAATTCTATGGTTGGGCATACTTATAGCTGACACAGATTTAACCGATTTAAATATAATCCAAATAACCCATCTCGTAAGCCACCTTTCATAAGAAATTTTAGTATTAGTTAAAATTGTGGATCTTATTGGAGTAGGAAACAAAGCTGATGCCCAAAGTTGAAAAAAAGTTATAATAATAATAATAATTTTGTGGCGCATTTTCCTACTTTACTGAAAGAAAACAAAGTAATATAGACTCAAACATAGCGCGCGCGCACACACACACACACACACACACACACACACGCACACACACACACACACACACATATATATATATACACACACATACAAACACACATAGACCAAAACACATTAGCAAACAAATATATAGAAACACAATTTGCAGCATCAAAAAGAAACAGAAATCGCAGTCAAGGCTTGTAGAAATGGTTACCTTCCTTGACGACAGTCAGAGAACCGGTCAGCACAGAAATCGTCATCTGCGGCCCTATTCCGGCACTGTATAAGGTTCCCCTGGCAACGTGGTAGCCAAGGACCTCTGCGGGTGAGAGATTTTAAATTAAATGCATTTGGTCCAAACAAATCGCCTTGCCACACTTGCTTTGGCAGTTCGACTTAAATACCAAACTACCGCATGGTTCGAGACCCGATCAGTAATGCACAGTAACCTCTAGCTTTTAGTGTCTTATGAGATTACCAGTAAAAAATAACCAGAAGTAAGTTCTGTGAGAGTTCTCTTGTCGCCATACCCTGAAGACGTGTGGTGTTCCTCAAAAGTTGGCTTAACTCATCCGCAGGTAACGCCTGGAACGCTTGATTGGTTGGCGCGAACAGTGTGTACGGCTCAAAAGCTGTGTCAGAATTTGAGAAATGTTAAAGGTACTATTTGAGATCCATTTTAAGAAGCTACTCTAGGATGCCTTTTTATTTTTATTAAATAGAAAATTTGAAAATTGTTTTATTATCAATATTAATGGTATTATATGGTGATGATTATGTTGCCATATTATTAACTGTGGAAGTTAGAGTAGTAATAACAGTTCATTGTTTCCAGTTAGGAACTTGCTACGTATGCAAATGTACATTTCGTTCATCGTAAATGAAGTTTACTTTAAATAGTAATTTTATTGTTTCCTCTATTGTCAAACATATTTTCAATAGCTTTGTGTTGATCTGGCAATTACACATGCTAATGTGGTGTGTGTATCTATCTATATAAAGAACTCTGTTCACTGTAATCAACTTGTATACATATGCAGTCAGCTGCACATTATTATCTGTAAATCTTTGTCTCTAATTTCCCTTGGGGACTGCACAGTACTGCATAACATTTGGCTGACACTAAAACAGCCTGTTTGACTGGCATGCTCGCTAGAACAGTCAGTTTGACTTCAATAATTACTAATATTTTAATTATTTAATAATGACTAACACAGAAAGGTGTCCGGTGCTTAAGCTTGCTCACTGATCATGAATTACCTGAAAGCATGTCTGACATTCCCGCAGCTTTGATGGCACTAAGCAGGATGCTCAAGTCCGGAACTTCCGCCAGTACCTGGGATAAAGTACCACCTGGTGGTAGCATCAGAGCCGATAACTCATGCAGCACGCCATTTGTAGCCACATTGTCCACCACCTGTATTGGCCTTCCAGATGCTGTTGTGGCCTGACCAATTAAATAAGTGAAACTTGAAATTTGGTCATCATTTGGTCATCTGTATCCTACGATTTTTTTCTCTAAATGTACTTGACTGGCGCTACCATGTGGTTGTAATCCATTTACGATATGTAACTAGTAAAAGCTTTAGTTTTATTTTGTGGACGGTGCATGATCTGTGTGTCTTTTTTTTTGTAAAGCGCCATGAGCCTGCCCATAGGACCGGAATATTGCGTTATTTGGCTCAATGTGTTGTTGTTGTTGTTATTATTATTATGAAATCTATCTAGAAAGGTTATTGTTTTGTTCACGGTATCGTCCCAGTCTGTCTGAGCTTGTGTCTTCCTACGTAGCTTGGCAGGTCAGTTCGCTCTGTCCCCACCGGTTTTCTCAATGTGTCAGACTAGAGGTTCGGCCTTCACTCATTCTCTTTCTCTGACCCCAGTCTTTGGAATGAATGCTATTGTCTCTCTGTACAACTGGGACACAGTTACAACAGTTACGGTCTGGGCTTAAAACTTATCTCTTTTGGAAATACCTACTGTAATCGGTCTATTCTGACTGTTACTTTCTCCACCTTACTCTTATCTCTAGGTTCCTTCGTGTTCTTTGCAACCTTTACTCTCTCTCTGTGTGTGTGTGTGTGTGTGTGTGTGTGTGTGTGTGTGTGTGTGTGTGTGTGTGTGTGTGCGTGTGTGATCGTCTAATTCCTATGCCATCATTACCTACTTCCCTTTGTCCTTTGGGTCATGTTGGGAAATTCCCTATATAAAGCCATAAGAAAAACTATCAACTGTCCAGTCAAACGCCTTTCACACGACGAAATTAAATATGATGGTATTTAAAAGCATTGCCAGACGAAAGTACCCTTTCCCCAGAAAATCGATTACCCTCCCCCCACACTTATTACACAGAAACTTTAAGAAGTTGTTAGTCATATGAAGTGAACCACAAACAACCAATTTTTTTTTAAAGCAAAAGGTTGCTAGGGTAGGCAGGACAGAAATGACAGAAGAGAAAAAAGATAAGGACTAGGGTTGAAAGTTTGTACTTGCAGAAGTTTGTCATGCATAAGCCATATTTATCATGGGTAGACCTACGTTAGTCACGGGGAAATAATATAGGTTTATCACTGGTAAACACCAAAATAACTCCTGTTAACGACTCCTTTACGTATGGTGTATGTCGACTGTCATGGTTGAGTGCGCATGCCCTGCTTACGTTGGTGAAGGGGTAGACGTTGATACGGATGTCGAGGCCGAGCTTTGTTTTGAGAAGCTGCTCGTTGACGAAGTCTGACGACAAGACCTCGTCCTCTGCGATGTGGTAGGACAAGATGGCGTAGGCGGCAGCTGGGTTGTGATCCAGCTGGGTCCGCACGGCCGGGGCCAATGCGTCGAAGGCTGCGTTGGTTGGTCCGAACAGCGTCAGGGGGGCTGACGGGATCGGAGGTAACAATGAGACTCATCAAAGCTTTCACATGTTGGATGAGTTTTGACAAATGTGACCTTCTTGGGTAAGTGGCATCAAAAGTGAATGGTTATTTGATTTGCTTATTGAAAGCTACCGGGAGATACTGAGTTGTGTAGCCAGATCGGTTGTAGCAGACACAGAAATACCACGTGACCAACTAGCTCACTGAAAGAAAACTACATAGTTCGATCTGACCCAGATGGTATAGAAGATCAGTTTATCTCAAACGGATTTTTTGGGCCACCTTTATCTGATAGGACCCAATAAAAATAAAAATATGAAAGAAGACTTTATTAAATTTTTTAGCAAAGTATTTGAGAAACTTACTGATCTCGCTAACAGACGTTGCCAGCCCAGTTTTATCCAAGTACGTCACCATCTCTGTCTCTCCAAGAGAGGTGGCCAGCTGCAATATGTTTCCTGAACAATAAAAATAATTTTTTAGTCCTTATGTCGTATTACCTTTCAGTGCAATTTGATTTTCTTAAAGGGAACACTGGAAAAATGGTTCTAAGTGAAGTTAAGAAGTGAAAGAGTGGAGTGGACAACAAATAAATAGAAGTATTATGACTGGAACATGTATTAATAGAATATTTTAAAATTTAGAAAAAAACAGATTGCCGATTTTCTTTATCCCAAAAATTAAATAAACGTAAATTTCGATCAAGAAACACAAGTGAAGATATTAAGACAAAACAAAAAAGAACCTGTGGGAAGGATCTGCTGTACAAGCTGGCGGACTCTCTTGGCCGTGTAAGCCTCGTAGTCGAAGTGTTGACTGACCCTGGAGGAGGTAGACAAACCCATGGTCATCGAGACCACGTGAATGCACGTGAAAAATAAAGCAACCGATCTCATGGCCACAGTGCTCGATCCTCCAATCTAATAACTAATGAGAGATAATAATTATCTCCACTTTGTCTGCCTGTAAGTATGAGCAGACGCCAGATGGCGTTTATATAGTTGTGTGCGGCAGCGGCTTGGGTGGGAACATTTCCATAAGTTATCGCAAACATCGTCATGGACAAGTGTAACCGATACAGGACCGCACTTTTATCGCAGTCGGCCATGTCTCTGAAATTTAGGGAATGTTGGGGCTGTTGTACTTAAACAAAGAATAGTGGCTTGTATTGCTTGGCGTTTGAACCAATGGTTCATTTAAACAGTGTCTACTGACAAACAGTGGGTTGACTTCACAGTGCCTTAGTCAACAAAGTTTTTAATTTGTGTCCTTGTCCGACAGATTTTCTTTCTTTCTTTCTTTCTTTCTTTCTTTCTTTCTTTCTGTTTCTTTCTTCCTTTCCTTTTGTTTGTTTGTTTGTTTCTTTCTTTCTTTCTTTCTTTCTTTCTTTTTGTCTGTTTGTTTCATTCATTCATTCATTCATTCTTTCTTAGAAATCAACGTGTATTAGTTGCATTAGTCTTGATGTACTTCTCATTTAAATATCAAGACAATGATGAAATTCCGGGTATAGTCGATTGTGATCACTTATCTTTGTTCCCCTTTTTGACGAAGTCCGCGTGACTACTGAAGACAGAAATAAAATGAATAGTGTATGAACGAGTCGGCATCAGTCATCCTAGTACACGTGACCTTGCTGAGCTCTCGCCCCGCCCATCATCAGCAGCAACAACGACACCAGTAGCATGCTCCTGATACGATGATTGATGAGCTGCAGGCTTTACTTTCGTTTTCAGCAGTCGTTCTCTGTACCGAGTCTAAAATAAGCTTTGCTGACGTGGGTTCTAGTCACAGCTAATGTGTCAGCCAACATGGCCGTCTCTGTAGACACTGTCTTCAAGGAAATGTCCTCCTTCCCAGGTAGGCTTGCAACTTGTTTCTATTTTGAGTAACAGTATAATTTTCAAGCACAGTGGACGAGGCTGGAAACAGCTGTTAATCATTCAGATTTCTGGGTCGTGGCCTTTAAACAAGGAAAGTGATACCAATACAGGAGTTCACACACGGATCCCGCAATATTCCCGTGGTTACGGGAACTCCTGTACTGCTGCATACTCCTGTTGTCGTTGTTGCAGCTGCTTGTAAATGCTTGTTCGATTTTGTTATGGATTGCATTCCGATACTAGGCTTTACCACATACCATATAGATGCTACCACATAAGATATACACTTACCACACAGAGTATAGACTTACCAGATAGAGTATAGACTTTGGCACATAAAATATAGATGTTACCACATAAAATATAGACTTTGCCCTATACAGTATAGACTTTACCACATACAATATAGACCTTAACACATACAGTATATGTTACCACATACAATATCCCAGCAAACACGCAAGATTGGACCTAGACTGGACCTAGCTAGGGTGAATCTTGTAACGTCGGTTTGCCCATTGCCGGGCAATAACCGACCAAACGCCAGCATTCGCGCAATGCGATGTGGGATCGGAGATCGCCGCGCGGAGACTGAGCGTGTCACGTTGACATGAATATTCATGACTATCAAGTCGTCGTATGTTTAAAGATGAAATAATAATTATTTTATAGATCTTTAAGTAACTTAAAACTATATTTTATACTTCATGGTTAGCAAAGTTTCAAAAAAAATATATATATATAAAGTATATATAATTTATCAAGAACGGTCACTCTCGCAAACATTGTTCCGCACGTGTTCCGGTCTGTTTCTGGCCCTATATTTTTAAGTTTCTCTTCTCTGATTTTCTCTGGTATTCACTTTGAGATCATCACGTACACTTCATCGCAAGCATTCAAGGTAAGACTAATCTGATTTTAAATATTCATCGATCAGTTTCTCACTTTCTGAGTTTCGATCTGGTTTTCACTTTGAGATCATCACATTTCATCGGAAGCGTTCAAGGTAAAACTAATCAGATTTCAGTTACACACGGGAACAATTGTGTTAAAATAAAAACATCACATCTATTTAATTCGCAACATTTTGGTCGTGAAGTATGTTTCGGATCCTGTTCTTGTAATTGAGCGCTTTATCAGAACTTGTGGCTTTTTTGAATATCCACTGAAATCTTCAGACTTAACTTTATTCTCTTTTTTCATTTTTCTTTTACCTGTGCCGGGTTTGTCACAAAAGTTGTTTACTAGGTTCATTAGCACATCTTTTTGTTAAGCCCCACACTTTCATCTATAGTCTATTCAATTTTTGTCCAGCAGAATTCGATTAACAATTTACATATTAATTGTAATAATTCTGGTGTGTGTGTGTATATATATATATATATAGATTTTTTCAATCATTTAACCTGAATGCATGCAAAGTTAATTAAATACGAATATACCTGCATTTCATTGTGAAGCCATACATTGCTATAGTATTTGATGTTCAATTTATGCTGAATATAGTGTAATGACATGTCTATGTATTTTATTTTATGACATTTTAGCAGCAACATATTACAGAACCGTCTGCCTCCTTCAAAAGGCAGAAGAGGCTGCCTGTCAGATGCTTCTGACAAGGCCAGCAAACGAAAGCCAGTCCCAAGAAGGATCTGGTTAGTGCTTCTGATTTTTTTTTGTCATTTGCTTCACCATTTTAAGAATAAACAACTCAAAAGAAATTATGATAGTGACAGGAACATAAGATGTGATTCCATAAAAAATATTTGCTTTTTTTTGCATTTCATTGTGAAGCCATACATTGCTATAGTATTTGATGTTCAATTTATGCTGAATATAGTGTAATGACATGTCTATGTATTTTATTTTATGACGTTTTAGCAGCAACATACTACAGAACCGTCTGCCTCCTTCAAAAGGCAGAAGAGGCTGCCTGTCAGATGCTTCTGACAATGTCAGCAAATGAAAGCCAGTCCCAAGAAGGATCTGGTTAGTGCTTCTGATTTTTTTTATTTGTCATTTGCTTCACCATTTTTAGAATAAACAACTCAAAAGAAATTATGATAGTGACAGGAACATAAGATGTTGTGATTTCATAAAAAAATTGCTTTTTTTAGGAGCTCTGGCTCTGATGAAAAATGCATATCGCCACTACAGACCCCACTGAGGCCAACAACCTCACAATTGAACAGTAAGCCTTTAGATTTTTATTTCTGAGGTCTAGGTTGCTATCAAGATTCAAGTGTCTGATAACTCTGATTATGTATCTAGTGTTGTACTCCTACATGTCCAATTTAAAAGAAAACATGATTGTTGTATTTTATAGCATTACTCCTAACACAGTCCACACAATGCTAGTCCTTCTTACTCTCCCCCCTTCTGCTCTTGCTACTTTTCTACCATCTTTCTCTGCAGAATCGAGAAAACGAGCGAGGTCACGTTCCCCAGAAGGGTAACCTCCAGCTCCCCCAACCCCACCAAAACCTCTGAGAATCCCAAGGACACCATCTCCTGTCAGGCCTGTTTTGCATGATCTCCAGTCCACAGAATTAGGACCATCTGTAAGGTTCTTGGAATTCTAGTTAGTGAATATTAAAAGGAATGAAAAGTACCTCTTTCAGTTTGCTTTATGCACCTTGTACCTAACATCTTAAATATATCATTCAGATTTTTTTTTTTACTGTAAAGGGGCCAGCATCAGACAGATGGCATCATCACCATCTACTACACCACAGCTTTTACTGACTGTAAGATTTTACATTAACTTCAGATAGTATATTAAGAGCCCTTTCAGTGCCAGTTTTTCTAAGGAAGATTACGTCCCTTTGTACCACTTAATAGATGAACATGAAGAGCTTTTTCTTTTAACTTCTCAGTGATCACCATTAGACCTACAATGTCACTGCCACCTTTGTCGGTGGCATCTTCTAATGACTGTAAGTTCCATATAAACTGTTTGTATATTGAGAGAATTAAAAGTTTGTTTATTTTGGTTGTACAAGGAGATTTATTTTTCTTAAATGTATTTACTTTGTGCCTATACTTCTTAAATATATATCAGTATTAAGATAATATTTATTGTTTTTCAGAGTTATCCAATGACCTAATCATTAAGATGTTACCGACATTTTTTGAGAGAACTTCCAAAAATTTTGAGGATTTGAAAGCTGAAATGCAGAGTCTGCAGCGAAGGATAGAACTTCTGGAAGCCAGGAAGGGGTAAAGCAATGTGGCTTCCAGTCAAGAAACTCCTGCAATTTCAGAAGGCTTCCTCTTTCCACTGAGCTAAGTAACTCAGCTCCAGCAACTCGACCATGCACTGGCAGAGGAATTCACAAAGTAGAGGATGGTAAGTAAATTATACCAACATTGGAAAGATGCTTATAAATGCAATGAAGCTAAAAAGAATGGCGGTGACCGGACACTTAATCCCCTAGACATTTAATCCCCAGACACTTAATCCTCAAAAATGCCCCCAATGTTATAAATGTTGAAGTTAAGTATTATTTTAATTGTCAAACTTATTTTGATGTGTACATTAAAATAATTATTTGAATTTGAATTAAATTTTTCATTCACTTCATAATTAAATTTTTCATTCACTTCATAATTAAATTTTTCATTCACTTCATAATTAAATTTTTCATTCACTTCATAATTAAATTTTTCATTCACTTCATAATTTCTTGAGTTGAAATTTCATTTTGAGGATTAAGTGTCTGGGGTTTAAATGTCTAGGGGATTAAGTGTCTGGGATTCATTTCCACATTTGTTAAGTCTTTTCTTAGGATACTGGCTCAAACTTCAAAGAGTTTAAAGGTATAAGGAGTTTGCATATGAGATCCTTATCAATATATGAGGCTGTTGATTGCTGAAACATTGTTGGTTTCAGGTTTTGTATCTGAGCAATTTGGGTGGTCAGACAGCCAAAGATGCCTTATATCGAACATTGAAACAAGTTTTTGAACTGCAGTTGTCCATACTCTACAGTATGGAAGGGAGAAAGCGAAAGCTGCGGTTGAATTACTTAAAGCACCTGAATAACACCATATATGGTAAGTGTAACATTTACGACATTCAAGTTGTGGGGATTGAAGGCTGTAGTTCTAAGGATATTGGTTTAGCGTTACAGTCACAAAGAGACTATCAACACTTTACTGATCACTAATTTGATATGCCGGCAGGGACAAGGGGATACTCACCCCACAAAAAAAGATACTTAGAAAGCAATAATGTCAATATCATTAACTGTCTCCATGGAGTTTTCCCTAACCCACAAAGCCGAGCACTTTTTATGCCATTGTGCTACCCTGAACCTGGTGCCATTTATTCTGCAACTTCTGAAACCTTAAGCATTGGTTAACGCAGATACAGTCACATTTTCACTTTAACATATGTAAAAATAAATCACGAGTTTTAAAGAACATAATGATTTTTTCCTTGACAAAATATGTTAAGCTAACATTATTGCCAAGATATACTTTTTCATTTTCCTTTGTAGCTCACACTAATTTATTTCATTTTCACTTAAATAGATTTGTTTTTGTTTTTTTTTTTGTGCAGAGGTAATGCAGAGGCAATTTAAAGACTTGAATGTGGACATACTAGATAAATACATGGGAGATTGGCTGGCCATGTCAAGTGACCATGCTGGAGGCTGCAGTAAAGAAGGAGGAAGAGAAGAAGCGACTTTCTCACGATACTTCTGTTTGATATTCTTCTGTTCTCCCTTTTGGTATTATTTAAATGGCAGGACAGTGTGTGTGAATGACAAAAGAGAGGATATTGGTTTATTTGTGTTTATTCATTTGTCTGGACTGAATTCTTTTGGGAGGGATTTTTTGTATAAACAACTTTTAAAAACAAGTTGGTAGCATATGAACATGCTGATATATTGATAAGATTGCTTGTGTTGGGGGGTAACCGGTCGATTTGACTAGGGTCAGTTCGACTAAGGTCGGTTTGACTAAGTCGTTTCATCTAACGGTCGGTGTTTTTTTTTTTTTTTTTTTTTTTACTGTTCCCACATGTGCGCGTCAATTTTTAAACTTAAGGAGGCTGGATGCGTCGCCGGCTTTGGGTGCTTGAGTGCTTGTTGAGTCTATGTGGTTGAGAGCATGCATGCGAGAGTGGAATGTGTGGACCCCGATTGCTTAACGTGACAATTAGCACTATTTACTAATACATTTAAAGCGTTTATTAACATTCAAATCAATCCAATTTTTTTCCATTTCATGCGTCCTATACCATTTCATGTGTCCTATAGATGACTCGACCGTTAGACAAAACGGCTTAGTCGAAAGGATCTTAGTTGAAACGACCCGGAACCGTGATGGGTTGGTACAATATAAATAATGTCTTTAAGATATGTAGACAACATTTGAATAATCAATGCAATGGATAGTCCTGAAAGAAACAATATTATCTTTATGCTGATATATTGATATGTATCAATTTGATAAGGTAGTGGACTTGACATCTTTTTGTGAGGGGTATTTGTGACTAAATAAATTTAATAGTGTCTGATGGTTAGCTCTGAAAGAAAAAGCAGTTAAAATTATCTTACAATAAATGCTGATACGTTGATAAGGTTGTGTGCTTATCTTTTTGTGAGGATTGTTTGTATATAAATAATGTCTTTTCAAGATATGTAGAAAACATCTAAATAATCAGTGGAATGGATAGCTCTGCAAAAATATATATATATAGTTATAATATGCATTTGACAAGCTTGTGACTTTTTGTGAGGGGTGTTAGTATCTGGATAATGTCTTTAAAAAAATTATTAGCACTTAAACAATGAGTAGCTTAGAAAAATAATGATCTTTACAATTACTTTTGATATATTGATCTCTGTATGTATTTGATTATCTTGTGCACTTCTTTACATTTTTTGTGAGGGGTATTTTGTAGAAATGATATTGTTGTAGCAATATGTTCGCATTTAATGTGCTTCTACAGCCCCTTTCTTTCAGGAGAGGTGTTAAATATATGCATTTATGAAACAACCACCTTGAGTGGTTCATTCAAGAATAAAATGTTGAATATTTATATTTACCACATTATTCTGGTTAAGACAGGAATGCAAGACTTGTGTGGATGCTGGTGTGATCTAATCTGGATTCTGCACGGTGAATAGCTATGTTAGTCTAGTTCCAATTCGATGATTTCAACTAAAGCACAGCTTTTTACAGATCACATGATATGCCTGACAGCATTCAGCTTGCTGTATTGGATAAAAATAAGAGCCGTATTGCTACATGAAAATTAGGCTTAGGTATATAGAATGGTCCATTACTAGACCCAAGCTAGGCGAAACGGCGCCGCTTATGAAATCCCGAGATTCGGCCAGTCTTTTGCCAATGTCGGGCCAAGCTAGGGCCGTGTCCTCAGCCCAATCTAGGGTCAATATCTAAACCCATATTGCGCCGATGAAGAACCTAGCTAACGCCTAGCTTGGGCCAATATTGCGTGTTTGCTGGGATAGACCTTGCCCCATACAGTACAGACACGATTCCTTTACTACCTGACAATAGAGCTACTAAAATTTAAAAAAGTGATCAATCAAAATATTTTATAAAGCAAATTACTGTTCGACTTGTGGGAATTTCCGTTATTAATAATTCCTTTCATGTTTGCAAAACTATGTTACAAATGTCTTCCAGCAGATTCATGATGTACATTCTGATTTGTGGAAAATAAAAATTAACACAAGTTATAGCATTCACAAAGATTTACAGAAGACTACAAAATACATTACACTGCACAACACAGGAAAAATTGTCTAAGGTCTTTCAGTTGATTTATAGCAATCTTGATGTCCTGAATCCAAATATCACATTGGTTTTCATAGATCAGGTCAACTTTCTAAGCTATGGCCATATCTTCATTTGTACTTTTTTATGCACAGTTACAGATATTTTCACTGTATGTGATGATTTGTTCTTAATCACTTCTACACTATGAAGAATTTGCATGTGCCAGTTTTTTACTAATTGGTATTATCTGTCCACTATGCACACACACACACACACATCGGTGCAAGAGTAGACGCTGCAGTGCTTCATTAGTGTTTTCCATGTCATAACTCATTAACGTGATCAGACAATCGCAGACATACCCGAACGAGTCTGTGTATAACCATGAACGTAGATCCCCTGAAGAACAGGAAACAGAACAAGAAGAGGCAGTTGTTGACAATGAAACTCCACAGCTCTTTTCCCAACAGGAGCTAAATGATCTAGTTCGCGATCTCAGCTTATCAAAGGCCTCTGCTGAACTGTTGGCATCCAGATTGAAGGAAAAGAACCTCCTCTCTGACAGTGCTCGCATCACCTTGTACAGCAACAGGCATCGAGAGTACCTACGTTTTTTCTCTGAAGATCAGGACTTGGTGTACTGCACAGATATTGCGCAGCTTCTGAGCGAGCTTGGAGTGCCGCAGTACAAGCCCGAAGACTGGAGACTGTTCGTTGACAGCAGCAAGCGGTCACTGAAATGTGTTCTATTGCACAACGGCAACCAGTTTGTCTCTGTACCCCTTGCTCACTGTACTAAACTGAAGGAGAACTATGAAGCGGTGAAGTATGTGCTGGAAAAAATTTGTTATGATCAGCATAAGTGGGTTATTTGTGTCGACCTTAGGATGGTTAACTTTCTATTGGGGCAACAATCCGGTTTCACCAAGTATCCATGCTTCCTGTGCATGTGGGACAGTAGGGACACTGCTCATCATTATACGAAGGACTGGCCTGTGCGGGAGGAATAGTAACTTGCAGGGCAAGTAATGTCATCAACAGCCCTCTGGTGGACAGAGACAGAATACTCTTGCCACCACTGCACATCAAGCTCGGCTTGATCAAACAATTCACCAAAGTTCTGGACAAAGACGGTGGCTGCTTCAATTACATGTGCCAGACTTTTCCGGGATTGACTATAGTGAAGTTGAAAGCTGGTATCTTTGACGGTCCTCAAATCCGTCAGCTCATCACAGATCCAGAGTTTGAAAAGTCAATGAACAAAGTGGAACAGGAAGCGTGGAATGCTTTTGTTCTCATCGTCACAAATTTCCTAGGCAACAACAAGGCCAGAAACTATGCTGAACTTGTCAACAATATGGCGACTGCTTTCAGAAACCTCGGATGCAACATGAGCGTCAAACTGCATTACCCTTTCTCACATATGGACTGGTTTCCTGAGAATCTTGGAGAAA
This sequence comes from Marisa cornuarietis, assembly GCA_004794655.1. Classification (NCBI taxonomy): domain Eukaryota; kingdom Metazoa; phylum Mollusca; class Gastropoda; order Architaenioglossa; family Ampullariidae; genus Marisa; species Marisa cornuarietis. The sequence continues at coordinate 389,102 of SMMW01000533.1, forward strand.
TGTCCGACGAGCAAGGAGAGAGATTCCACCAGGAGATGAAAGAGATGGAGACCAGGTATCAGGGACGCTGGGATGCCGTCATGATGGCTGATTACTGTTGGACTCTAAAGAGAGACATCTCTGATGCTGAGCATTCGAGGGTTTCCAATAAACGGAAGTTCAAGCCCTGAATTTTGAACAGTGACGAGCATTGATGAGATAACATACTGTTAACTTGTGCGCAGCCTTATCAATGTCTAATATTTAAGTTACACTAATAGATGTTTTCAACAGTTACTTAAGATTTTGTGTTCCAGAACGATTTCTTCTCTTTTAAACCAGTTCTGAGTGACAAATGTGAATAGAAATAAAACGATTAATGTCGCAAAAATTTTAATGACTTATTTACAAGGTAAAAATTGTAAACAATTAAAGTAGCAGGTAACCCTGACCTGGCCTAGACAAATGGAGGTCATTTTCGGACTCAGCGGTACCAAATTATCATGAATCAGTTGAAGAAACATAGACAATTAAAAAAAAAATTTGTTGTGCAGTGTTATTTAAAACAAATTTGCAGAATGTTTAAAATATAATTTGTGTCCGAGTCGTATTTAAAAATAGTGCAATAGATTGCTCAGTTTATGTCAGAGTTTAAGTTCGCCCTTTTCGTTATTGGGAAGTCAGTAAAGATTTCTAAAATAAAGTTAATGTAATATTTTTCTGTAATGTTGCTTACATTCTTCACCTGATTCTGTCTGATTTACTAGTGCGTCGTGACCTACAGTCAGCAGTCGCGGTCTTGGAGTCTCATGAAAGAGTGGTCATCGCTGGCCCTCCAAAGTCAGGCAAGACATGTCTTGGCCAAGCCCTATTACGTCATTTCCGCTCCGAATATGAGGAGCACACACTTTGCAACGCCTGGAGATTGCAGGAGCATTTAGAGGAAGGCAGAAAATGTATTTTGCTGATGGACGGGACTCTTGGGGAGGTTTGTGTCGACATGTAAGAATACAAGGCCTGGCGAACGATGCTTCCAAGACTGATGGAGCTGACAGAGACAGGACACTGTCTGGTAGTGGTCACGTGCTACCCTCAAGTGCTGCTGGAACTGCAGGCACTAGAAAAAGGCAGCAAGAGTCTTCTTCTGGAAGACATTTACACAGTGTGTCTCAAGGAGTTGGCGGAGGATGAAAGGAAAGAAATGCTGCACGACTTTCTCTCTGGCGTCGACATGATGCAACATGAAAAACACGCGCTTGTGGAGCGCGTCTTGAAGGTGGACATCAGCGGCGCCACCTTCCCGTAGTGCTGTACGCGACTTGTCCAAAGATTACACAACTCATCTCTTGACGACCCAAGCGATGTGTTCACCGTCCCTGCCGAGTCGTACGTCCCACTGCTGCACCGCATGTTGATGGATCCGACACACGGGGAGACCCTGGCGGCCTTGTTGTGTCTGACGATGATGGGGCAATGTGGGTTCCTTCACAATCAGCAAAAGACGCAAAAGGCACTCAAAGGTCTAGGCTTTCCAGACTTGTCATCACATTTTCTTGAGAAAAATGCCATCTTTCTAAAGAATACCATCTTGTCCGATGACTGCTCGACATTTCACTCTCGTGTGTTGTACGATGCTGTCGGTTTGGCTTTTGGTCGATCGCATTATCTGGCCAAATTAATGAAGATATGCGACATGCAGTTCCTTACAAGGTATGGCTGTGTCGGTGAGGTACATCATGAATCAGTTGTCCCCATCTCCATGAACTCTTCAAATATTGTTCATCTGATGGAAAGAATCCTGACAAACATCGCTGAAGGTATGCTGTTGGACGTTTCTCAGTACTTATCACTTCAAAGCGAAGAGTTCTTGTGTAAGCTTGAAGAATACAGTCGCATTAAGAAAACTGGAATAAGACAGTTAGTAAAATCTGTTGACGCAGTACATAAGCTGCCTCTGTTGTACTGGTCAGCATGGACCGGCTGTGACTGGCTAGTAAACTGGTGTCTGGACATCTGTATCAAGGAAGGGATGGTCCGACCAAGTTTGTTAGAGTCTGCCTTTGTCTGGGCGCTTACACGGAGAAGTAAATGTCAAGAAACCACCTCAAGAGATGATTGCAAACTCATACAGACAGTTATGGAGTTTCAGCTGGAATGTAACAATAAAGTCGCAGAGATAAGACTGCCTTTTCCTAACAAAGCACTTCTTCTCTCTGAACAGTCTAAATTAGTGTACGATGAGGTCACATCTTGCATTAATCTGTTTTACCTGGGTAATCAATCTTTACCTATCCCGCCATCTACATTGATTATGGACAGGAAAGGCGAATCATTTCACCTTAAGTTTAGCAGCAAGCAGGTGTACCTGGCTCTAAGACTACTGTCGGACACACAGGTGAGCCAGGCTGACAATGAAGGTAACACGGTGCTTCATGTCGCTGCTGAGGCCGGTGACGAAAATGTGGTTGAGATCGTTGTAAGAAGCGGAGCATCGCTCACCACCAGAAACAACATCAACCTCACGCCACCTCAGGTGGCACAGAGACGAAATACAGGTGAGAAACTGAACAGGTGTTTCAGAGAAAGCAGTAGCATGCACAAAGCGTGCGAGAATGGCGACATTGTCACTGTCAAACGTCTTCTATGTTGCGGTGCGGGTGTTGAGGACAAAGATGATAAAGATGGCACTCCACTACATGCAGCTTGTCTGGGAGGTACTACTGACCTCGTTAGTCTTCTTTTAGAGCTGAGCGTCGATGTGCATGCTGTAGACAGAGGCGGGTCAACTGCCCTGTACGTCTCTTGTGACAAAGGTCGTGAAGACATCGCGAGTCTCTTGCTTCAGCATCTCAGTGATGTTCACGTGACTGACACCGCAGGCCGCACGCCTCTTCATGCAGCCTGTCGTCATGGCAACAAGCAGTGCGCGTCCCTTCTCCTGGCGCATGGTAGCGACATTAACAAGAGAGATAACCACGGCAAGACATCCCTGTTCTTGGCTTGTTCCTTTGGTCACGATGAGCTTGCTGAGCTGCTGATAGACTCCGGCGCTGACCTGAATGCGGGGCTTAGGAACGGAGTCACTCCACTCCACAAAGCTGCTGTTCAAGGCGATGTCAACATCGCTGAGCTACTCATTGCTCGAGGCGCTCGTCTAGATGCTGTCGATGACGATGGAAGGACCCCTCTTCTGGCCGTCATTCAAGATCGCGGTAACGCTCAAGACAAGTGGAAGAAGACTGTTGAGGTACTTGTCAAAACAGGAGCCGATATCAACACCAGAGATGCGAACGGCAGCTCTATTGTCCACCATCTTCTCAAAGACGGTGACAGAGATGCTCTTGACTCCTTGCTGGAGCTTGGCGCTGACATTAACGCTAAGGATTCTGAAGGTTTCAGTCCTCTACACACTGCGTGTAGAGAAGGCAAGAATGATGACATCATCTGGTTAACAAAACTGACCCAAAGGTAAAGGATACAATTGGGTACACTCCTCTCCATTGGGCATGCAAGTTTAACCACTTGAACATCGTGGAAAAACTGGTCTCACATGACAATGCTCTTGTTACTGAAACGACTAATAATGGCGAAACTGCCCTGCATTTGGCTTGTGCACATAACAGACTCTCTGTAGCTGTAATACTTATATCAAAAGGTTCAAACATAAACGCGAAAGACAACACTGGTTGTACACCTCTCCACGATGCCTGTGTACAAGGCCATAAAGGTTTAATTGATCAATTGATTAAATCAGGGGCAGATGTAAAAACGACAAACGTAGAGGGCAAAACACCTCTGCACTTTGCCTGTGAAGATAACCAGAGAACCGTTGCAGTGCTATTAATAGACCGTGGAGCTGATGCCAACGCTAAAACCACAGATGGTCAAACACCTTTGCACTATGCCTGCAAACAGGGACATAAAGACATCGCAGCTCTGCTGTTAGACCACGAAGCTGATATCAACGCCAAGACTTCAGAAGGACAAACAGCTCTGCACTTTGCCTGCCAACTCGGACAGAAAGATGTAGCAGCTCTACTTCAAGACCGTGGAGCTGACATCAAAGCTCGGTCCAACAATGGCGACTCGCCTGCGGATTGTGCGCAGAGAAATGGTCACATAGACATGGTCAGCATGCTGCAGAATGGGACTGGTTGCAGCAATGTCAGTCGTGAGGATGAACTCAAGACGCGGACCAGAAAGAAAAAGAAGACAATTACTGGTATAAAGTCATCGAACGCTTGTTAGATAAAAACACTAACTGGTCCAACTGTTCTTTGAAAGAAACACATCCTCACTGAACTGTCTTTCCCGAAACATCAGAAATAATTTAAGTAAACAATTATCAGAAATTGTATTTTCTTTACAACATAGCCCCTTGTCTCTCTCTGGATGTGAAACCTGTTTACAGGGGTGAAAGCCAGTGGGTTTCTTTGGGTACTACGGTTTTTTCTACCCTGTGTGTGTGTGTGTGCCTATGTACTGGGCAATGTGTATGCATGTTTGCGTGCATGTGTGTTGTGTGTATGCATGTACATGAAAGTGCATTTCATGCCTACATTAAGGTGTACGCTTGTGCCCCTGTGTGTATGTAAACAGTCCGGATGGTGCTGGGGAAAGACACTTTATAAATGTGCTTAATAAACTCGTTCAGATGAAGTCCTTCGGGCTCTGTAATCAACCTTCTCACTTGGTAACACCAAGAGATAAAAAGTTGTTCAAGCTGCTGTCTAAGCGGACTTCGCTTTTGTTTTTCAAAATCAAACATCAAATAAACGGCTTAAAAGGGTGTAAAAACGTTTTAAAGTCCTTACCGTTTCAATTTTTATTAAGATTAAAAAAGATCAATCTAGCACACACACGCACGCACGCACGCATGGACACTAAGACACATCTATACACACGGACCATAAAATGCTGAGATTTGAACACTGGAGTAGGCAGTTTAAGTGGCTGTACACATAGTGACAGTGAACCACACAACAAGAAACGCAAGCGACAGCAAACGGGTGACACCGCCGTAAACTGATCGCACGCTCGAATATAAAGAGCGAGCAGACACGTTCGCCGGATGACTAAAGATCTATTTTAAGAGGTGAGTTTTCAAGCCACACTGGAAAGTCTACACAGTCTCTCATCTGATACGTGGCACAGGCAGGCGACAGGTGAGCACAAACAGAGGACCGAGGAGAGCAAGTCGGGTCGTAAGGTGATAGGTGTTCCAACAGGTTATGACGAGGTGATGCTGTTAAGACACTTGTAGCCCAGTGTGGCCATCTTGTAATCAATGGGAGCTCGACCCGGAAGCCAGTGTGTTCCTTCATACATCGTTTTGCTCATTCCTGACAACTTCTTTATTTGTTCGCTTCCCTCTTAAAAAGGGACTGTAGGCCTTCTCAATAAAGAAGGTCGAGTTCATTACAGTCACAACTACCCACACACCACAGCAGCACACCCCTTCTCACTCGTCCACCCGAACAGCTTCACCAAGCAGGTGGTACATCCGTTTCTAATTACCTGTACACGGCGTCTAAAATTTCTAACTACAGCGGGTGTAGAAGGTAGTCACACCCAGCATTTCAGCTGATACCAACATGGCGTTCTTTACCAACACTACGTTTAAGGGAAAAACATTTTCGCCTTCAGCTACAGGTAGGCATGTCAATTGTTGTATGATGTTTTTAAATAATTTCTAAGGCATCTTAGATAACTTTATGGTCATTTAACGTGTCATACATGTCAAAGCGGTCAAGACAGACACTGAACTCACTCAGAGACCCGCAAGCTCTAGAAACCACTTCACACCAGGATGTGTCCTAATTTTATAGTGGTCAGGGTTGAATAGTTGTAGAATGTTGCATGAGGTCGGCAAAGACAGCATAGTTTATTTTCTCTTGCTTTGTCTTTCTTTCTCACTCACGCAGGCACACAAACACATGAACATGGACAAGGATGCACTCACGCACACACTTTTTCCTTTCCCCTTTTTTCTCCTCTTATCAACGAATATCAAAGAATGTCAGAGCTCAAAAGATGTATGAGAATATTATATGTACGTTCCTGTAAAAGCAACAATATTGGAAGTGTCTCTATTAACTGTATTGACAAGCATTAATTCTGATATCAAGTGTCTATATTACAAGTTTATGAGATAGTGTAACTTTTTGAAGCGGCGCATGTATCTGAAGCTAATGTAAAGACAAAGTTTCGTAGAAAAATTATATTCCTTAGGCAAAATGGTTACTGTTAATGACGTGTTATGTTTGCTGCTTTTGGCTTCTTTTGATCTATAAAATAACATTTGTTGCTATAGTGCGTCGTGAATTGCAGTCAGCAATCACAGCCTTGGAGCGACACGGAAGAGTGGCCCTAAATCAGGCAAAACGTTTCTTGCCCACGCTCTCTTACATCACTTCCGCACCCGCTTTGCCACCCACATTGTCGCCAACGCTCGAAGTTTGACTAAGCACTTAGGCGAAGGGAGACCACGCATCCTGCTGATGGACGGAACCCTTGGTGAGGTTGGTGTGGACATGGAGGAGTACAAGGTCTGGCGAGCGCTGCTTCCCAGGCTGATGACGTGTACAGACGTCAGACACTGTCTGGTAGTGGTCACGTGCTACCCTCACGTGCTGCTGGAACTGCAGGCACTGGAGGAAGGCAGCCACAGTTTCCTGCTGCAAGACACTTGCACAGTGAGTCTCAAGGAGATGGCGGAGGATGAGAGGAAAGAAATGCTGCACGACTTTCTCTTTGACCTCACCATGACACAGCAGGAAAAGCACGCGCTTGTGGAGCGAGTCTTGAAGGTCGACATCAGCGGCGTCACCTTCCCGTGGTGCTGTGCGCGACTTGTCCAAAGGTTACACAACTCGTCTCTTGACGACCCAAGCGATGTCTTCACCGCCCCTGCCGAGTCGTACGTCCCACTGCTGCACCGCATGTTGATGGATCCGACACATGGGGAGACCCTGGCGGCCTTGTTGTGTCTGACGATGATGGGGCTGAGCGACTTCTATGGTAACCAGCAGAACACTCTCACGGCACTCAGGGAACTCGGCTTCCGAGAATGTTCAGTCTTCACTCTAGAGAAAATCGCCAGTTTTCTGAAGAATTTTATTCTGTCTGAAGACGGTAGCACCTTTTTCTCTCGCGTGTTGTACGATGCTGTTGGTCTGGCTTTGGGTCGATCACATCTCCTGCCAGTGCTACTTTCTCCTACAGTATGTTCGTATCTTGGTTGAACCCTGTAAAGTATTTCTTACCATTCACTTGACTTCTAAAACCAGCCGGCATCTGATGGAAAGAATTCTTACAGACATTAAAAAGGGACAGCTGGTAGAGATCTCTCAGTACTTGTCTCTCCAAAGTGAGATTTTCTTGGAAACATTTGAGGAGTACAACCGTAACAGAAAGAGTAGAGATATAAAAATATCACAGGCAGCAGACACAATTCATGGTTTGTCTCTCTTGTACTGGTCAACGTGGACCGGCTGTGACTGGCTAGTAAAGTGGTGTCTGGACATCAGCATTAAAGATGGCACGACCCCACCTAGCCTTCTACAGTCTGTCTTCACTTGGGCTTTGGCACAGAGAATTAAATGTCCCGAAGATCCGAATTGTAAAATCACCTGCTTATTTTATGATTTTATAATCAAGTCAAAAGTTTTCCTGGACGTTTCGTCAACTATTCTGCCTGCTCCTCTTGAAACACTTTGTTTAAGTGAGAGGTCTAAAGCAGTACACACTCTGATTACATCTTGCACTGACCTAACTTACCTAGGTGATCCGTCTTTACCTATACCGCCATCTGTATTAATAATTGATAGAACAGGTGATACGTGTCACCTGGAGTTTCGCACCAAGCAGGTGTACCTGGCTCTCAGATTGCTGTTGGACAAACAGGTCAACCAGATGGACAGCGATGGTAACACACTGCTGCATGTCGCTGCTGAGGCCGGTGATGAGTACGTGGTTGAGGTCGTCGTGAGAAGCGGAGCGTCGCTCACCACCAAGAACAACAGCAACCTCACGCCGCCTCAGGTGGCACAGACACGAGATACAGGTGAGAGGGTAAAAAGAAATTTTAAGAAACGCAGCACATTGCAGGAAGCTTGTCAAGATGGTGACATTGTGACAGTCAAAGTTCTTCTCTGTTGTGGTATGAGTGTGGACGACAGAAACAGCGAAAATCGAACTGCGCTGATTGTTGCTTGTCAAGCAGGTCAGACTGAACTTGCAAATCTTCTTCTAGAGCTTGGCGCCCACGTGAACGCTAAGGTCAAGGACGGGTCAACTGCTCTACACGTGGCCTGTGACAAAGACCGCGACGAAATTGTGAGTCTTTTGATCGAACATGGCGCCGATGTTCACGTGACTGATGCTAACGGCCGCACACCTCTACACACAGCCTGTAGCAAGGGCAGCAAGCAGTGCGTGTCCCTTCTCCTGAAACATGGAGCTGATGTCAACGCTCGCTCGTTATATCTCAGTACACCACTCCACGAAGCCTGCAGGTGTGAGAGTACAGACACCGTACGTCTGCTGCTAGACCGTGGAGTTGATGTCAATGCACGAGACCAGAGTGACAGTACACCTCTGCACTATGCTTGCGAGTATAGCAATACAGATACTGTAGCTTTGCTGTTAGATCGTGGAGCTGTGGTTGATGTGATATCACGTGATGAATCACCTTTGCATGTTGATGGATCCGACACACGGGGAGACCCTGGCGGCCTTGTTGTGTCTGACGATGATGGGGCTCAACGACTTCTATGGTAACCAGCAGAACACACACACGGCACTCAGGGAACTCGGCTTCCGAGAATGTTCAGTCTACTACTAGACCGTGGGGCTGATGTCAACATTTTATCAACCTTATATGGTCTAACTCCTCTGCACTGTGCCTGTCCAGAAGGGACACCAGACACAGTCACTCTGCTGTTAGACCGTGGGGCTGACGTCAACGCTTGTGACTCCCATCATGATACACCTCTGTATTTAGCCTGTGCACGAGGTAAGACAGACGTTGTTGCTCTGTTGCTGGAGCGTGGAGCAGACGTCAATACTCAGTGCTATGATGGCACACCTGTAGATGTTGCACAAATGTGGGGTCACACAGAGACGTTCCTCTTGTTACAGCAGTGGGCTGTTCACCAGACTAATGTCAAAACTCGGGACTAACGCTAGCCGCGTGTCAGAAAATAGTACGCGACACCATCTTCCTCTAAGAAGAGGTGACTCAGTACAATATTACAGAATAGACTGAGAACGAAAATCATTATTCGTCATTCTCACCTGCCAACAGGAAAGCAGGTGTAAATTACACTCCTGTACTGAAAAGTTCTGTTACGCGCCGGTTAGTATTTGTAACAGTGAGTGTGGCACATCTGTGCATGTCTTTGAGTTAAAAGAATAAACATCGCTCAGGTTGTCGTGTTCAAGAAGCGATTTTTTTAATCAGAAAATTAAAATGCTGATTTTGGAATACAGCCCTACTGATTTAAACTTTATTTAGAAACTCTGATTGAAGTTAAAAAAAAATTAAAAGGTTCAAACCGAATTCACCCAACAGCCTGGTAAGTAAATCTTCTCCCGATCAAAATTTAATGGGCAACAATCACAGTTTTTGCAGCCTACTTTGTATTATTATTGATTCTGTTACTAAGTGAGCACATTTGAGTTTATTCCTCTAAGTGTATTGTTAAATATAAACACATTTAAATGTGTCTTTGTCTACGACAAACTGTGATTTTTTTGTGTTTGATAGATGGTTAATTTCCAGCATTATACTTTTATTTTATAATTACAACTATACTTGTCACCCTCAATTCTTTTTTTTTTAGCTGTTTTTACACTTTCAGTTGTTTTTAGCATCGTGGTTGATAAAGATACGAATGATGATGTGTTTGTGACTGTGTAACGGTATTACTTGTAGACCAGACGGTTTAAAATGTCGATGTTGTGTATCTGGTGCTTGATGTTTGTTTAAACATTTTACCAACCGTCGTAGTTGGTTTCAACATCTCGTGCTTTTGTATAGCTGACACTGCTGTAGGAAGAAGTTGTCTTTGTTTTACTAAAAGTCCCAAACTTGCTTGTACTGTACACGTGACTGGATAACAATCGATTTTGAAATGTTTTGAGCAAATTTGTGAGTGCGGTGTTGGGATGATGTATATCTTGTATTTCTTGTATAACTTTTGTAAGCATAATTGCGTGGGTGTGATTTCAAGTTAAGCAGTGTTCACTGAATTGTGATTCTAGATTAACTGATTTGTTCTTAAAATATTAGTATGTTGTTTGGATAATTGTCTTATGTATTTATTGCTTGTTTAGTTTTGACATTGAGTTGAGTTTAATAATTACTCGTGTCTCTTAAAGAGATGCTGTACACCAGTGATCACTTGTTGTTAATCTTTTGGCAAGAATGCACATATCCGCGGGTGGTCGTGACAGAGCAATGGGACAGGTTTACAGAATCACTGAATCTAAATGCTAACCTAAATGAAGGTGGAAAAAGATTAAAAGACTAAATTAAGGGCCAAGTACACACCAGGGGCTTGTTCTCGATTGTAAAGTTAGCGGTACTGACTAATTACTATTTTGTCTTTACCACAGCATATTCTGTATTTTAAACCCCGGGGGAGGAATTTGAGATCAAATCTTGTTTATTTTGTAAGAGCACACATATCTGCCTGTGGTTGTGACAGTAGGTAGCTATAATAATCATACTGCTTGACACAGGGGGGGCCACTGCAGGGATTTGTGTCATTAGTTCACCTGTCTGACTATAAAGGTCTGACTCAGTCATGCACTTCGTCTGTCATGTAGAAATCTTCCCTATTGCCCGAGTCCCTTTAAAGACCCATTTCTACTCTTCTTATTTCTTGTATTATAGAATCCCGTTACCGACTCGATTTGGATAAATGTTGACGAGGTTGACGATTAGTCCTTTGAGAAGGAAGCACACACACATCACGAAGTCTAAAGCAGTACACGCTCTGGTTACATCTTGCACTGACCTAACTTACCTAGGTGATCCGTCTTTACCTATACCGCCATCTGCATTAATATTTGACAGAAAAGGTGATACATGTCACCTGGAGTTTCGCAGCAAGCAGGTGTACCTGGCTCTAAGACTGCTGTCGGACACACAGGTGAGCCAGATGGCACTGTTGCATGTCGCTGCTGAGGCCGGTGATGAGGATGTGGTCGAGGTCGTCGTGAGAAGCGGAGCGTCGCTCACCACCAAGAACAACAGCAACCTCACGCCGCCTCAGGTGGCACAGAGACGAGATACAAGAGAGAGCGTAAAAAGAAATTTCAAGAAACGCAAGATAATACACAAAGCTTCTCAAGATGGTGACATTGTGACTGTCAAAGTTCTTCTTTGCTGTGGTGTGAGTGTGGACGACACAGACATCCTAAATCGAACTGCGCTGATTGTTGCTTGTCAAGAAGGTCAGACTGAACTTGCAAATCTTCTTCTAGAGCTTGGCGCTCACGTGAACGATCAGGACAAGTACGGGTCAACTGCTCTACACGTCGCCTGTAACGAGGGCCACGACACAATCGTGAGTCTTTTGATCGAACATGGCACCGATGTGCAAGTGACTGATCGTGAAGGCCGCACACCTCTACACACAGCCTTCCAGCAGTGCGTATCCCTTCTCCTGAATCAGGAGGTTGACGTCTTCGCTCGCTCGTCGTATTTCCGTAAACTACTCCACGAAGCCTGCATGTGTGAGAGTACAGACACCGTACGTCTGCTGTTAGACGGTGGAGTTGATATCAATGCACGAGACTGGAGTCGCCGCACACCTTTGCACTCTGCTTGCAAGTATGGCAAAATTGAAACTGTAGCTTTGCTACTAGAACGTGGGGCTGATGTCAAAGCACTTGACTATTATTGTTCTACACCTCTACACTCTGCTTGCAAGAATGGCAATATTGATACTGTAGCTTTTCTACTAGACCGTGGGGTTGGTGTCAATGCACGCGACAAGGATGACAGTGGCAATATTGATACTGTAATTTTCCTGTTAGACCGCGGGGCGGACGTCAACGCTAGTGACCGCTATCATAACACACCTCTGCATCCTGCTTGTTTACAAGTTAAGACAGATGTTGCTGCTCTGTTGCTGGAGCGCGGAGCTGACGTCAATGCTCAGTGCAATGGTGCCACTCCTATAGATATTGCTCAACTTCTTGGTCACACAGACACGGTCCTCTTGTTACAACAGTGGGCTGCACGCAAGATTGATGTCAAACCTCGGGATTAGCACGCCCAATATCAGAAAAAGTAGGTGATACCCTCTTTCTCTCAGGAGAGGTGACTCAGCACAGAAAAGACTGAGGGCGAAAATCATGATTTGTCAACGGACAAGAAACAGAGGAAAGGGAAACCCTATCTCACTGTTAGCTGAAACGAACATGATAATGAATCTTACACTCAAATGAGTGCATAATTTTTTCAAGCTGATAATTTTTGTTATCTACTTGTATTTTGTTTACCTTACTGCACTTAAATATGAACTGTATCTGTATGTATATATCTGTCAAAATTTCTTACGCAATTATAGATAATACCTCACTCCTAGGTCTGTCCTAAAACTAGCCGTAAGTATCAAGAACAGTAACGCTAATATTAATATTTTCGAGACTTTGTAAACGTTGCAGCAAACAGCTACACGTGTCACGTCAAACAAGATGTAATACTAACAGATCTGTTTGAATTACTTTGCTATATTCTTTATAAACTTCACAATCAGGTGTACCTTGGAACTCTTTTAACTTTATTTGCATCATAGATAATGTGAATGACCTTTAAATGAAAGTGAAGGAAATACACGCAAACAAACAATATCTGCTGACTCTCTTAAATTCTAACTTTGTCTTGGTTTAGGTGTACAGAAATAAATATTACAAACATAATTCTCGACTCCTGGAATATGGAAGGCTGTAGCATGTTGGAAGTCAGAAACAGAATTGGACTACCGATTACAAATGGTTTCTATATATACATGTGTATGGAACACACACACACACACACACACACACACACACACACACACACACACACACACACACACACACACACCATAACCACCAGCCTCCATTATAACTTAATTCATAAACAAGGGTTTATGCATGACAATAAATGAGTTTTTCACAAATTACTTCTACTGATTACAGATTACTGAAGCCGACACGAACAATTATGTATAAATCACCGGTTGTGGATGTCCATTTACCATGGAGAGATTTCCCAGTAGCATCAAGAAATTCGCTGGCAAATATGTGTGTGTGTGTGTGTGTGCGTGCGTGCGTGCGTGTGCGCATGCGTGTCCTTGTGTGTGTGTAATATAATAATAATAATTTTTTTTTTAGTTTTGGGGGGCATCTGACCTATATCAACAACGCACACTGCTGATAACATGCATGTTAACAGTGGGTGACTATACAAGATCAACATTCTATTGTGTTTGAGGCTTCAAATTAATAGTAAACAAAATAGTAAACAATACAATGAATGCACAATTAAATGTAGACTGTCATGGTACTGTCATTTTCAGACATTCTGTTTTGTATACGGCAACATTAATAGCTACATTTCCCTTAAGGTTCTTACACAAATGGTGAACCTTAGAGGGGAAGGGGAGTTTATTATAGGATAGTGGAATATATCTATTACCTAGGACTGTATACTTAGGGCAAATTAGCAAAGAATGATACAGGTCTTCCACACTTCGGCTATCATACTGCTCACACTCAGGGTTGCCACGGATTGGTGATAACGAGTGATCCCACTAAGCAATAAACAGACACAGGACATATCGCTACACTACGAATCATTATTGAACAGTCCATCGAATGGCAGTTTTTTCGATAAAAATGAAAAAAAAAACTGGCCGGGGTTTATATATATATACATTTTTATAATTAAAAAGACCAAAAAAAATCCAAACCTTTAATCAAACGTTTACAGTTACTGGTTCAGCACTTGGGGGCTCGACCTGTAATTTACTATCGAAGCCACACAGCATTTGCATTAAAACAGGTACGCTGTGTCACCTGTCCGTAGTTATTACATTAATAACTCAAGGGTTAAACTCTCGCATAAAAGTATATATTCAACTGTTTATAAAATGTAAATGGTCCGTATGGCTGCGAGCAATGTGGTTGATTTTATTACCTCCCCTAAGCATGTGGTGATGTTCGTGTGCACTGACAGAAACGTTTTTTAGACACTTGAAAAAAAACTGCCTACAAATACGCTGCCACCACAAAAGCCAGCGCCGTGCGAGCCTTACTGTAATACCGAACAATTTCACCAAAGAGAAGCTACTGTCTACCTGATCTAAATGTAAACTTGTAATATTTAGTTTCTAAAAAAAATAGTTATAATCGTCTTAGACAGGGTACTACACTACATGGGCCCCCCTGTCATGGGAAGACGATTTTCTCTCTTCGTAACTACGGCTCTTGAACTCCCTAATTTGCTATCTATAACCTAATTTGAGTATTGTGGCTGCTTGTCTGCTTCACCATGTAAACCAGAATCATCGCACACTGTAATCTCATGCTAGCCATTGACTGAACTCAGTTGTTGTCTATTTAGTAAATATCCACTCCTAACCCGTTAACCCCTCTCTTTTTCTTTTATTGACTCTCTTTCGAGTTCGTTTATGTGTGTTTGTTGTACGCGAAGAAAAAGATGTCTAGCTAGAACCTGGAAAAAATAAGACTACTCATCATTGTTACGAAACTGCACGAAGCATGCGAGGAAAAGGACAAATAAAGTCAAGATATTCTAGTACGCAAATTTTTTTTAAGGGGAAATTTTCGTTTTCTTCTCTGTCTCGATGACCAAAAAAACGGACTATCAATGACATACTTTTGACAACAGTATCCTATAGTCAACACCTCTGGTCAAATCGTACGAGCGGGACCTTAGGGGACTTTAACGGTACATGTATACATTTAAATTAAAGATAATACGTCCATATAATTTATGTTTTAAACATCAAACAGAAACTAATAAATAAAATAATACATTTAGTAAGATTCTTTTGATATGACATTAGCTCCTCTCCTCTCATCGATTTCATCAATCAGCTTAAAAGAAGCAGATATCTCAACATTACGGGATACGTCATCCTATGTCTTTGTTATAAAACACACTTGCGTGCAGTATTACAGATAAAATAGGTCTATACTCGTCCTTGGATTTGGTGTAATGTAGATGCTAAATATTATATTTTTGTTTGTATTTTTAATGATTAATTACGGTTAATTCTTTTCTGTTCACTTAGTTCGTCGTGAGTTGCAGTCGGCAGTTACAGCCTTGAAGCGCCACGGAAGAGTGGTCATCGTCGGTGGCCCTAAATCGGGCAAAACGTTTCTTGCCCACGCTCTCTTACATCACTTCTGCACCCGCTTTATCCCCCACACTATTATTAATTCTCAGATATTGGCAAACCACCAAGACGAGGGGAGACCACGAATCTTGCTGACGGACGGAACCCTTGGTGAGGTTGGTGTGGACATGGCGGAGTACAAGGTCTGGCGAGCGCTGCTTCCCAGGCTGATGACGTGTACAGACGTCAGACACTGTCTGGTAGTGGTCACGTGTTACCCTCACGTGCTGCTGGAACTGCAGGCACTGGAGGAAGGCAGCCACAGTTTTCTGCTGCAAGACACTTGCACAGTGAGTCTCAAAGAGATGGCGGAGGATGAGAGGAAAGAAATGCTCCACGACTTTCTCTCTGACCTCACCATGACACAGCAGGAAAAACACGCGCTTGTGGAGCGAGTCTTGAAGGACGACATCAGCGGCGCCACCTTCCCGTGGTGCTGTGCGCGACTTGTCCAAAGGTTACACAACTCGTCTCTTGACGACCCAAGCGATGTCTTCACCGCCCCTGCCGAGTCGTACGTCCCACTGCTGCACCGCATGTTGATGGATCCGACACACGGGGAGACCCTGGCGGCCTTGTTGTGTCTGACGATGATGGGGCTCAGCAACTTCTATGGTAACCAGCAGAACACTCTCACGGCACTCACAGAACTTGGATTCCGAGAATTTTCAGCCGACTGTCTCGAGAAAACCGCCAGCTTTCTAAAGAAATTTATTTTGTCTTAAGACTACACAGCATTTTACTCTCGTGTGTTGTACGATGCTGTTGGTCTGGCTTTGGGTCGTTCACATCGCCTGCCAGTGCTACTGAAGATATGTGACATGGACTTTCTTGTCAAGTATGTCCGTGTCTTCACTGAACCCTCTAACTTATTCCTAACAATAACATTGTCCTCTAAGAACAGCTTGCATCTAATGGAAAGAATCCTCACAGACATTGCAAAGGGAAAACTAATAGAGATCTCTCAGTATTTGTCTCTTCAAAGTGAGTTATTTGTGGAAGAGCTCGAGAAGTACAATCGCTCCAGGAAGAGCGGACAGATACAAATATCACAGGCAGTGGACACAGTACATGGTCTGTCACTGTTGTACTGGTCAGCGTGGACCGGTTGTCACTGGCTACTAAACTGGTGTCTGGACATGAGCACCAAGGACGGGAAGACCCCTACGAGTCTTCTACAGTCTGCCTTTGTCTGGGTTTTAGTACAGAGAACAAAATGTCTCAAAACTTGTATAAGTCATGGTGATTTAATGCACAAATTTCAGTCGGAATATAATGGCCAGATCTCGTCAATATCACTGCCTTTGCCGCATAAAAGTCTTACTTTGTATGAACAGTCTAATTCAGTGTGTGATCAGGTAGTATCTAGTAATAAGCTGACTTACCTGAGTGATTCGTCTTTACCTATACCAGAGTCTGTAATGATCATCGAAAAGAAAGGTGAATCAATTTACCTTGCCTTTCTCAAAAAGAATGTGTATCTGGCCCTTAGACTGTTGTCAGACTCACAGGTGAGCCAGGTGGACAGTAGTGGTAACACATTGCTTCATGTCGCTGCTGAGGCCAGGTGACGAGGATGCGGTTGAGGTCGTCGTGAGGAGCGGAGCGTTGCTCACTGCCAGGAACAATTTGAAACTCACGCCGCCTCAGGTGGCACAGAGATGCGACACTCGTTTGGTGCCGACAATGAGGTTGTGTCTGAAAGGTCAAAACATACTCCAATCTTGTAAAGATGGCGACATGGTCACTGTTAAAGTTCTTCTCTGTTGTGGTGTGAGTTTAGAGGCCCGAGATGCCAGAGATCGCACTGCGCTGCATGAAGCAAGTCATGAAGTTACAGCTTTGTTGCTAGATCGTGGAGCTGATGTCAACAGTTCATCTGGTCAAGATATCCAAACTCCTCTGCACTATGCTTGCCAATATTCGACAACAGAAACTGTAGCACTGCTGTTAGACCGTGGAGCTGACCTCAATATTTCTGATCTCTATCAAAGTACTGCTCTTTATTTCGCCTGCGCAGTAGGTAAGACAGATATTGCTGCTTTGCTCCTGGAGCGGGGAGCTGACATCAGTGCAAAGGACTGCGAGGGTTACACGCCTGTAGACATTGCCCAGAGCTCTGGTCACACAAACACGGTCCGATTGTTACAACAGTGGTTCATACGCCGCACTTAGTCAAACCGGGGGACAAACACAAGTCGCGTGCCAGGAAAAGGTAGGTGATGCCCCCTTCCTCTAAGGTCAGGTGAGTCGTCATGGTGACACTGAGGACAAAGTGTAAAATAGTTATTTGTGGCCAGATCAGGAAAACCAGAAAAGGAACCTGGATCTCAAGTGTCAGCAGATAATCTCCTGTAGTATCCTGTCTTCAATCTCCTGTTTACTTCGGGCACAAGGTCACGCTAGACTGGAAGTGTGATGTACATATGATGAACAAGTCCACTAAATAATTACTGATCTTGCTGAACCATATTCAGTAGATTCTGCATTCATGAACAATCATTAAGTGTGAATTGTTGTTACGTAAAAATATTTAACCGTTTAGTGACTGTGAATAAAATTATAAAAATTAATATTTATTGTTTATACTTATGTAAAATTATTCTGTTATTGCTCTTTCTTTTTATAAATAATTTTGGTGTTTTCTTTTCCAATGTATTCTTACTGAGACAGTAATTGTATTATGTTAGTAGTGTTGACTGTGTTTTGTGTTCTTCTAAAGATTTACGGCAACAAATACACACATTGTCACCAAAAACATCACCTAACAAGCACATTTTACCACATGATTCTAAACAAAAAAACAAGGTTTCACCATTCCCCTTATCTCCTTGCACGTGCAGACAAGTACATATTTCAAAAAGATCAGTGTCATGAATATAAGATTTGTGTTCAGTAAACTAAATGTGCTGGAATTTTGAATCACTGAACGTCGTATGTCGTCGAGTAACACATCGGCAACCTGACCTCAACAGCAAATAGGTCTACATATATATATATATATATATATTAAATCAACGTATATATCTTTACTTTTGGCTCAGTATCACATTGTGTCGTGTACTGGATATGATTACGAGAACTAACTGGAATGGCTGGGCTGCCAGGTATGTGCATGGTAGAGAGTCTCTCAATCCCTAGCAGACGACATAGCACGTACTAACAAAGACCAGCACTCATAAGAGCAAAGTTATTATCACTGGCAACTGTAAAGCAGCGATCTACATAAAAAATACTCCCTGGAATCAAACATTGTAGGATCTTTCTTTTGTAAGAAGAACGACTCGGCGTGAGTTACATTGTGCAGAGTCCCGCCAGTTCCCCTGTCGTTGTAGGAGGGACGTGTGGAAGCTGTTTATTTACGTGCCGAGCTCGTGCAAGAGTAAGCGGGTGCGGGGGGTGGGGGGTGGGGGCACTAAGGACCAACGACTCTACAGGTAGCCGCGTGGGCAGCCATCGAGATGTTGGGCCTGTCGTCAGAAGACTATCTCAGATTTTGTACAAGAAGCAGCAGTGAACATAGAAATGAAGGCCTTATAAAGAGGCTACTTTTACAAGAAAACGAGTATAAACTCTCTTCACAATGGCTGAGTATCCAGTCTTCGTCCAGTATTAGTCTTCGTCGGCCTTTTCAGACAGAATAGTTTGAAGCTTGCCAGTGTATGTTATTCTCACTTTTTTATGTCTCTGCGTACTTCAGTGGCTCAACTACAAGTCTCCCTTAGAAATTATTGGATTTCATCTCGCATTTTCACATCTCTCCTGAAGTCAGGTTTACATGTCATGGTTTACTTGTTTATATTACAACTGTATTTTCCTGCATATTCCCGTTAATATAGTGATAAAGTTTAACCCACGTGTAAGTGCCAGGAACAGTGGGTGTGTCGCTGTTGTCCACACTAGAGGTTGGTGTCTCAGTGTAAAGCTAGCGGTACCCACTAATTACTCCTTGGTTTTTACCATAAGATATTGTGCATGTTAAACCCCGCGAAGGAACTTGAAACCAAATCCTGTTTCTTTTGTAAGAGCACGCATGTCTGGCTGTGGTTGTGACAGTCTGTGACCCGATGTGGCCTTGTTGCAGGGTGGCTATCGTCGTGTTTGCTGGCGGCGTGTTTTAAACCGATTTTTGCGTGGTTCGGTTAGATGGATCCCGTTGGCCTGCATCGCAAAAACATAAAATTACTAGATTTAATTTTTCGGGAAGAGATTTTGTAAAAGTGTTGCTAATGATCTTCGTTTTCCTGACGGAGTGACAATTCATCACAGTCAAATAGATGGTATAGATAACACAGGTAGCTATAATAACCATACTGCGTGACACAGGATCGGCCACTGCGGGGATTTGTACCTCATTGGTTCACCTGTCTGACTACAGAGGTCTGACTCAGTCATGCGTGATGGGTAATGTAGAAACCTTACCGATTCCCTGAGTCCCATCCGAGACCCATACCTACTCTTCATATGTTGTGTATTAGACAATCCAGTTACCGATCCGATTGGGGTCAATGCTGAAGAAGTTGACAATTAGACGTTTGAAAAAAGAAACACACAGATCACGAGGGTCACTACCCGACCACAAACAAGCTGAACGGCCAGACATATGGCTTGCATGTGGGTACGCCGAGTTTAAACGTTTCAAGGAACGATCTTATCATCAGTCGAGAGGCCGCTTCCAGGCCAGACCCTCCTAGCATGTTGCCCCACACAGAGTTTACAGTAAGACAATAAAGTACTACTCTGAGACTTTACCAAGAATATCGCCACGATGAACAGAAACTATGGCCGTCGCCTCTGTGTGCCGCCCATGTCAGGACATACGAAGAAACGAACCCCTTTCAGTCGCTTGTTGACGAACTACTGGTGGCCGGAAGTGCGAAAGGGTACGAGTAAGTATTATTCAATATTCATCTAAATCATCACAGTCAAGACAAGTTTTATTATTTTAAGATGTTCCAAAATGTTTGTGTTTTTTTTCTTGTTCAATAAATTACAGTAGGATTATCGATCATGGGTCTTAAAATTCCTCCGTTTTTCTAAAGACTCCTCGTGTAATTACAGGATGGAGAATTTTTGTCTAGCTGGGTTACTTTCAATCTCTTTAGCGGGCTTAAACATTGACAGGGTTTCTCTGACTTTTGTTAAAATCTTGCAGTGAAACCAAAAAAAGTATCACACTGTCTCTGGAATTGCTGCATTAGAGAGGAACATAATCACTTTTAAAAGCTTGAGGGGGGGGGATAATTCTTCGCGTCAAAGATTTCAGTTTGACAAATTTTGATAAGGTTGACAAAAATATTTCTTTGTCTTACCGATAAACAAACGGTCAGGGCAATGCATTTTTACCATGGCTACCTCAACGCACAACGACTTGTAGGACCAGACGGAATCGATACAAAAATCAAAACTCACACAAAATCCTAAACGCAATTTTTAAATCCAGCGAATTATATTGTGACCTCTCAGTGAACAGACAAATTCTACTAGAAAGTTAGTCGCCATAAATGCCGAAACCAAAACACACAGAGAAACAAAACACCGCTCAAGTGAATCACTCATAATCTGTGGGTACATGCTAGCGTGTGTATACTTCATGTCTAAAAACTTAAATGTTTATTGTGTGTAGAGTCTTATGCCTCTTCTTAGTCTTGTATTAATAATTGATTCAAAAACTTCTCCTTTTTTTGCTTATCAGTGCGTCGTGACCTGGAATCAGCAGTCGCGGCCTTGAAGCATTACGGAAGAGTCGTACTTGTCGGTGGCCCTAAATCAGGCAAAACGTTTCTTGCTCACGCTCTCTTACATCGCTTCAGCACTCGCTATGCCACCCACATTATCTGCAACACCTTGAGTTTGAATAAGCACCTAGACAAAGGGAGACCACGTGTCTTGGTGTTGGACGGAACCCTTGGTGAGGTTGGTGTGGACATGGAGGAGTACAAGGTCTGGCGAGCGCTGCTTCCCAGGCTGATGACGTGTACAGACGTCAGGCACTGTCTGGTAGTGGTCACGTGTTATCCTCACGTGCTGCTGGAACTGCAGGCACTGGAGGAAGGCAGCCATAGTTTCCTGCTGCAAGACACTTGCACCGTAAGTCTCAAGGAGATGGCGGAGGATGAGAGGAAAGAAATGCTGCACGACTTTCTCTCTGACCTCACCATGAGACAACAGGAAAAACACGCGCTTGTGGAGCGAGTCTTGAAGGTCGACATCAGCGGCGCCACCTTCCCGTGGTGCTGTGCGCGGCTTGTCCAAAGGTTACACAACTCGTCTCTTGACGACCCAAGCGATGTCTTCACCGCCCCTGCCGAGTGGTACGTCCCACTGCTGCACCGCATGTTGATGGATCCGACACACGGGGAGACCCTGGCGGCCTTGTTGTGTCTGACGATGATGGGGCTGAGCGACTTCTATGTTAACCAGCAGAACACGCACACGGCACTCACAGAACTTGGATTCCGAGAATTTTCAGCCTTCACTCTAGAGAAAATCGCCAGTTTTCTGAACAATTTTATTCTGTCCAAAGACTGTAGCACTTTTTTCTCTCGTGTACTGTATGATGCCGCCGGTCTTGCTTTGGGTCGATCACATCTTTTGCCAGTGCTACTGAAGATATGTGACATGGATTTTCTTGTACAGTATGTCCGTATCTTTGTTGAGTCTTCAGAACTCTTTCTGGTCATTCCATTGAACTCTTTAAAAAGTAAGCACTTGATGGAAAGAATCCTAACAGACATTGAGAAAGGAAAGCTGTTTGAGATATCTCAGTTCTTGTCTCTTCAAAGTGAGTTATTCTTGGAAAATCTCGAGAAATACAACCGCACCAGGAAGAGCGGAAAGATTCAAATAGGACAGTCGGTGGACACAGTTCATGGTCTGTCTCTGTTGTACTGGTCAGCGTGGACCAGTTGTGACTGGCTAGTAAACTGGTGTCTGAACATCAGCATGAAAGATGGCACAATCCCGCTGTGCCTGCTACAGTCTGCCTTTATCTGGGCTTTGATAACCAGAACTGCATGTTCCGAAAATAAAAAGTGTAACATTTGTCACATATCGTATAATCTTAAATCAAGAGATATCAGTCAGGAGTCAGCAATATTAACACTACCTTTTCCTATTGAAACGCTTTTTCTCTCAAAGCAATCTAAAGCAGTGTCTTCTCTGGCTACATCTTGTACTCACCTGAATTACCTGGGTGATCCATCCTTACCTATACCGCCATCTGCATTGCTAATTGACAGAACAGGTGAATCGCGTCATCAGGGGTTTTCCAGCAAGCAAGTGTACCTGGCCCTAAGACTGTTGTGTGACACACAGGTCAACCAGCTGGACGATGAAGGTAACACGCTGTTGCATCTCGCTGCAGAGGCTGGTGACGAGGATGTGGTCGAGGCTGTCGTGAGAAGTGGAGCGTCGCTCACCACCAAGAACCACAGCAACCTCACGCCGCCTCAGGTGGGTCAAAGACGTGACACAGGTGAGAAAACAAACAGCTGTTGCGATGAACTTAAGAACATACACAAAGCTTGTGAAGAAGGCCACATGGTCACTGTCAAAGTTCAGCTTTGTTGCGGTGTGAGTGTGGAAGTCAAAGACAGCGATAATCGAACTCCACTCCATGCAGCTTGTCACGGTGGTCACACTGAGCTTGTGCGACTTCTCCTAGAGCTCGGCTCCAATGTCAACGCCGAAGACATAAACGGTTTCACTGCCCTACATGTTTTGTGTGGCAAAGGCTTCAAGAACATCGCCCTTATCTTGATCGAACATGGCGCAGAAATTTATGGCAGTGATAAATCACTCGACACACCACTCAACATAGCTTGTATTAAAAGTAAAAAGCAGTGTGTGTCCGTTCTTCTGGATCATGGAGCTGACATCAACTTTATGGCGCAGAATGGCAAGACACCTCTGCACTGTGCCTGTGAGTATGGGAGGACAGATATTGCAGTTGTACTTTTAGACCGTGGAGCTGTTATTAATGCTATGAACGGTTATCACGAGACCCCGCTGCACTATGCCTGTGTCTATGGGAGGACAGACATTGTCACTCTGTTGACAGAGCGTGGAGCTGACATCAATGGTGCGAACTGTTCTGGCGAGACACCGCTGCACTGTGCCTGTGCCTGTGGGAGGACAGAGACAGTCGCTCTCTTGTTAAGGATCGGAGCTGATATCAATGTTGTGAACGGTGCTGGCGATACACCTCTGTTCTACGCCTTTGGACGAGGAAGGACAAAGATTGCCGCTCTGCTGCTGGAGCATGGGGCTGACATTCATGTCAGCAACTACTCTGGCATCACGCCAACGGAATGGGCCCAGGTGTGTGGTCACACAAACATAGTCCGTTTGTTGCTGCAATGGTCTGGCAGTGGTGATGTCAGCCCCGAGGATAAACAGACGAAGCGAGGTAGTACGTAGTATTGTCTACCCCAGAAGCAGATGCCAAGTTCAAAATAAACAGAGACATTAGACAGGGGATTAGGGATGCTAAGAAAAACGTGGCTAAAGAACAGTGTCGGAGAATAGATGACAGAATCACGAGAAGTGACAACGAAACGCCTACTAACTTCTGTCGACTCTCACAGGGACAGGCCAACACAAACTTCAGGGTGCTTATTGTCGGCTGTACTGTTCAACATCTTTCTGGAAAGCATCACTCGAGAAACGCTTCATGACTATCAGACTTCCCTTTTGCAGTAATTAGAAGAGTGAAAACAGTCATATTTCTTTCTTTCTTTCTTTCTTTCTTTCTTTCTTTCTTTCTTTCTTTCTTTCTTTCTTTCTTTCTTAAATGTTGCTAGCTTATTCAACGTCTCTTTAAAATGTTATGACAAACACAACATGCTCTCACATTTTTACATGATACAAATCCATACAGTGATTCAAATATGTTCTTTGGTTTTGAAAGATTGCAGTTTGTATTGTGTGCAACAAGTCTTTTAAACCATAAATGTGCGTACACAAGGCCAAAGCTGAGGAAACTACATTTGAAACACAAAGAAACAAACAAACGCACTCACACACACACACTTATATAGACACATACACATTACTAAATAATGATTGAAGGTAAATGAAAATGTGAAAAGACTAGCAAATGGTTAAGAAACCGAAGCAAAAATGTTAGTTGCTACCATCTGACTTGGAATATTAGTGTTAGAATGTACTATATACCATATACTATATACTATGTACCATATACTATATACTATAATATACTATTAGATTCGACTGGGAGTTTCCTTATTACCAAATCTATAGAAAATAATAAAATGAACTACAAAGTCTGTATAGTGGAAAGCATGTGTTGGCATTTTTAGTATCATGTCAGGCATTTTAAAGGCCAGTGTTCAGTTTTTCGAACTTATACAGAAATATATTATGAGGTTGACCGAGATCGCAGCATTTAATAATGAGACATGCCACTGCTGACATTAAGAGGTACAGAAATATGCAATCAATATGGAGCTAAACTGTGACAGAAGTATATAAACACGATTAAACAAAATTATTGGAAGCAGAAATAAATGATTAGGCTTAAATGTAAAGACTACAGAATAAACGCGATTCAACATAACAGGTAGAGATATAGAAGAATATGATTTAACAAACAAGATGAATATAATAAGATATAAATTAAATTGCTCCATACATGTATAAGCATGCTCGATATTAACTGGTACAACAATATCTCAAATATTAAAACTTTGAGGTGATCATTGCAGAGACAAGTCTGGCACTACTAGATATATAAATATTTAACTAATAAGCAGAATTTTTGACCAGCTGTTAAGAAAGAGAAAACTTTTCCACCACTTGAAATACAAATATTTCTTCTTTAAACACTTGTTTAAGGCAGAGGCAGAATTATTTAAACTGACGCAGGCTTTTTCGACAGAAACCTCTGTTGACATTAAACCGAGTGGAGGCGAGCTAAGTGCGCTGCACACATAACGACTGTGAACCACACAACAAAGGAACACTAGCGACAGGAAACAGGCGACACAGCAGCAAACAAATTACAGGGACGAGTATAAGGAGCGAGCAGACAAGTTCGCCAAATGATTAAAGATATGTCTTAAGAGGTGGGTTTTCAAGCCAAAATGGAAAACTTCAAACGTAGACGAAGTCTACACAGTCTCTCATCTGATACGTGGCACAAGCAGGCGACGGTTGAGCACAACCAGAGACCGAGGAGACCAAGTTGGGTCGTAAGGTGTCAGAAGTTCCGTTAAGACATTTGTCACCTAGTGAAGCGATCTTGTGATTCGGAAGCCAGTTTGTTCCTTCGTGCGTATTTTTTTGCTCATTCGAGACACAACTATTTTCTTTGTTCTCTTCCCTCTAAAAACGGACCGTAGGTCTTCTCAATAAAGAATGCTGACTTCACTCCAGTCACAACTACCCACGGAACATACAACGTCAGCACCATTTCAAATACTTTCGAAAAAAATGTTCCAAGGAATCAAATAGTGCAGAATCTTTCTTTTCTCAGAAGAACAACTCGGCGTGAGCTACATAGTGCAGAGTCCCGGAGGGACTTGTCGACGCTGTTTATTCAGGTACCGAGCTGATGCAAGCCACTGACCTTTATTAAAATTAAATGTAGGTCCGTGTCTCTTCGCAACAGCAAACCGAACCGGAAACACGGGCTCGCTGATAAGGAAAGCCGAGACTTTCACCGGATATAAACCTGAGACACTTATCCAGTAGATGGTCCGTGCTCGAACAACCTCGTCAAGCAGGTGCTACATCCGCTTGTTTTCACCTGTAGACGGCGTCTAAAATTAGCTTCTAATTACAGCGGGTCTAGAATGTAGTCACACCCAGTATTTCAGCAGAAACCAACATGGCGTTCTTTACCAACACTACGTTTAAGGGAAACACATTCTCGACTTCAGCTACAGGTAGGCTTGTCAACTGTGGTATAATGTGTGTAACTTTTATTCTCGTGCATCTTAGATAACTTTATGGTCATTTAACGTGTCATACATGTCAAGGCGGTCAAGATAGACACTGAACTAACTCAGAGAACCGCAAGCTCTACAAACCACTTCACACCAGGATGTTTCCTAGTTGTATAGTCACGGCTGACTAGTTGTAGAGGGTTGCATCGCATTCGTTCTTTTCCTGAGGTTGGCTAACTCAGTATAATTGTTTTTCTCCTGCTCTGTTTTTCTTTCTCGCTCACGCACGGACACAAACACATGAAGATGCACAAGCGTGCACACACACACACACACACACACACACACACACACACACACACACACACACACACACACACACACACACACACATTTTCCTTTTCTTTTCTGTACCTTCCGTGAATGAATATCAAAGTATATTAGAGCGTTTTCGGCGATGTGTTATATTGAGCGACATGACTGAACCACATACTGACTTCTGTCGTTT
Source organism: Marisa cornuarietis (assembly GCA_004794655.1). Lineage (NCBI taxonomy): Eukaryota > Metazoa > Mollusca > Gastropoda > Architaenioglossa > Ampullariidae > Marisa > Marisa cornuarietis. Next base: position 415,921 of record SMMW01000533.1, read on the forward strand.
GACGGTGGCGAGTAGCTGCTCCTAGGAACCCATCAAAGAGGTGACTATGCTCCGGACAGTCTTACGTCTTTTGCTTCCTGTTAGTAGATCCGATGTACCTGGGACTGATGTCTGACATACAGGTGGGCCAGGTGGGCAGCGAAATAAATCTTTGTGACTGTGACGAAACTGCGGGGAGAAGAGAGTGACTAAGTAGAGAGGAAAGGAGGCACTCTGATGGCTCGCCTCACACCCGATGCACAGGTAACCACATCTACTCGCGTGTTAAAACACTGACAATACAGTTGTACAGCAAAACCAAATAATTATTAACACAAAAGAAAAATTAGGTTCGATTCTATGAAATTACACATACATATCTATACTAATAAGGTGGCCTGACTAAAGGTCGGCAAGAATTTGACTTCACACTGTTATACATTTATATAAACATACGACCAGACGCGCGGTCTGTTCCTGGGTCAAAGATCGCAGTTCTCAAAGTTCCCCTGATACGCCCCCAGGTGGTGATCAGTTCAGCCTCGCGCTGAAAATGGCGGTGCCACTCGGCAACCTGCCTCTGGATTCTCGAAGACGGGTGGCGGGCGCACCGTTCGAGAAGCACCACATTCACCACTGACATCACTAATAACACTGATGGATTCCTTCTACCGCTGCCTCGCAGCAATGCCCCAGGCACTGGACAACGGCGGCGATTAGCCGAACGGCGGCGATGATCTGTTGGCTGTCCTCAGCAGACGACGCACGCTGGACCGGTGGCACGGGGGGACTATCAGCCGCTGTCTCGCACCTCTTGCTGTCAGTAACACAGTTGTCTAAGGAGCTTGTCGTCTCAGAGACCCCCTCTAACTTGCACCACGCTCTCTCTCCCCTTCATGCTGCCTACGGCAGAAAATCACTCAAAGACCGTCTCTGCTGGAACACGAGGAAAGGCCCTGATTACAAATCTACCCTAAACTAAATACCCCTCTAACCATGTGACCACCAGAAACAAATCTACCCTGCCCTGACGCTATCGATATTTTACTAAAGAAACTTCAGCCCATTGCGCTATACCTTTAAATACCTGTGACCTACCCTCCATCCCTAGACCTCGATCGACCACATCCATCAACGCGACCTGTCAAGTCATGAAAACGGACAGAAAGGTTGCTTCTTGCTGACCGCTGTCCCCCTATAATTATCGTAGCTGACATTGGTCCGAGCATTATCCCTCCGCAGTTAAGACCCGCATCTTTAACACCAATGTAAAGGCAGTCCTACTGTATGGCTCCAGACCTTTACCAACCGATGCCTTCGCCATATTTTGGAAATAAGATGGCATGAAAAGATCTCCAATAGCAGCCTGTGGGAAAGAACTAACCAGAATGCCACTAGTCAAGACATCAAAAAGCGCAAGTGGGGCTGGATAGGACACACCCTGTGCAAACCAGCTGACATCATTGCCGGGCAGGCACTTGACTGGAACCCTCATGGGTATAGGAGAGTGGGAAGGCCAAAACAGACTTGGAGAAGATTAGTAGAGAGTTAGGAAAAGGATGCCGGAACCACATGGGCCCAACTGAGGGGGGCTGCCCCAAACCGGGTCCGCTGGCGAGGTGTTGTTGCGGCCCTATGCTCCTCGAGGAGTAGCAAGGAATGATGATGATGACATTGGTCATGTTTTTCTTGCCTTGAACCAGGCGTTGGTCAAAGAGGCCACAATGACTTTAGTCTTCTGCTGGAGTTAGGCGCCGATGTGAACAACATAATATGACATGGACCTGCGCCCTAAACGTGGCCTGTGGTAAAGGCGTCTATGTATTGTGCGTCTATGTATCAAACATGGTGGCGCTGATGTTCACAATCAGGGAAGCAAGATGCGTGTGTCTGTTCTTCTTGACCATCGAACCAGCCTCAAACCTGAGTTCTGATATAGGCCAACACCTCTCTACTATGCGTCTGACTACGAGAATGTATAAATAGTGCAGAGGTGTCTTGTTTTTACATATCGTCGTAACAATAAAGTGCCTTTCTACTATGCCAGCAAATATAAAAGGAATGGTAATATTATAGCTTTGCTGATGGACTGAGGTGTTGACACCATTGGTAGTAGTGTTTATTGACATACTACACGCTGCTTGCTTACATTGTAACACAGATACGATTGCTCTGTTGGGTTGCCCAAGGACGTCAATACAGGGGCTTGAATGGTGAGACATCTCTGTACCTTGTACACAGTAAGTTATTGCTGCTCTGTTGGTAGCACATGAAGCTACGGATCACCGCAGTCTTTGTGGACACAAAAGCAGGCTGTGTGTAGATGAAAACTCACACAGGCGGTCTGCTTGTTACAACAGTAGGCTTCATGTCGTGCAGACGTCAATCCTGAGGAATTCTGTGTCAGCAAGAGGTAAAAACTTCATCTTAAACAAGACGATTATTAGGCTATGAAAGGACAACTACACTACATAGACACATCTCAGTGGCGCATCGTCATACGGTGTCAAAGTATTGCAGCTGCCTAGTGGCGCGGAACCTCCTACGCGTGAAAAGGCATGTGCTGATTTAACTATACACCCAGTATTTTTAAAATATACATGCCAAAACACTTAACAATTTTTTGGCTGGATACAAGACCTTGAAATGTTAAGACAGCCGACGTCTTTATATCGTTCGCCTGCCAAAATGTCACGTGCACTTGTGTTAATTATTTTATTTAGCCTAGGTTAATTTGATTGAAATTTAGTTGAAATACAGACAAAGTACAGAGATAACAAGTAACACGGCTGACATGTCTTATGGAGTCGTTAGAGAGCTTTAAGGGCGGCTGTCTTCAAAGGAAAGGCTGATTTTTTAGTTTTAATGCGAGAGAATTCAGCTTCACTTTACACAATGAATTAGGTAAGTAAACGCCATTATGTACTCATTTGTTGTCCATCCCATTATCACTAGGTTTGCTGTGTAGTCACCTGGCCTGGGATTTTTGGTAATTTTCTGGCCCACCACATAGTTTTTGATTTTGAGACCAGCCCTCAAAAAGAAAACTTGCCCACCCCTGGATATAATATAGATTATTAACAATATCTTAACTCAGTTACATCCGAAGATTACACCTAATAATTACATAACACTTCTACCTATGCATATTGTACTAACAGAGATTTTTTCATTCAATAGTCAGTCTCATCTGAAAAACAATAGCTCGCGTTTTAGTACAAATTTTGTTCCAGTCACTGGAGACTGATGTTTCCACTAATATTTACATAAAAGACGCCACCTCTAAGCGACAAATGTTGAACTGCGTGCCGCCCTTCTTTTCTTTGTACTGCTGACCCTTGGGCCACCAATAATGAATCAACTGAAGCTCGGTCATGAAGCCTTCATGGCTCACATCTCCTTCTCGGATTAGTTGGTCCTAGAGTTAGTTACTCAAAGAGCTGCCCCATACGGTCATTTACTACGGATTCCTTGGAAGAAGCAGCATGCACTCCCCATGCAACATGCAGTGTCTTGGCACTTGCCGTGTCGCCCTGGGCCGTAGTTACAAAGCGAGGGCAAGTCATTGCCCTGGGGCAACGTGCAGAACTCCAGGATAAGTGTCTTTTTTCTAAAGTTATAAAGCAATGCTCGAACCCCACATATGTTGCTTTGCCTCTGAAGCCATAATAATAAAGCGGTTGCGAAGATACATGGAGTCCAGAAACACGAAGTAATGTCCACAGGTCTGATCATCGCTTTATAACTTCGGACATGAGACAATTTTACTTGAGTTTCCCATTTTTGCCCTCGCAAAACGACTTACTCTCAGTTCATACCTCTGGACCCTGTGGAGTGAAACGCTGGCTGATGACGGTTAATTATATTGTCTACCTATCTCCTGTCTAAAACCTTCCAAATTACTTCATTACTCATTTAACATGTGCTGCTGCTCGGTTTGCATTTCTTGTCATCCGTCTGTCACACACCGTTGTGAAAGCAAACTCTGTACACTGCGCCCGCATACACACTTCTTTTTGCAGCTTTGAACATTAAAATCTCGTAATCTAACAGTAAGAGTCATCGTTTGACAAAAAAACTGCCAGTATTATTTAGATATTTTGTAACACCTTGGTTTTTTAGTAGGTTTTTTTTTTAATTGCGATCAATTTGTTTTCTTTTCTTTTCTTCCTCTTTGATGATCGCCGGGACGAAGGGCCCTTTTTGAAGGGGCCTGAACCTCCTACCCTCCGACAGTCCCCTAGGTCGCCTGACTTTTGGGGGGGTTTCTAGGTCAGGCAGGGGAGAAGGTGGACGCGCACACATGCACGAAAACATGCACGAGCGCGAACAAGCGCAATGGGTCAGTATCCCTTGCTTTGAACTCGACGATTCACGGACCTTATTCACGCGGAGCTCTAGCATCTTCAAAACAAGGCCTCATGTGCCTCATAGTCACGAAGAAGAATGCCCTAGAACTTTGCAAGGGTCAAATCGCAGACACGTCTACCTATTTAATCCCTCCCTTACGTTTATAAGCGAAGTTTGTTTTTCTTTTTCCCAAACTTTAAATACTTTATTTTCTATGTCTAAAATTCTTTATATTCTTGACTGAAATACAATTGATTACCTTTTGCATTAGTAAATATAATAACCTTTTCTCTGTTAATCAGTGCGTCGTGAGCTGCAGTCAGCAGTGGACGCCTTGGGGCGACACGATAGAGTGGTCATCGTCGGTGGCCTTAAATCAGGCAAAACGTTTCTTGCCCACGCTCTCTTACATCACTTCCGCACCCGCTTTGCCACCCACATTGTCGGCAACGCTCGAAGTTTGACTAAGCACTTAGGCGAAGGGAGACCTCGCATCCTGCTGATGGACGGAACCCTTGGTGAGGTTGGTGTGGACATGGAGGAGTGCAAGGTCTGGCGAGCGCTGCTTCCCAGGCTGATGACGTGTACAGACGTCAGACACTGTCTGGTAGTGGTCACGTGTTACCCTCACGTGCTGCTGGAACTGCAGGCACTGGAGGAAGGCAGCCACAGCTTCCTGCTGCAAGACACTTGCACAGTGAGTCTCAAGGAGATGGCGGAGGATGAAAGGAAAGAAATGCTGCACGACTTTCTCTCTGACCTCACCATGACACAACAGGAAAAGCACGCGCTTGTGGAGCGAGTCTTGAAGGACGACATAAGCGGCGCCACCTTCCCGTGGTGCTGTGCGCGACGTCCAAAGGTTACACAACTCGTCTCTTGACGACCCAAGCGATGTCTTCACCGCCCCTGCCGAGTCATACGTCCCACTGCTGCACCGCATGTTGATGGATCCGACACATGGGGAGACCCTGGCGGCCTTGTTGTGTCTGACGATGATGGGGCTTAGCGACTTCTATGACAATCGGATAAACACACAGCGCACACTCAATGAACTCGGCTTTAAAATCATTTCAGCCGATTATCTGGAGAAAACCGCCAGTTTTCTGATGAACTTTATTTTGTGCGAAGATTACAGCACATTTTACTCTCGTGTTTTATACGATGCTGTCGGTCTGGCTCTCGGACGTTCGCATCGCCTACCAGTGCTACTGAAGATATGCGATATGGACTTCATGGTCAAGTATGTCCGTGTCTTTACTGAACCGTCTAATACATTTTTTACAATCACTTTGAGCTCTAAGAACAGCATGCATCTGATGGAAAAAATTCTAACAGACATTGAGAATGGAAAGTTGATAGAGATCTCTCAGTACTTGTCTCTTCAAAGTGAGTTATTCTTAGAGAATCTCGAGAAGTACAACCGCAGCAGGAAGAGTGGAGAGATACAAATACTACAGGCAGTGGACACAGTTCATGGCCTGTCACTGTTGTACTGGTCAGTGTGGACAGGCTGTGACTGGCTAGTAAACTGGTGTCTTAACATCAGCACCAGGGGCAGTAAGGCTCCGTTGAGTCTGCTACAGTCTGCCTTTGTTATGGTTATAGAACAGAGAGCAAAATGTCCAGAAACGTCTAAAAGTCAAACTGCTAAACTCTTGCAGTCAGTTGACAAATTTCAATTTGAATTTAACGGTCAGGTCTCATCAATATCACTGCCTTTACCCCATAAAATTCTTACTTTATACGAACAGTCTAAATCAGTGTACGATGTGGTAACATCCTACAACAAATTGGTTTACCTGGGAGATCCATCTTTACCTATACCAGAGTCTACACTGATCCTCGGTAAGAAAGGCGAATCGCTTTACCTAGAGTTTCGCAAAAAGCAGGTGTATGTGGCCCTGAGACTGCTGTCGGACACACAGGTAAACCAGGTGGACAGCAGTGGCAACACGTTGCTTCATGTCGCTGCAGAGGCCGGTGACGAAGATGTAGTTGAGGTCGTCGTGAGAAGTGGAGCGTCGCTCACCGCCAGGAACTTCGGCAACATCATTTCGCCTCAGATGGGACAGAGAAATTACACAGGTTGGGGAAAGACAAGCAAGTATTACCGACAGGGAAAGAACATACACAAAGCTTGTGAGGATGGTGACATGTTCACAGTCAAAGTTCTTCTCTGCTGTGGTGTGAGTATGAAGGCCAGAGACAGTCTTATGCAATACGCCTTTGAATAAAATCGTTTTTCTGAGACCTAGCTACAAAATATAGTATACACAATACCTTACTACTAGGTCTGCCCTAAAATCAGCAGTAAGTACCAAGAACCGTAACGGCTAATATTTGAGCATGAGTCTTCGTAAACTTTACAGCGAACGAGTACACGTGTTACATCCACAAATATGTAATACTAACAGATCTTTTTGAATTACTTTTCTTTCTTCTTTAAAGCCATCTCTGTCAGGTGTACATAGGAACTCTTTTAGCTTTGTTTCCATTATAAAGAATGTGAATGATCTTTAAATGTAAGCGAAAGAAATACATGTAAACAAACAATATATTTTTTTCATGGACCGGTTGTGTCTGGACATCGGTATCGTGGACCTGCCGATCCTCTTACTGTCTACCTTCGTCTTGGTTTAGGTGCACAAAAATAAATATTACAAACTTAATTCCCAACTCCTGGAATATGTAAATTTGTAACATGTTGCAACTCAGAAACAAACTTAGACTACTGATTATAAAGAATTTATATATATATATATATATATTGTCTCTCACACACACTCTGTCTCTTACATAAATACCCCCCCCCCACACACACACACACACCACAACCAGCCTCTATTACAAATTAATATGTAAAAAGAGTTTTATGCACGACAATACACACAAATCATTCCTATCTTCCATTAAAACATTACTTTAGAATCTGAGGCCGACAGAATCAATAATTTATAAATCACCGGTTTTAGATAAACAATTCGCGTGATGAGATTTCCCAGTGGCATCAAGAAATTCGTTAGCAAGTGTGTGTGTGTGTGTGTGTGTGTGTGTGTGTGTGTGTGTGTGTGTGTGTGTGTGTGTGTGTGCAAGATGTAGGTGTGTCTTAAGAATGTTCTAGACGTAAGCGTGCATGTTTTTAAGTTTCGTATGTCATGATGCACAACCTTAGTCTTATATTGTCCTCATCTTATCTTGTACCTGTCTCCTTTATTTCTCTCGGGATGATGTTCACGTTTAAAGCGCTAAGCGTTTAGTATTTTCCTTGGATGCGTTGGTTTCCTCCTATCAGCCTTTCCGTATTAGTGAAAAGTCACCGTTACGGCGAAACACTTTCTCTGTTGAAGAAACTAATAATTTCAGGCTGAGTGGACTAACCGTGTTCTAGGTTGTATACAGACTAGGGTTTTGTTAGGCTTGCATGCACAAAACTAGGGGAAAGCACTGCGAGCAGCGTACTTTCCCAGCCGTTACCTTCCTCTGAATTTCATCTCTGAGTCGGTGAATGAGAAGTAATCAGTAACAAGGGTGGGGGGAACACAGCGAGACAGACACCCACACCTGACGAGACTATAACTAACTTACAGTCTCTACATGAATTCGGAATTCCAGTATTGATCCATAGACCAGCAGCATCAGTAACATTTTGTTACTTATATGATGACCGTTTCGTTGCAGCTGCTTCTTTCAAATTCATTTTCACCTGCTGTTATCTAAACAGAGTCTAAATATAGCTTTCGTCAAGTGGTGTAGAAACTCGTCGCAGGTGACATATATGTCAACTAACATGGCGGTTTGCGGCAACACTGTCTTGAAGGAAACCTCGAATTCCCTGACAGGTATGTTTGTGAGCTGTTTTTGTTTCTCAAAACTAGTTTCAAACATCTAAAACGACGGGCACATGTGCCTGCTATTCAGACTTAAATATCGTTACGTTCATACAGAGACACAAAAATTAAATCAGGTACTCAGGGGCTGGGACTGGTTGTGACTTGTTCACAGTTCATCAACTTTTTTTTTGCGTACATCTCGAACTGTCAAGCTGCCTGATATGCTCTCGCATACTGATACTGATGATGAAGACGACTTAAGTAGCCGTTTCACATGTAACTTTCAATAATCCTACCGTTAGGTTACAACTTACTCAAATAATACCAAATGTATCAGACGAATAAGAATGTCTTCTTAAGGGAATTAACGGTAAAGATGTCAACGTCTGAGGAAAGTTCTGATGCTAAATGAGAGTATCGATTTGCTCTTTCCAGGTGTAAACAAACAATTTAAGATTAGGAGCCTGAGTGCTAAGAGCTGTTCCCACAAGAGGAAATGTCACATTTTGAGATGATTTTAAAGGCTGTTCCCACTTCACGAAACGGATCGTAGTGACTTATACATCGTATCTTATTGATAGATCTTGAAGACATTCTAAATAATACTATTGCAAATTATGCTAGCCTCAAAGCACTTACTCCACAGAAAATATCTGAGGAAAACAGACAGCTTATCTAAGGCCTGATTCAGGTGTTGAAGACTAATGTCTTTTAAACCCTTTTAGGTTTAGGCAAAGTACAGGGTGGGACATTTAAAAATTGCTCACCTCTGATGCGAGTGTAGCGGAGTGGGTTACATTTAACTGGCCCACCCTGTAGTCTGTTGACACTATATATTTCTTTCTACTTGTGGTTTGTATTCCTTTTCAATGCTTTCAGGGTGCTGAACGGTGCATACGTCTTTTAAATGAATAAACAAATAGGCCTTAAATATGTATCGACATGCTACTTCTACTTCAATACTCAAATCACTAATTTTGTCAAAACCAATTCACCTGTGGTTATTACTGCCAAATCCGTCAAACCATGTAGTTAATGACATTAAGAAATCTCTATTTTTGTTTACAAAATTGCCGACTAACAAAAAATTATTCCAAATAAGTTGCTTGGTAATGTCGTGCCTTCTGCTTAATCCCCAGACATTTATTCCCCGACACTTAATCCCCTAGACTTTTAATCCTTAGCCACTTAATCTCCAGACACTTAATCCTTTTTAGGGTTAGGTTTAAGGGGTTAGGGTTAGGGTTAGAGTAAGGGGTTAGGATTAGGGTTAGAGTAAGGGGTTAGGATTAGGGTTTCACGGACTTCATAATTTTTATAGTTGAAATTTGATTTTTAGGATTAAGTTTCTGGGGATTAAGTGACTAGGGATTAAAAGTCTAAGGGATTAAGTGTTGGGGAGTAAATGTCGGGGATTCAGTGACTGGGAACCGACTGACTGATTGCTTATGCCATAGTGCACTGAGCTTGCTGCCAGCAGGGAAGTGCTCTATACAAGTTGTTATGTACTTAATGTGATAAACAAGCAATGTAAATGTGAATATTTGTACTGATTTAAAATGAGGTACAATAAATGTCATTCATTGCTTAAAAAAGAAGATATGTCAGCGTAAAACAATTTCTGTTTCAAACATTTTATCGAATACGCGGAACAAATAAAATGCACTTAAGATTCATCTGAAAAATAGCTAATTTTGACTCTGTGGTCTCCTCATCTTCTTCTCTTGTAAGTATGATTGAACAGTTTAAAAATAGTAGAGATCTAGACATCGTGGTTCTGACTATTTTCTTTTGTATTTGGACATGCTAGTGTCTGCATATTTGACGTGCTACTACTGGGACTTGGAGTCTGGAACCGGTGAAGTGTAAGGCCAGGGTCTCTGCCTCGCAGACGGCAAGAAGGGGGTATACTGAAAGGTTCGGTACCTGTGCACCACCGTCCGTTGTCTGGGACAACCGTCGTGGAAGTGACCAGCAGGATACCTCAGCCGCGATTCCCTGGATTTCTTGGGCGTCTGGAGCCGTGCAAGACAACCGTCGCCTAGCAGCTACTGTCCGTTGCCTGGGGCAACCGGTGTGAGCAGCAGTGCAAGCGGGCTAGAGACAGTGTGTCGGAGAGCCACCTTCATCGTCACGTCGTTGTTGCCTGGGGCAACCGTAAGCGACTAACAGGGACTTCGCCCAGAGTGCCAGTGTGTCAGTACGATTCTGTGGCTGTCGAAGGAGCAGTCAGTCTCGAGGCTGGGTGCGTGTCCCGGTGTATCAACGTGAGAGGAGATTCAGTCCTCCTGGTTTAAACTCAGATGTCGCAGCAACACCAGTGTGTGAGAAAATTGCCTTTTGTACACATATCTTAAACATGATGGTTTTAGTCTCGTTTTGATCATTGTCTTGTGCAGGGCCTTTTGTCAGGCCACTTTATTCATATCCGAGTTTAACTGACTTCTACTTACTTATCTTTGAGTTATTGTGTTAATAATAATTTGTTGTGTGCTGTACAACGGTGTTGTCAATGTGTTGGCACGCATGAGCGGATACAGTGGTCTGTGTTTGCTTGTGCGTGGACGTGCGAACTGCGAGTGAAAGGGTGGAGCAGGGTGAAAGTCGGGAGTGAGGCGAGCCACAGCTAGTGTCCCCTTTTTCCCTCGGGCGTTTAGTCCGGCCTTCTCCCCGCAGTTTTGTCACAGGATGGGTAGCCAGTGTAGAAAACGAAGGAGAGGAGTGACATGGTCCCGTTTCGTGGCTCTGGAGTTCTGTACTTTCTGGAGTTCGTGAAGAAGGCATTCAGGGCAGCCGGCAAGTAAGGAGTTGCAATAATCAAGCCGACAAAAAACCAAACACACAGACGAGAGAGTTGGTAGCGCGCGTAGAGAGAATGTGACGGATGGAACAGAAGGAACAGACTGGGCCGAATACTGAGCTTTGGGGGACCCCACAAGAAAGTGAAACAGGGCGAGATGTTTCACCATCAACGAACACAGTGCGCGTGCTATCAGTGAGATAGTGCAGGTCCAGAAATGTATGTGTATTATGATCTACTGAAGTGTTGTCAGGTCAATCAGCAAATGGATCAGCTAAAGTTTTTGTTTAAGGTAACTGATTACATAACAAAAGCCACATAAAACAAGAGATTTACTTTCAAATAAAAATAATGGTTAATACAAAACACGCACGCACACACACTCCACACACGCGCACACACACACACACACACACAATCTTGTGTACATCTTGAGTAAGTGGAAGTGAAAACCGGTAACTTCCACTAGACGTATTTTTTTCTTTTCCTGTTGATCAATAAGAAACTCTAAATTGTGTATTTTTTTTCTTGCTATCATTTTATATTTACTCATTCCCTGATGCTCAAACCCTAAAATTCTGTCTTAACTGCCTCTGTACATATGTTCTAAGTCGTGGTTCGTGGAATAAAAGCCGACTGGTTGATCTCCCTATTAAGACCACTTTCAGTTAAGACCTGCTTTTGGTGGATTCTAGTCTTAATAGAGAGGTTTTACTGTATAAAGAAAGGCTAAAGCAAATGTTAGAGCTGTATCACATGTCAATAGTACTATAAGGTGTTAAAGTGAGCAAGCGGTAACACAAACGAGAAATTATGAGAACGAACTAATAAATGTTGAGAGCTGAGTAACTTTGTTTCATCGAAGCTGTTTCTTAGGAAAATAGTCTACGGTTGCATTATCATCTTGGAATATTTAGTCAAGAATGTTAAAATGGGGATTGTTTGCAACCTCCCACATGCGACTCACACCGGTAAACTTCTGTGTTCTGAATGTAGATGCAACTGCCATGCACCTGTGGATGGGGTTTTGACCGCGTGCGCTTTGTAATAAAACTAAAACTGGGATAGTCTCACTATATTTATCCAATGTGATGTCGAATTCCATTGTGCAGTTTGACATACGTGTCACTGACACACTGACCTTGTCCTCTCCTACAGCCAGGCGCCAATACAAACGTATAAGTTTGAGACGGGTTAACTGCTATACCAGGGGTGGGCAAAGATCCGGCCCGCCTCGCCGTTTCATACGGCCCGCCAAAACATATAAGATTTTTTTAATATTCACAAAATTTGACAGTTTTCAACCGAAACTCAGATTCCACTTTTATGCGTTTTACCGTGAGAGCCGGCAGCGCGCATGCGTACTCAATGCGGAAATCCCCGCCTGCAGCACTCGGAAACCCCCATATCAGTACACGTTGCCGACATGAGTAGAAGCATGAATCCTTCAAAAAAACGTTAAGTTGATACGGAATGTCGAGTGTTTAATGAAGAATGGACACATAAATATTTCTTTTGTAAAACGGACGAGAAGGCTGTGTGCTTACTGTGTTGCGAAACGATTGTTTCAAGGAGTTTAATTTGAAGCGACACCATCAAACGAAACATCGCGAATTTGGCAGCAAATTTTCTGAAGAAGAACGCAAGAAAAAAGCCGCGGAGTATGTTGCAAAGCTCAAGAAACAACAGACTATATTTTCCAAACAATCAACCATCCAGGATAGTGCAACGGAGGCTAGTTTCAAGGTAGCATATAATATTGCAAAATGCAACAAGCCCTTTTCAGACGGGGAGTTCATAAAAAAGTGCATGGTCGATTGCGCAAGTGTCGTGTGTCCAGAAATCAGAAATACATTTGAAAACATTTCATTATCAAGGCGGACTGTCGGGCGGCGCATAGAGGCCATCAACGATGAACTCATACAACAGCTGGACACTGCAAGCCGTGCTTTTGTGTGGTATTCATTGGCACTAGATGAGAGCACAGATAATGAAGACACCACACAACTGCTCATCTTTATCCGTGGAATTGACAATACTTTTACCATCACAGAAGAATTGTTAAGCATGGAATCAATGAAAAATACATACAACAACTGGTCAGGACTTGTTTGAGTGTGCAGTAGACTGTGTGGAAAAAAGAGGATTGTCATGGGATAGGATGGCCAGTATCACCACAGATGGAGCTAAAGCCTTCACTTGCAAAAACATAGGAATGGTGAAACGTTTGAAAGACAAATTAACAAATGAAAATCCAGGCAGTGATATTTTATCATTTCATTGTATTTTGCATCAAGAAAGTTTGTGCAAATCAGCATTGGATATTGAGCACGTGATTGAACGTGTGATAAGTGTTGTGAATATTATTAAATCAAAAGTGCTCAACCACCGGCAGTTTAAGTCTCTGCTGGAGGATTTGGCGGCAGAATATGAAGACGTTCTTTACCACAACAATGTTAGGTGGTTGAGTCTGGGCAAAGTGCTAAAAAGAGTCTGGGCATTGAGGGAGGAAATCATTGTTTTCCTGGACATGAAGGAAATTTCTTGTGAATTCAAAACCAAAATGGGGTGTGAATAGTGGATGTTCGACTTCATGTTTGCTGTTGATATGTTCGAGAAATTAAATGATCTGAATGTGACGTTTCAGGGAAAAGGTTTGTTTGCTCATGAAATGTGGACACATGTGAAGGCTTTTAAGTTAAAACTGAGACTCTTTGCTCAGCAAACAGGTGAAGGCAAGTTCCGCCATTTCCCTTTGCTAGAAAAACAGAAAGTGCCTGGGAATATAGCAACCAAAGTTAAGGGCTATTTGAAGAACTTGGAGGAAAAAATGGAAAGACGATTTCAAGATTTTAGGAACACTGAGCCAGAATTGAATATTCTGGCTTATCCATTCACTGCTGATCCGGGTGCAGCACCTGATGAGCTGCAGTTGGAGCTGATCGACTTGCAGTCAGATCGCGCAATGAAGGAAGCGTTCAGTTCCGCGAAACTAGTGGATTTCTACAAATCTTTGTCTGCTGACAAATTTCCTCACCTGAGGAAATTTGCAATGAAGATGTTTTCACTGTTTGGGGTCCACGTACATATGCGAGCAAAGCTTTTCGTGCATGAAAATTAACAAGAACAAATACAGAGGTGCACTGACTGACACAGACTTGAAGGCAGTGCTGAGGATATCTACCAGCAACCTCAATCCAGACTTTAAAAGGATTGTGAGAAATTGTGACAGGCTGCATTTGTCCCATTAAACTGATTAAAGAATAAGATTAATATATTGATATGAATTGTCTTTATTGTTTATTATTATTTAATGTTTCTATAATGGAAAAGAAATGCCAATATTTAATGAACTGGGCAGTTTTAAAAAGGTGCGGCCCTCCGCTAACTTCCGCCGACACAATGTGGCCCCCGAGCCAAAACAATTGCCCACCCCTGTGCTATACAATTGATTTGTGCAAAGTCTTCGTGAACATCACGGAGCATGGTGCTGAGTGACACATGACTGATCATGAATATCTTTTCAGCATTTCCAGAAATTAACTGTATATGCGACGTGAGTTTGCGGATGCTGCAGCTAGCTAAGCCGTGGAGCTGATACTATTACCACTTGGCACTCTGCCAAAATCAGGTGTTCAGAATTTTAAAAAAGCATAAAGCTATGCCTTTCATTTTCAGTAAAAAAGAGTACCATTCAATTTCACAATGCTGTCTGAAAGGTGATAGTTAATGTGAAATAATATGCTTATGCCCTTAGGCCGAAAACAATACAAAATGAAAGTGTACTAAAGATGGCAACGCATTAACGAATGGCGAGCGAGCACGCACACGCACGCACACACACACACACACACATATATATGGACGTGTCATTCAAAATAGAAGAGAAGGACAATCTGGGGATCGAGTTGCTTTGACCGTCAAGATATATCAGCTGAACGTTTTGGAATTTCCAGTATTTAGTATAAATTATTGTTCCTCAGCTGTTTTATTATTTTTTTGTTTTCATAGCAGTGATTTTCAGCTATTTTTCCTTTCGTTGGTTAGCTGACTATATATACTAATAGATCTACAGTTGGACTTTTATATCTTTTGATGAACAAAACAACATGTAGAGTGTGATGATAAATAACATAATGACATTATAATAATAATTAGCTTAGTTCGATCTTACGTTTGATACATTTCATTAAAATTAAACACGTTCATTCTGCACATTTTTTTGTCTGAATCGAAATGGTAACTACTTAAAATACTGCTGAGACTGAAATGGAAAAAAACTTACTTGACTTCTGTTGCTGCTGTCGACATGAAGTTGTGATGTCAGCACGGACGTACGTACGTGTAGCCTGTAGGGAGGAAATCGTAGCTCTTAAATGCTTCTTTCCTAGTGGTAAATCGACACATATTTCGCAACTGCCTAGAAAAATAAAACTTATTTCGTAATTAACAGAGATTTCCTTCCACGTGTTATCATATAAACAGTATTTGCGGAACACGACTGATCACTTACGGAATCTACAGAGCGAGCAGACGACACTCAGTGGAAGATGGAAAGGGCCAATCAAAAGTCTCGGCTATGTATGCGCGCGCACCGGCTGTTCACTGAGGAACCTTCTTACGCGAGCGCAAATGAGTTCACCACTCAATCGTGTTTTCCGACATCCCGTACGGCTGGCACTGGAGATGAAATCAATGAAATATGTGTGTATGTGTGTGTGTGTGTGTGTGTGTGTGTGTGTGTGTTCCTGCAAACACGCAAGATTATGTCAGGTTTGGGGAAAGCTCGTAGCCTTGGTTTACCTTGTGCCAAGCCACTCCCAAGCAAACTTCAGTGTACTTAACGCGTGCACAGCAACTGATGTTGCTCTGAGTTTCTTTAAAAATTTTTTTTGGTTTTGTTTGCTTCGGTGATTGAGCTTTCCTGCCTCCAATTTTGAGGAGCAGCGTCACGGAAATCTCAACAATTTAGACCTTTCAGTTGACCTGTAGCTCCCATGCAGTCACGCTTCTGCATGTCTCCCAGCAGTGGAAGACACAAACAAGAAGCGCACTGGAGCCATGCAGGGCCTTCAAAAACGCGGCACCTAAGCTGTGGAATGCTCTGCCATTGTCACTGTCCACCATCAACACAGCAACCACGTTTCGGAAAAGACTGAAGACTCATTTGCTTACTTAAGACAGACTTAAACAACCTATACCGCCACTTCTGTCTTTATTATCTTTTACTTTCCTGATGGTTTTTTTTTCTTCTCTTATTCTGTTTTTGCTGCGCAATGAGCATTCTTTTGACTGGATACCTGCGCAATATAAATCGACATCATCATCATCATCCTTACAAAGCTGCGTGAGCGTAGTCACAATGACGATCGATTCATTTCATGTAGGAATTGATACGCATTATATGTGTGAGCAGTGTACAATAATCAAGAAATCATTACAAAATACTACCCATCTTTGTATACTTTCTTGAGACTTTCAATATTATTTGCGCCCCAATTCCTCTTTTGTCTTCTAGGTTTGTCTTTTATTACTTGTCTGCAAAGTTGTTATTCTCTTCTGTCCATGTCTTCTACTTAAGTGCTGAAAGCATGCTCCTTCGTCAGCGTGATTATGTGCTATATAAATCACATACTATTATAATTATCAATTCAGACAAATACATTAATTTACATCAGACAACAGATTCTTGCCTTCACTGTTTTGCTGTTTGTGTGTTGGTGAAATTTACTGCAGCACTTAATAATTGTTTCTTATTTGGTAAATTACAGCTGAAACTATAGCAAATCTCAGCAAAACACACTTTTTTCTAATTATTTAACACAGTCAACAAGTCTATTGCAGCAAACTTATCCAGTCAGGCAAACAGGTGTCAGACCCAGAGTGTATCCATGATGTATGCATGCAAGTACCTCAGTGTGGTTATGCTTTATATTTATATAGTTAATACTTTCTGAAGAAATACAGGCAAAAAATTAAATGCAGGAAAAACTGCTTTAATAGTCGTGCAGCTTTTTTTCAAAACAAGGTAGTAGTTCAAACAAGCATAAAAAAGAATATAACATTAAAATTTTTGTAACTGTTTAACCTATTTGCTATTATAGTTTATTACTCAAGTACAAAGCTTAGCAAGTTTTCAGAATCACAGCTATACTATATTTTCTTTTTCTTCTGTATTTTTCATATTTAATAAAGCCACCTATTTGATTTTCAGTATCTTCATTGTCTGATCTTTAATTCTATTAAACAACTTATTTTTGACAAAGTTCAGTCATAACACTTGATCAGTTGTATAATCAGTATAAGAATAAATGCTTATAAAACATTATTATTGTGCTTGATATCACATCAAATTGCAAAACTTGCAAGATTTTCAGTCAGTTTGTGTCAAGGCCTTGAATCATCTTGTGCATAGCACATAACGACTTCATCTGATGTAACCTGTAGGGTTCCATGGATTTTGTCTTTGCTCATTAAATCCCCAAATCATTTCATAAGGATATGGCGTATTTGGCTTAGACACGGCATCTAGTGCTGACATCTGCAACCAGAAAATTTGTTATGACTAACAGTAAGTGTCTGTTATCAGACCAAAAACCTTCATATCCCAATAAAACATCTCTCTTTGCTTACAAAATTATAGGGAATTACAGCACTTTTAAAGTATCATCAAGCGAGGTCATGAACATGCAAGTAAAAATTCAGCAGAAAAATGACGTTACAAAACACTTTTCCAATGCATTAAAAATAAAGCACAATCCAAACTCCTAACATCTGACTTTTTTTAAATGTAAAGTTTAGGCTAATTGACAATACATAATGGCCAGGCTCAATACCTCTTCTGCTGTTAGTTCCCAGCCATTAGATGCACCCATATTATCATCAAGCTGTGACGTCTTTGTTGCCCCGATGATCACAGAGGACACTACAGGCTTCTGCAGCAGCCACCGCAGTGACACCTGTGCCATGGATTTTCCTGTGGAAAAAAATGTTTTTAAATAAAAATTGATACGCTTCATTGTCTTTAACATGGTCAGAAGAAGGATGAGAAAAGTTTTAATGACATCAGATGTCAGCAAGTCCAATGATTTTTTTTTTAAAGTTATCACCTGTCCACACAAATGTCTAAGTCCATGCAAGCGTACCTTTTGCCTTAGCAATGTTTTCCACAGCTTCCAAAACCTTCCAGTTGTATGGATCATCAACCTTTTCCCAAGACGGTGCTGCTTGTAGATTTAACGGTTTGTCTGCTGACCAGCCCAACCGTCCCTCCTGGGGCTTCTCACCTTTACGGACCTTCCCGGTCAAAAATCCTCTGAGAAGGATTAAGAAAGACAATCCTGTATTTTGATGCAATAAGGAGGATGCAGACCCTAATCTGATGTTACATTTTGTTCAAATTTAGACACTGCAGGATAGCACTTCCTGATCATTTAATATATTGTGACAGCTTATTTGCACACATTTTAGGATCCCATCCCATGCACAAGCACTCATTCACACTTACCCTTTCAATGGACTCCAAGGCAACACTCCTAGGCCCTTGAGCTTGCAGACCTGAAAGGGTTCAAGTTCGGAATCTCGGTTGACCAGACTGTACTGTTGCTGTAAATGACAATCATATTAAACATAAACTGAAGCTACTTCCATACTGATCAGATTTATATAGTGTATAATTAAGCTCATGAAGCAGCAGAGATCATGTTGTTGTGACCATGATTATCCACGATATAAATCACACATTTATTAGTATTATATAAGCCATTAAGGATGAGGCATATCATACTGCTAGAATGTAGCATCAGGACAACTAAGAATTTAATATGCTGGCATTGTTTCACTTGGAAATATTTCAATATCAACAGCCTCTAGGACAGCTTTTTATGACTATTCGTTGTGTTTGCAAACTCTGAGAACATTCTAATCACTTCATGTTGGTGCTGTGAGTTGTTATCATAACCTTTATCAATTAATTTTAAGATAAAGAAGTATTCATATAAGTCAACAGATGAGTCAGACATTTTAATGACCTACATCACTAATTTCAGATTAGCTATAGGAAGAGTGGGGGAAGAAAAACTTTTTCCATCAACCTGAAGAGAAACATGGGCATTCAATCCCAGCTCCTTGGACAAATCCACAATCTGTTGCAGCTGCCAGCCTGTGACATTGCTGGCACCCAGGTATCGCACTTTGCCACACCTGACCAAGTCATTAAGAGTCAGAAGCGTCTCCTCCAGTGGAACAGCATCATCCCAGCCATGAGTCTGCATCACAAACAGGCTTCAGGGTTATTGTTCATTTTCCTACATTATTGCTTCACATTTTTAAGCAAACTCAATAACATTCACACTATTGTGCAATAATATCTACTGCTGTGTTAGCACATTACCAGCCAACATCCTGCAAAGCTTACTTAGACTCCATATAATGTTTGCTTGCTCCCTCACACACATTCTTCATTATTCACCCTTTACTGACAGACCCCGAGTACTACCTTTTTATTATGCCCCTTCAGTCTGTTTACTCACACTACCATTCAATACAACAGCACAAGAAACTACGGGATAGAGTCTGTTGTTGCAACTAAAATTTGTATACACCTACCAGTGCACAAGCAGCCAAACATGATAATTAAATTTCCAAGTGTTGTACAAACATTTTGTTATCATCTGAATGGCTTTTATGTCAAAAAATAGCAATGGACTGAGGAAAAAAAAAAGAAGACTTGACACAAGCACCTAACAAAATGTTTGGAAAGCAGTCAGTACAATATGGGTCAGCTCGCATTCCAGATTTTTGCTCACCTGATACAGGTCAACATAATTTGTTTGCAGCCGCTCCAGACTTTCATCAATACTTCTTGTAATGTGCCTTCGGCTCAGCCCCATTGCATTAGGATTTTTCAAGTCCATTTGGAATCGAACCTTGGTGGCTATTACAATGCGATCTCTTTCTTGGCTGATGACAAAAATAGGATTATTCTTTTGCTGAAACACAATGTTTCTATTTAAATAAAGTTCTGAACTATATAAAGAAAATTGTTTTTTAACATCAGTATATACATAAATTATATAATGGTTATCAATTAATTAGGAATTAATGACAGTCTGAATGAATTATGAAATTTTCATCATACAATTAAATGCAATTATGTTTTTTGGTGAAGTCTACCGTAAAACAAACTTTCAAGAAAAATCAGATCTGAAAACCTCACCTTGAGAGCCATTTGCCAACAATTCTCTCCGATGCACCTCGACCATAGATATTTGCAGTGTCAATGAAGTTACCTCCCCAGTCCACAAAACGATTGATGATTTCAAATGCTGCTTCCTCTTCTTTCTGTCCTGGCATGCCAAACTGTCAATAGAATTTTAGAAGGTTTTAATCATATGGCCATGACCATAGCTTACACTTGTAGGAAAGTGAAGTATCAGAACCCTGTTTCATCTAGGGGTGAACTTTAGTGAGGTTGGTGCTTGTCTCCTCTCTCTGGCTGCCTTACCTCCCCCAATCCTCTACTGACAGGTACACAATCTACAGCTGGGTCTACTGGGGTAGGTATGCTGCAAGGTGTCAAATCTGCTGCTGCAGGCACAGTGAAGTTTGAATGTGATTATCACCAGGCTATTCGCTTCCCTTGTTGAAAGCTGTACTTTTGTCAAGAACTGTAACAACTCACAGCAATTCAACTGCCATAGTAGATGCTACAATAGCTTTAACTAGATTATTAACCCAACCACTATTTCAAAGGGTTTAGAAACTGCTACTGGATTAGCAAGAAGGTACTGGAATATGGAATATACAATGGTACTGAGGGAGAAATTATCTAATATAAGGAAAAAATATATTTAATAATAAGATAAGAAAAATGAGAAATATGCAGATAGAAGAATGGAAGAAAGTAGAAACAATCTTAAATATCACCCACATTGGATTCTCCAAATGTCATGGCACCTAGGCAGATGTTGGACACCCGAAGTCCTGACTTGCCCAGGAAGTTGTACCGACATTTGGATGTCTCAGGAATGCTTGCCATTTTGATGTCACACTTGTTTTTGTTTACTAAAAGAGTCAAAATAAAAAACATCAATGTGTTAATTCAATTTGGTTAATGGTTATGACTGCAATAATATTTTTTTCATTGTCGAATTTGTTCTAATACCACCACCAAGTACAGATTTCATATGAATTCAGTACTAAAGAAAAAATAAAAAAGATGATGAACATTTGTGTTTAAAAAGATGCTTATGGTGAGATAAGAAATAAGAAAGCATTTCTTTCTTTTCCCTCACATCCCTCCTTTGTGTGTGTGTGGATAGGTGAGTGGCTGAATGTGCATGTTTTGAGAACTTGAAGGGCTATATTTTTATTTTGAAGTTGTGTTCATAATACAAATTTTAGTCCATTAGGGTATGCAACCACATGTGAAATGTGCATTGTAAGAACACACACATCAGTGGAAGCTTGATGCTTACAGTAGAGCACAGATGTACAAAATGCCATGTTGTCATGGACACTGTTATAGCAACCAGTTCTGTCATACATATTTATCATGAACATTTTGATTTATTTTATCTGCACATACACCTTTTGTCTTTTAAAAAGACATACATACACTGAACTGAGCATTTATTTTTCTATGCCTGGACTAATCCATCAGTGTCTTACTTGACTAGTTCATTTTTTAAAATCAATAATACATTGAAGTACAGGTATGTTTAAGGAAGGCCACAGATGCCACGACATAAAAGTGCAGAATTGTGCAGACGTGGCAGAAAACAGCGTTAAGGTTCGCAAAGTAGATGGTGATAGGGAGTTAAGGTTCCCTCATTTTCTTACGTATTGGTGAGTAGTTAAAATATCTCTGCCAAGAAAATGATGAACAACTTCAGGGCAATTTTGCACTGTGGAGGCATTGGTTTCTATAGTTGGAGCAGCTTATAGATATCTATTACATTACTTGCACTCATTGTTGAAACATTAAACAGGTTATTGCCAAACTCTGACAGTGTAATAATCTGTCGTCATTAATATCATTTAGGTATATAAAAAAGACAAACTGACCCAAACATTGCATACTCACAAAGAGTTGCTGCACACTGGAACTCACTGCATTTTAAATATGCACCAAATTTGAACCGTCAAGAACTGTATAGATAACAGTCTAAAACGTGTAGAACTATTTTACAGTTTTGATGGTTAACAAAATATATTGTTATCTGCCTAACACTCAGTTCCAGACAATATTCAAGTGACTTTATGAGGGGAAGCGACACACAGGCAAATGATATAGCCACGCAGTGCCCGCTATATACTACCATACATGCAGCCCCTTATTCCTATCCCCGAGTTACATACTATCCTTAACTCATTTAGTCATTTTGCAATATTTCTGTCATGTGAGCAATTATGCAACTACTCCATCTCTACACTGTTTACAGTCTCTATAGCCCTTCATACCTTAATTGGTTATCCATTGCATTGCTCGTACTTCATCTTTATGTTGTTCAGTGTGCCTACACGTATCTCACCCTCCATTTATCTGTTACCTAATGTTCATTTATAATTATATCTGGTCAGCGCAGAGTGCGACCTATCTTGGGCGTGATGCTGCACGATATATAGGTACACATATCATTATTATTAACAAAACCCCTCGCGGGTTTGAGCAAAGCATACAACCTGCACAAAAACAGACAACAGTATGGGTCACGTCACCCTAAGAAATGTCTAAAGCATAATACAGGTTAAAAAGCCGATTGCTGTTATCAACAATTAAAGCATCCTTTAAAATGGCTTTATTATTCCTGAGGATACTTATTCTGACAAAAATCAAAATTAATACATCAAAAACGGTGTCCGGACACTTAATCCCCAGACACTTAATCCCTATAGACACTTAATCCTCAAAAATGCCCCCAATGTTATAAATGTTAAAGTGAAGTATAATTTTAATTGTCAAACTTATTTTGATATTTACATGAAAATAATTATTTGAATTTGAATTAAATTTTTCATTCACTTCATAATTAAATTTTTCATTCACTTCATAATTAAATTTTTCATTCACTTCATAATTTCTTGAGTTGAAATTTCATTTTGAGGATTAAGTGCATGTCTGGGGATTAAGTGTCTGGGATTCATCAAAAACACATATTTACAGTTTCATACTAAAAAAAAGTGACACAACAACATATATTAACTACAATAAATTCGATTACGTCGACACAAGCTGTAGACCTCAACTAACGATCGAGTGATGTTGTGAAGTCTAGAAAAAAATTTTTTTTTTTTTTGAGAACCATACAAACCAACCTTAACAAAGCGCGGTGACTTTCCCACTGCATACACGTCTCGACTGTAGACGGTCCACTAGCTGCCGTTGGACTGAAAAGTGCAAGTCATGCACGTCGCGTTTTATAGTTCATATGTTTGAGGTCAAGGTTGACTTTATTTGTTTTCGGGGAGTGAATGCACGCAGACTGTTAGTATAAAGGCCTATTCTCACGCTGCAATATACCGCACTTAGCAGGACCTTTCCGAGTTTTGCACACGGCTGGGTGGGGGCTTTACATCGAGGTTTTCACGGATAGGACGCGATTCTATTTTCTTGCAGAGCCTGACCTACATTACATGGTGTAGCCAATCGGAATGCTTGAACACAGTCGCCTCCCTTTTACCTCCAAATTAAGAAATGGCGATGTGGTCAGAGGAAATGTGTACGAGTATGATTTGTATGTGGGAAAACTACCTGTGACTGTTCGACACTGCCAGTCCACAGTATCTCAACCGGGATAAGGCCAAGAATGCCTGAATTGAAATTTCTCGTGCTCTGGGCAGCCTCCATCAGATATAAAAGTTCTTCAAACGTTGCAGACGACATTCGCAAAAAGCGTCTGCATTCTCTCGAGTCTTCCGAAGATATTTCTTTTAGAGGACATGAAAATAAGGCATCTAAGCGACTCCTTCGCACTACCCACCCCTTACCCACATCTTTTTTTTTTCTTCTTTTCTCTCTGCCTACTTCATCAGACAATGTTATTAACGTAGCAGCAGTAGCTTCCGAAAGTATCTGATTGTCTGCCATTTTGTCGACTACTCACAATGCGCTGCGCGGATGACGTCACCTAGCAGGACACTAGCCAGTGGCCTTGCTACGTGAGAGTAGAACGGTGCCTAGCAGGCAAAATCTTGTACGTTCAAACCCTGAAAACATTGCAGCGTGAGAATAGGCCTTAAGGTAATAATGAATTAAACTGCAATGTCATTGATAGGCAGATTAGACTGCAGTTCTTTTCAAGGATTATCTTAGAGTGCTCATATCGTGCAAGGTTTAATATCAGCCAATTTATCTCACAAAGAATTCTGACATTTTTTGCGAGACGATCTGCGGGAGGCTGAAAGTCTACATGTGTGCAAACTATAATCTTGTTCGATAAATAAGGTTCGCCAAAAGCTGTAGTAAAAAAAAACAAACCAAAACAAAACAACAACAACAAAACTCAACACACAGCATGCTAGGCAATTGCTTTACTGCGAGGTCAGTTTTGTAATAATTGTAGATCATGTAATTACTAGACTTCCGGCGTGACGTGTCCCTGTAACAGGTTTTTGACTCGGCAAGACTTGCACCACATCGGTACAATTGAGATCAGTTCATGCACTGTAAGAGTACACGGGGATGATGGGTGGCGTGGGATATATAGGCGCCCAGCAGAAATCCTCTTCCGCGGAAATTAACTCAAAGATTAACTCTGTGCTATTTAAAATTGTTAACGATCGAATTAGGAAGTTCTTTCATACTACGTTATTTTCAAATTAATATGTAATTCCAACAAACTTGCAAACATTTTCATTCTTTGTCACTCCCCCTTGCATGTGTATGTGGATATGTGTGTCTATGTGTATTTAGAAGTGTGTGTGTGTGTGTGTGAGAGAGAGAGAGAGAGAACGTACAGCTTTAATTCCTTTTTTAGTGCACAAGTACTGGCACAAGGGGAGGGACATTTTTTTATATTTTGCATTGTTGTTGCTTTAAATGCATTATTGTTTCATTAATAACCTTCCTATTTTAATTAAAGTGGAGTGTTATAAAGATCGACTGCGTACAGTATTCCATCCCACACAAGTCCTTTCTATGCTAGACTAGGACATTGACCATGGTTCAGAGAAAAAGATATCACAATCAGTATCACGATGGATTACAAGAATGACCGAAATCAGACTGGTAACCACAGTCCACTAACACGTACGTACGTACAGCAGACTGAGCAGTCGAATGATCTAGCAGTCTGCGGCTCACGACCTGTGTGATGACTAATGGGGGTGGGGGGGGCGGGCGAAGGCGATCATTTTTTTTTAAGTTTCTCACATCTCATATCGGTATTGGGCAAATTATAGCTTGTTAAAGGGGCGGGGGGGGGGGAGGGCCGAACGTACATTTTTTCGTCGGGGCTTGCAATGTCTTATTTAAAAGGCTGCACCAAACGTATAGTTTTGATCGACTCACTGCATGATCCACCGCGAAGTTTTATAGCTTCCAAAGATTTGACTGTTGATTTGATACGCCAAGAAAATGCTTTTGCTATGTTTTCGTGCTTGTGTAAGTGCAAGACTGACATTACTTTTGAATCTTGATCAGGTGAAGAACGTTTATTATTTCCCATCTAAACGGACTGCAAGAAAAGTTTCAGCATTACTTTGCGGAAATTGATGTGACTAAATATTATTGGATTCGTAATCCATTTCTGGCTAATCCAAGCACCAGCGGGTTGTCTACGCAAGAAGAATAGCAGCTCATCGACCTCTCGAGTGACCATATCCCTGAAAATGGTCTTCCAAACAACACCATGCAGTGCCAACATTCTGGATTGGCGTCAACGGTGAACATCCTCTCCTTTCTGAGAAAGCAATGTAAGATCTTGTCGTTTTTAACTTGGTATAGGCCTATGTGTGAGCAAGGATTTTCAGCATTGGCAGCACTGAAGTCTAAACACAGAATACGTAAGGACGCAGAGGCTGATCTGCGAATAGCAGTGGGTACAAACATCGCACCCATGTTCGCTTCTCTACGCAGAATTAATTAAGCAGGCTCAACCTTCTCATTAATCAAGGCGAGTGTCCAATAAAATTACCAAAATACAATTTATTAGCACCGCAGAATTTTCTTTCGTAAAATTTCATTGGCAATTTTACTTCTTGCAGATACGAACTTTGTTTTTCCGGGGTGTATTGATTTCCTCAACGCGGCGTTCGCGGTCAACTAAGGATCCTTAGGATACAACACCGGAAAAACAAAGTTCGTATCTGCAAGAAGTAAAATTCGAAGCGTTGTCAAGGGGCACAAAAAATCTGTTGTATTTCCATTGTGTTTATAGATCCATATTTGTGTATTGATCAAGTGTAAACTACATTATTACCAATGTTTAAAAAATTAAACTCTTAAATTAGGAGACGTCTTTACACTTTCCAAGTAGGACCTTTTATACTTTATAGTATACCGTTTTCGCGAGAGGCGTCTGCAACAAGATCGACTCAAAACGCTCTCTTGGCCCCTGCTGGAGGAGCTTACCTGGCTCCCCCATACCCCCTAATATTAGGCTAAGGGGAGCATGCGGACATACCCTTTTTCGTCTGGGGGGCGTCACAAGTAAAAGGTTGAGAAACACTGATTGATTCTAGCTATTATTTGAACATCCACAATTCAAAGATGCTCTGAAAACCTGGATCAAGGGCTAGACCTTATTACCACTGTGGCTTTACACCAACCATCAGCTGTGTCTCAACCTCAACCCCAGGCTAACAGCAGAAGATAGAGAAATTAAAACTACAGTATTCAATTGCAGCACCCTTTACCATGCCTTTTTAGCTCATTGTGATGTCCTTTATTCATTACACATTTCAGATTCTACAGTTGAACAATGGAACTCCTATATGCAAAATGGAAGGAAATATTCTGCACAAAGCCCTTGGCAACTTCTAATATTTCCACACCAAAGAAAACATAATCATTAAAAAACAAAACAAAGTACACTGTTAATAAATGTTGATGTTTTATTACATTTTTATGTGCATTTATATTTTCAAATGTACAATTTGTTAATAATGGAAAAGATACCATCATGAATAGAAACTGAACCAAAGTTTATATAGCACACTCACACACTAAATTAGAAATGGCTACCAGTATTCAACTTTGAATAGTTTTTCTCAGTCTCCAAAATGTTTTAATTCATTAGCTTATACAAATAAACCCGTTTACACTAAACAACTGATCTTACTTTCACTCATTTTTTTAGATATGATCTAACTTCATTTTCATACACCAGATTAGAAACAAACAATTGTGACAGAGATGCACTGCAATAACTCCTCTAACAATTTCCCAACCAGCTGAATAATTCTATTGCTGAATGTATCTAATGTACATGTAAAGAGCCCTTAGGAACAAACGTTCACGCTGAATTTTTTTTCCTTCTTTTGTATGCTCTCAGGAAATCATTAAACAGTGCATGCTGAACTGCTAATTATGAAACATTAAGAGATTTCATCTGCTTCCAGTCAATGAAGAATGCTATTTTATAAAATAGGTGTTACGACTTAAAAATTTGTAAATGCCACAAGTGGTC
Organism: Marisa cornuarietis; assembly: GCA_004794655.1. Classification (NCBI taxonomy): domain Eukaryota; kingdom Metazoa; phylum Mollusca; class Gastropoda; order Architaenioglossa; family Ampullariidae; genus Marisa; species Marisa cornuarietis. The sequence goes on from SMMW01000533.1 coordinate 443,514, forward strand.
AAAACAGAGCACTATCTTTTCTCTAATGTTTATACTTTCAAGCAGTAGCTAATGATGAAGTCATTCCTGCTGAGTACACTGAATTTTATTTATCCTTGCATATCCTTTCACTCCCACGTCTTAGTCTCTCATGCGCACGTGTCTGCAGTCACAAACAGATGAGTACATAAGCATGCTATGAGTCAGGATAACATTGTCAGACCAGCTCTTTCTGCTGATAGCTTTGTGCACCGTCTAAGACACAAATAAAGGCAAATTCTGAAGCATACTCTTAACCATATTCACAATTTATTCTAACCAAAGCAGTTTCACTTCCTTTCCAGCAGTTCAAAAGAACAAATGAAAAATTTCATGTGACAGAAATTAAGTTATACCCAACTTTACCAGAAAACATGATTTTCTAAGGAAGCATGACAAAGCAGATTATACAACAAATCTATTGTTTAAAGAAAATGGTAAGAAAAATACACCTTGATTTGTCGGAAAAGATATCACTGCATCTTGGAGAATATTTTTACCTAACATTTTGCAATCATAAGGATAATGCTTTGGGCTGTATGAGCAATGCTGAGATATGCAAAGTGGTAAGAGACTGTTTCTAAATTTTTGTGGTTCTAAATGTTGTCCTGAACAAAACATGAAATTTTGTTTTTAAAAACGTTCGTCAAATGCCCTGCTCTTTCTCCTGCAACCCTCAACCACTAGTTCCCAATCATCTCCTGCAAATAAAAAAACTAAAAACAAAACCTGTTCTGAAAGTCTATTCATCACAGGGACACTCCCTCTCTGCCAAAAATTTGTCAAAGATTTGTCTCACTTTATGTATTCACTCTACTGGATGAGAACAATTTTTCAACATTTGGCTCTGAGTTTGCACTGTGGAGTCAATCATCACAGGCAAACTCGTGGCAAGAGTTATACAATATGGATGAGTGTTGAAATGTCAAAACCACCTGAAAGTAGATGGTTGTAAGGAAGCACATACAAAGGTAAAATATAAGCTAAACAGGTACTAGTAAAGGGATGAGAAATATTTGACCTGAAAAATAACCTCCAAAAATCAGTGAAACATCAATTCTTGTAAAACAAAAAATAAACCAACCTCTTCAAAAAAAAAAAAAAAAAAAGAAAAGGGGAGAGGTGGTCATTATCCCAGATCAGACAACATTCAGCACCAGTGCACTACTGTAAAGTCCATATAATCCATGAAAATATGCTCCATTAAACACTCTGAGTAGCATGCAAGGCAAATGAATACAAAAGGTCATCTGTGCCATTAAGAAGAAAAAGAGTAAGTCAAATAAATAGGACAAATATCACATGGAGTTAAAATAAACAAACTGATCCCTGGAGTTTATAATCATTTTCTGAAAGAAATTCTCCTGAGACCAAAGTTTAAGTTTTGTTTAAAAAATGCTACGTTCTGGCTAACATCATTTAAAGCCAGCTCTAAATTTTATCTTTTCTGAGATTATAGCCTCAAGTTTTTCTTTAGTTGATTAAGGCTATTTCCACAATTGAACACAATCCCATTAGAAAAGTAAATATTTTTACGTGTCTATCACAAGATGTACAAATGTTTTTACACTATGCTTTCACACACAAGCATAGAGTGCAAATCCCTCTTTCACAAACATGCAGAGCGAAACAAAGAAGATGCAATCCTGTGTTGTCTGTACATAATGGTCAAGCCTATTTCCACAACTGAACACAATCCCATCAGAAAAGTAAATATTTTTAGGTGTCTACCAGTCTAAATCTTCAATGAAAATGCTTCTTGTCTGTGTCTGAAAACAAGCATATGTAACTCTAAGACTTCAGAGGCAGTGGAGACAGCTTGAGTGACTCTGACCTTTTTCTAAGGTTAATATTTTAAACAATTAACACTTCATCAAACCTGATGTGCAGCCATCCTCCAAATGGGTGCATGTTGCGTAAAACGAAAATTTTTGCACTGATCAGCTTTGAACCTAGCCATAACATTAATTTTTTAAAGAACAGTTTAATGTGCAAATAGTCTATGAAAATAAATGGCTACTTTGAAAGATTATACCAAAGCCTGCTGAGATGCAGTCATTTCCCCCAAAACATCCAATTGACCACAATACTCATAGCCTATTCATTGGAACGGATACAGTGCTAATCAGGCATCCATCTGTTCACATATCACACATACACAAATCTTCCTTCTCCCATTGCCATTTAACTCCACCACACCACTCACTAGCACAAGATTTTATTTTAAAGAATCTCAAATGATGTAATATTATATCTGTAAACATACATCTCCAAATTTAGTATCACTCATTTTTGATTCTTCCTTCAACAAAATCCTATTCACAATGTGAATTCACTCTACAACAAGAATAAACTGACATACAACCAAGATAATTCTGCATCAAGGTTTTACTTGTCAGTATGATGTAATAGTGCTTACAAGCCACTTCCTCACCTCTGGACAGTATAATTGTCACTGTCATCAAACCATTAACCCTAGAGATCTAACTCCCCCCAACTGTCCTGGGCTACAGCTGTCTGTTCATGGATGCTACACGCCCACCTCTGCACTGCTGTCAGAAGTCAACTTAGTTTACTTGATCAGATACACCTTGCGTTCTGTCCAACTTCAACTTTTGTATAGTTCACATTTGTTATCATGAAGATCTTCGATAGCCATTTACAAGTCACATAAATGATGCGTATAAATATCTGAAACAGTAACAGCCCAAAGCTGGACAGTAAAGCACACATTTGAACAGCATTAGCATTAACAATTCACACCATGCTTGCAGGAATGACTACCGAATATTACAGACAAACAAGAAGATGGATGTGGGCAACTGTGAAACGCTAGGCACATCCACTGACAATGAATTTTGTTTCTGCAGTCTTCTTCCTAGACAACTATATGTTGTAAAGCACAGCATGTCTGCTGTATCTGCTCCATACTTCTAGTGCCATCTTCTTGCAAGCTATACAGATACTGAGAATCAGGGGCAAGGTGTCAAAGAAAGAGTGTCATGCTGGGTCACATGGGTCAACCAGATCAGCTTCAGCCACTTGACTGTGGCAGCCAGGGTTTCCTGGTTTCCTAAGAGGCTGATGACCTTGTTCTGTACAAAGTCATTGGTCTTGCATTCCCTGTATGTGATCTAGAATAGCCTCTTCAGTCAGGTGTCCTTGACTGCTTGGAAAGCAGAGTCCACGTTTTGCATCCATACAGCAGAACTGCGATTACAAGGACTTGGTAGCAAACCTGAAGGTACTGCTGTGCCAAATCCAGTCCAGCCAGGCCAATTACACTGTCATGATCCTGATGCGATATCTTCTGTGCAGCTGCTATTTTTGAAAAGCGTAGTTCGCATGTACTTGTGGCTATTCACCTCCTTGAGCTGTATTCCACTCATGTAAAGCTCTGCTTTGCCATTGCAGTAAGAGCCTTTGTTGGTTCTTTCCCACCCTGCTTGAACAGCTCAGCTGGGATGTTGTTAACATCCAGTAAAATCCCTCCCTTCAGACTATATAGTGCTCTCTTGAAATCTTCCAGCAAGACAGGTAGGTCTGCAGGCCTGATGGTTGTAGTCTGGCTGCTTTGGAGAATGAAGGCGTCTGTTGTCAGCTGAGAGTTATAAGCTAGTTGAAACAGTCGGTCCCCTGGTTTAGCAAAGCTAGGTAACAAGGTGGCTGTCTAAATACATCAGGGTATTTTGGAGGGAGGAAGTCGAAACTGAGGTGAAGAAAGAACTGGCTTGTGGAGGTACAGGATTTGTCATTCCATTTGTCACCACTGCCCAGGACAGCTGGCCTAATGGGCAAGTTTTGTCAACTGCTATGTCTATCTGGCTGTTCCACCTGATGACCAGTACCATTCATCAACTGGTACCAGTCAAGGGATGAATGAATGAAATTAATCAAAGGAATGGTAAAGGCAGCAATAACAAAGAAAGAGAATAAAATAGAGAGATAGGAAAGCATCATGACATTTTTCTTTTTACAGTTTTTGACATGGTTTCATTTTTTTGTTGCTGTTGCAATATCTACCAAATCTTAAAAAGTGTATCCCAGTGCCTTCCACAAGATGTACAAATGTTTGTACACTATGCTTTCACACACAAGCATATAGTGCAAATCGCTCTCTCACAAACATGCAGAGCGAAACAAAAAAGATACAATCCTGTATTGTCTGTACATAATGGTCAAGCTCTTTCACCCCAAAAATGATCTGCATTAAGTTTCATCAGTCGGACAACACACATAAATATCTTTCCACCTTGACTACAACTTCATTCAGTTATGTAAAGCTAAAACTAAAAAATTATCAGCATGCATGTTAAAAAAAAATATATAAGAATGACAGTGTCTTCGCAAAACTAATAAAACCTATACACACTAGACAGCTGAACCTTCTTCCTTCTTAAAACAAAGCCAGGATTTTTTCTTCAATATCTTGTGGGAACCAACAAAATTGTAGTCTATCATTAAGAATTTTTTTCTATAAAAAATAAAGCAATTTAAAAAAGATGTATAAATAACAAATAAAATTGTCAAAATAAAGCATGCTGTGTGCTCCAGGCACATAAAAATTCATCCACTGTCCCACCAAAGGTCATTCAAAAGCTACAAATAAATTAGTCTCCTACGAATTTACGACAAACTATGGTGGTAGGGTCCGGTTGAATCCTGAGCATATTAATATATTTGTAAGCCACAAAAGTTTCAAGGCCATAAAGATCACATGTTCACATAATTTTTCAAAATTGGCATATGCTGTGACCACAACAATTTCTAGCCTTCCATCTTTATCATGTATGTGTGGAAAAACCCAATAAAAATAAAGATAGGTTGATTTTACAAATGTAGAGTTTTGCATGCAAGTGAACCTTTCCAAAACAGTTTCCAAGATGGGAGCTCTACTGTTGTCTACTGCTTGTAGAGAGTTGTGACTTGGACCCTGATCTCTTTGCTTTGTGCAAATGTCCCAGGGATACAGCAGCAGGGGAGAGAAGCATGTAACATATCATTCTACCATCTCTTGGCACTGGGACTGCAAAGAGACAAATTACGGAACACTTGACAGCCCTTTAATCACCTCAAAAGAAAGGTGCACCTATACCCAGATGAAGAATAGTACTAGACTTTTAAAGCAGGCTTTGTAGTGTATGGGAAAAGTATCTGCAATTTTAAAGTCCACCACGTCATTAAGCTCTTGTAATATTATTTCATCTGGTGGTGGGTCAGTCAGCTTGTCAAGAGGACAGCTGTTCCAGTTTTGATCATTAAAGTAATGTCACTGAATTTGCGAGCTGAACCGCCACATTTTTATTTTAAATTCAGAACTGTATGAACCCATCTGTCCAAACAATAACAGAATTGTCACTATATGTTACCAGGTGTGATAACACAAAACAATAAGCTAACTTATATTAAGAAAAACTAGCTAATCTTGGAAAGCTAGCATTACTGGGCAGCTACTGTATGCCCTTTAATACTCCATGCAATCACCAAGAAGAAATCTGTACCCAAAGGGTTGAAGGGTTGTCAGGAGTTTCTGACAGTCCAAGGACTGAAGCATTAACATTAATAAAAAAAACTTAGCATTCAAAATTGTGTGCTCACGTGCCAAGCATGTTACAAGTTGTCACGTAAAGCGCGACACCTCCATGAGGCTTGAAACATCTGCAAACCATGCTGCCATGTCCACGTGCTCTGCCTCTGAACGTCTGATGAATCCATGCTCCTGCAAAAACACATCATCATGATTCTGTATCCATTCGAATATACTGAAGTAATTGTGCACTTGTGTGAACAAAAATAGTGCCACATGATTGTGGACATCTATGTAATCATGCGAACAACTGCTTTATGGCAGTGTCAGAAGAGAGGCTTCCTAGACTTAAAACCAGCATCCTCAACTTTGGAGCAAAAGATTCTTCATTTCAGGCTCACTTGGGCCCACTAAAACTCAATGGATACCTAATCTGACAGAAGAGTAAGTATTGGAGGGAAAAGGCAAAAGCCTTCTACATGCCATGCCTTAAACACAGTGAATCACTTTGGGTTAACTGCCCCTTTGGGCTATAGATTACAGGATCTTCATCTTTTTACTTGGGTAAATTAAGAAAAGTGATGCAAGTTTTAGTGTAAGTGTACACAACTCTCCCAAAATTAGCCTTCTGGTGATGGGAGATCCAAGAATCATTACTTGTACATCCCTTGGTTAATTCCAAACAAAAATGATGTAATAAGTACAGAGTATAAGTGAGTAAGCTAAAAGATTACAAATTTGTACACTTACCAAAAGTCTCTTGTATTTAGGCCTCCTCTTGTAATCTTTCGTTAAACTGTATGAAAAAAACCAGTCAAATTATCCAAGAACAACATATAACAGAAATTGCTTTAGAAAGGAATTATTTAGTTATATATTAAGTGTCAACAAACAACTGTTAAATCTACGTAACCTTTGAAACACAATAAAGTTGGAATGGTAGTCTGATAGAGGGCAAAACACCAGGTATGTTTCTCTATATTTTCATTTAACCTTCTGTTACACCTAAAATGCTTGTGGCAATTAGTCAATGACAAGACACTACAGTGATGACACAATTAACAGAAAAGCAAGAGTAACAAACTAATGCAAACTGCCAGACAAAAACAAGAAGAACCGCGACATTCTTTAGTTTCACAGCCAGAGTTTTATAGCACTAGTTCTCAATACAAGAACACACGTACTAACTACATGCTCACTAAAACTACCTCTCCATGTCTGCCAGGGACGCACATCCTGATAACGTCAAGATGACCCGAGTAATGAACAAATTAAAGTATAATGTTTGTGTAATCAGCTGCAAAAAGGTGAATGGAGACACTCTTATTAACATGCTCATTAAGTGTGCAAAAGTTTGTAGTTTTCAAGCATTCAAGGAAATAATATCTCAGCAGGTGAATATGTGTCTGTGTAAAGACTGAATCTGCAGATGAAACCTCTTAAGCGAGGTAAGTATTTTTATTCTGCTAATGACTAATATTGTTCATTGGTTGAATCTTAATGCCTGTAATATCTTGTGTACTATTAGAAATCTTGCTGTGTGTGAAAATCATAGTATGAAAAGAAACTGTTAGATATACAGTATGTTCAGTTATACATTTTCACTCATTCACTTCTGTCATTTGACTCAAGCATTAATTGTCCCAGAACTAAGTTTTTATATATCATTTAATCAAGTATTTTGGAGAAAATGGACAATGTACAGGTGGAACTGTTTTCTTTGAAGTAGTCACCAAGGTTACAGGTTTATGTAGGAAGAAGCAGCTGCTGCTGTGTGTATCTAGAGATCATTAAACCCTACCTTATCACTACCACTGTGTAGCTTCCCCTTCTGCACGCAAAAGTGGAGGAGCTGTTTAACACTACTCATACTAAAGATGATGAGTGACCAAGTTTCCCTCTCTCAGGTGTATCATGTACTGCCTGACCTTCTGAGTCATGGCCTTTCAAAGTCAACCTGCATCAAGGGTCCTCATTCCACTGCTACCTGTTTTCTTGATTTCCTTTTCCAGACCCCAGAGGTATGTCAACAATACACACATCTAGTTAGTTGGTTGGTTGTATTTTACGCCATGCCAGCAACTAAGGCTATATCACAGTGATATATACACATCTCGACAGTCTAAAAGCAATCATTTGAACTTTGTGAAAGAAATACAAGAACATGTAAATGTTCAAAACAATAATTAATATTAATATTACTCAATGATATAACTGGTGTATGTGGTTTATGTATGTCTTTTAGTCAGCTTTATTTATATTCTGCTGTACATTGTGTATGCATGTTTGTATGTTCATGAAGGTGCATATGATGCTCGCCCTAAAAAGGTGTGCTTTGAGTCCGGCTGATGCTGGAGAAAGGCATTATATAAATGTGCTTATTATTATTACTAATGTGTAAGTGACTATAAGTTTGTCCCATGCAGCCTGAGATGATATCAAACTAATATTAAATAAAATAATTTATTAGAACCAACCAATCTTTCACAAATGATCGTAGGTCTGCTGAAAACTCTCGTGTGAGTTGGGGAGGGTCTTCCTGCAAGACCTTGGTCAGCACCTCAAAGTCCGTGCGGCAGTTCTTGTATGGAAACTCTCCTGTGGCTAGCTCAACCTGCAAACACAAACAGTCTGGGGCATTTTTCTATTAGTTGACAGAACAACAGGTGTAGACAGGAAAGACTTTCAAACAGAGTAGCTTCATTATCACATGCAGCAGCCCTGAATTCCACTGTCATTCAAAATATTTCTGTAAATAGTTGACAGATAACATGAAAAGTGAAATCCTAGAGGCAGAAGAACAGACCAAACACAACTTTAATGATAGATCTTCAACAAGTGATGTGAATTCTATATAAAATCTATGCAGTTTGGCATAAGAGATAAGTTAGTATCCCATACAACTTGAATACGTGCTCCAATAAATGTGCTTCAGTGTCAATTTGTAAACTGCCCTACAATTAGCTAAATAACACGTGCTGAGAATATAGTGGCTTACCAGTGAGATACCAAGGCTCCACACATCAGCACGTATGTCGTAGTCAGGTCTGCTTGGGTCAGGTGGGTCAATTCTTTCTGGCTGTTTAAGTATGGACAAAAGACATCATTTGCCAGTGAATTCAGTAGCCATTACAACAAGAGAGGAGAAACAGGGAACAATGGAGGCAGTGGGTTAGGTAGTGCATAGTTACTGAAACAAGGCAACAGACCAGCAGTAATGAATGCCAGAAATAAGGTGAAAAATAACTAGTTTATATGTACACAAAGATAAAGATTGTAAAACATAAGACATTTTGTAGGTGTAGTCATAAATACACATGAACACACACAATAGTGTAAATTTTCAAGGAGAACATAGTTTTATTTTCATGGAAAGCAGGGTGGAGGTGCAAATCCATTAAAGTAGAATATATGCATAAAAAAATTATTCTTCCTACAGCTGGAAAGTCTGTAAATGACATATGTTGAAGGTATCAGAAAGAAATGTTTTTACCGCCATATAAGCAGCACATCCAGCACTGCGTGTCTTAGCTTTGGAGTCTACCAAACGACCACTTATGCCAAAGTCACACAATTTGACTGTTCCTTTAGCATCAAGCAACATGTTGGAGGGCTTCACATCTGACATCCCAGAGAAAATTAAAAATAATGTACTGTCTACTGCAAAACACAAGCAGCTTGTTCCAACCTCAAATAAAGACTAATGAAAGTTATGTGTGCACATTTTGATGAATAACAGCATACAAACTATGGTTAAAAATTTGACAATCTATTCCTTGATCCCACTCTTTTATTAAGGATCTTTACGTCTGCTTTAAGGTTAGCCTGAAGGCATGAGAATAATGAACATGCACCAAATGTTATGAATATTTTACTAAATTAAAAATAAACTAATATACATGCCATAAATCTCTCAAACATTTTAAAGTACATTTTTCTTGCTAAACCTACCATCTGGTAGTTTTCAATTACTGCAAGAGAACAAAGTTTACATACTAGTATTAAACTGCTAAAGCAAAAAGGTGCAAACTATACTAACCTCTGTGAATGACACCATGTCTTTCTTTCAGATAATGGAGAGCTTTCACAATCTGTAACAAACATTTTCTGACAGTGTTATGGCCCATTAAAATGGTACAATCATAAAATGAGATTTTAACAATTTAGCAATGAAATACTAATGTTAACTTTAGCATTAGAGGTTAAATTTGTACCTGATCTCGAGTTTTTCATGGAACAAAATAGAAAAAGGAATGTTAATAAAGGCTGAGAAAACAAATTATAATTACATGCTTTTAGTCGTATTCTTATCCTTTTTTTTAAAATCAAGTGCATCTATAAACCTTGTGATCTTTCACGTTATTAGAAAAGAAAAAAGTAAAAAACTGCATCTGACCAACAAAACAATGGGATAAGCCATTCAGGGCATGGTGAAATAGACACTGAAAACTTTGGAACATTGATACCAGGTCATCAAAAACATTCTTGTGTGTGTGGTACAAATTAAAGTTTAATTTTAAACACATGACAGGTCAAAGTTTTTCACACGTGGTTTATTTTACAATTAATGTGTTTGATATACTACATTTGTGCTGTTAAATTTTTGTCAAGGTAATCTGAGTTACACAATGTTAATGTTGAACTTCATCGAGATTCCAACAGAAAGTTAAATTCATTCCAAAACAATGTATTCCCATAGTTTATATCAAAATGATGAGCAAGACGTGGACTTTTTATGACTTAAAAAGTTTCATTTGTTTTCATTTGTATGTAAACATGCAAATATGTCAGGGTAGTCCGGTGGTGCAACAATTAGCACCTGTCACCAATACAGTGACGGTTGGCTGTCCTGGGTTCAGCTCTCATCTTGGGCACGTTGTTCTTTCTCTGCATGTGACATCTATTTACAGGGCTGGCTGCTTTGCCGTGATATAGCCTTAGCTGCTGACTTGTCCTAAAACACCAATTCCCTCCTCTCCCCAAAATAAGTCCCATTTTTAGTCCTGCAATGTCTACCAAATAAATCCTATTATTAGTCATGCAAAGAAAGTGAGGAGCACCCAGCATCACTCTGACCATAAGACACTTACAGACACTGCCATCTTCCCAAGTACTTTCTCAGGTATGGGTTGGCAGGTACGTTTCAGCAGCTTGTCTAGGCACGTAGACATTAGCTCCATGCAAATCCACACTTCACTCTGAAACAATATGTCAGGGTCCACTGCAGCTATGATAACCATCACCTCGTGCGTTAATTTCAGTAAGGAATAAGTGATTACTACTGACTAACACCTTGACACAGATATCCTGCAAGTTTTCTACTCAAGAACTGTCTACTGTTCTGGGAAAGTTGGCATTGGAATTTTCTGTTCTTCTGACACTCCTTTTTCAAGTCTTAAAATCTCACTTAAAACATTTTTTGTTCAGAAAATGCTACTTGTAATGTGTCTTCATTTGGTCTTGTCTAGGTATGCCTGAGTAACGCCTGAGTGGTGGGTTGACATGCCTTCTGAATGGTGTACATGACTGAATGAGTTCACCTAGTTCCCGTTTAACAGGAACCTTATAAATGATTATTTATTGTTATAATAATTTCTACAGTGTCAAATACATTCAATTAATTTCTAAATGATCTCCTGACTGAGTTAAGTCATCAGTTTTTAATTTCTGCTAAGTAGTACATAAAACTTTTGCTTTAAAAAAGAAACTAGTTAACTTGCCTACCTTGGTTATGAACGTACCAACACACTGCACAATGTAGGGGCAGTCATGACTTTTGATGACAACATCTAGGTCCATAATGATTCTCTTGTTTTCTTCACGGTTCCCTGATCGACGCATTTGCTGCAATGTATGCTGTAAGATATAACCTTCACCCACAGGTCATTAACATGTATTGTATGTACACCTCTATCCTCTAACAACGTTAAATGATTTTAACTTAATCCCCATTGTGATTAAATTTGGCTTTTGTTTGATCATTTAGGGGAAATTTCATCTAAGTTGAGAAGGCACTTCAAAGGACCAAGGTGTTCTGGTCCTTATGTGTTCCAGTGACCCAAAATCATCGCACATATACCTTGACTGCCATAAGCAAGCTTGAAGGTTTATGCCGCATTCGCACAACCTGACCGCATGTGCCATGACCCAATTCTCCCAAGGATTCCATATCTGTAACATCTGTACGAATTTTCTGAAAACAAAATTTAAAATATAAACAAAAAGAAACTGATAACGATTCTGCTGGCACTGATTTTGCATGTTGTGGGTGGGAAAGTCTAAAAGAATGCCATAATCTGAGAGCAGGGTGATGAAAGCAAGGTGATGTACACCTGTACACTTGCATATACAAGACAACTCGTACTTATGTATGCATGCTTGACACTCTGGAGTTAAGAATTTTAAATAAATGGCTTCCACCATCTGATTAACTTTTTTACAATTCCTACTAATTTATATTATTAAATATTATTAAAGATATGCTGTAATTGTTGTTATAAAAAAACTTGCTGATATAGTAAACCACCTATAGTTAAGATTGATCACTGAGTGTGAAATTCTGGACCATTAGTTACATGACTTTTCATTGACTGTGCACTTATCTCACACTTACCTGTCCATTTAGTGTCAAGATTCCTGACTGTTTCATGATTTCCTCAATTTTCTGATCTATTTCTGCACTGTGAAAAAAAAATCAATTTTCTTTGTAAACAGTAGTCAAATATACTAGGTCAAGATTTGATGCTATATAGATTATACAGACTGATCATTTTAAGTTCAAACTTTGACATGCCTCAACACAGACACAGTCTTGTCTCCTACCAATGGTACTCTCTACACATCACTTATGCTGAGCAAACAACGAGGGCTTCCTAGATTGAGAAACTGAGAAAATAAATATAAATAAATATGAATTAAAGAGACAAAGTAACTATGCCAATTGTTATAACTGCTAATGTACTGCATTCACCCAAATAAATAAAATGCAATAAAATCATGAAATTTCCACCCTGAAACCTTTTAACCTTAAAAAAACTTAAAAGAAAAGACTAAATACTTTTAAACAAAAATACCAGAGTACTAAAACACAGGAGTGTTAAAACTAGTTAAACTCAAGGTGCTGTAAAAAACAACTGTTGCAGTTACAGACACAGCAAGTACCTACACTCAGATCAACTAAGCACTTGAAAGGAAGTTAAGAACTACTAAAATGATAAACAAGAATTACAAAGAGCAATGATCATAGCCAAAGGTTTCAGGAAAGCTTGCATCTGGTCTGCCAAAATTTGAATCCAGCAATATTTGTAGGATTAACAAACAGGACACAAGCACCTAGTCCATAGTCAAATGAACATACACAAATTTTTGTCACATGCTCCAACACTAATTGTAAGTCATAAGGTGTGCCAGTCGACAGCCATTATTAAAATGCCATGCAATGCTGAGCATGCATTCACCAAGTCTTACCATGAGAACAGTTTACAGAATCTTTTACCAGTATTACATGCCTGTACCTAGATATATATCAATGCACTTGCATAGAGTTTTAGATTTCTTTCTCTCTTAAACTGTTCTACTTTTACAGAGTAACACAGTAGGCAGAATTTAATTTATTTTGCTAACACTGCATTATACTGTTAGACTCATTCAAAAAATATTAGTCATTATACTAATTATTAACATTCTTTAGGATAAACGATTAGAAGACAAACCTAAAAACATAATGCACTCCATTATTAACAGCCCAAGTGATCGAGATAATTGTGCTCAGGATGTTTCTACATTTTATTTTGAATTTGGAATTGAACTGTAAATGATGACATACACTTTATGTAAAGTTTAGAGTCAAACTCGAATGAAAAAAAATCCAGCAAACCTGTCATGTGGTGTTCTGGACTGTGAACGAGCAAATCCATCAAACTGGATGTTGCCTGGTCGACGTCTTCCTGATGAAGGTGCAGAACTGGATCGTGTGGATGTATTGGGCAAACATCCTTCACTGGCACTACTTGTGACTGATAAACAAATAAGCATTTTACAAAATACATAATCTTAAAAAAATACAGAATATGGTGGAAAAAAAATGAAATGCCTTAGATAGAAAGTAAGAACACTCACATTACCAACTTCTAAATAAATAAAAAAAAATGGATCAACACTCCGATAACCATCCCCCAAACACAAACATATTCCTGAAATTTATCAGCCAAATCTTACATATCAAAGCTTGCACAGAGATTGTCTTTCCACTATCATCTCATAATAAACCAAGTAAAATTATGACAAATATATAAAGATGTGTGTGTGTGTGTGTGTGTGTGTGTGTGTGTGTGTGTGTGTGTGTGTGATGCTCAATATAAAAAGTTAACATAAAAACAAAAAAACATAAAAATGTGATAAATTACAATTACTTCACTTCTTAGACTAAATATGGATTAGTGAAAAGTGATGTGTAAGACAGTAACCTTTTCTGTTAAAGAGTTAATTCATATTTGATTACAAATACTTTGTACACTGCAGTGAATGGTATAATTAAAACTTTCAAAAAGACAATCACAGCTCAGAAACCTATCTGAACGGCCTTTGAATGGAAATGTTATAAAAAGTACTGAAGCATATTTACATAATCGTCTTTTCATACTGTCACTTTAGGATTATGAGGCTATGAATACAATGACAGAGAGTGACAAATACAGACTGCTTAAAAATTATATATTGTCTTCCTGGGCTTTTAAACATTCCTGTAAGCGATGGTGAGAGAAAAATTCATAATTCATAAGCAGTGACAGTAACATTATATGAAATTTCTCAAAAATAGCAGAAAAATCTGCAGCTGATCACCAGGTTTGTTTTTTTTTTTTTTGCACTTTAAAGCGTTGAATTACTGCCAACAAAATTTTACGCAGATAATAGAATTTATCAACACGCTGCTGTTTCCAGGGCTCTACTGGTCTCTATTCTCTATTATCGCTGATTTTTCTTTTTAAAACTCGTGTACGATGTACATAATGCATCCGTTTCTTTGAAAATGCGATTTTAAAAACTGTCCGCCCAGCATCATATACTGTATACGCTATGAAAATCTGTATGAAAATCTTGGGTTGTTGTACTCACAAAGGATGACTGAAAATACAAAACAATGTGTGAAACCAACCTTCCGCTCATTTGAAATCGATGAGTGAATGTCAATCTATACAACAATGTGCATATTTCTTTACTAATGGGCGTATTCCACAAAATATGTATTTTAATAAGATACGTTCACTCAATCTACACTAAAATAAAACTAACTCTTACCCTTAACCTTCATCTACTATATTCTAATATTTTCTCCGATGTCTATTATGAGACTGTAAAATAAAAACAAATTTGAGTAGGAGACTTAGAACGAACGAGCACAAATTTTGCAACTAAAGCCTTCAATCGCTTAGACATGTTTGAACACTCACGCATTCGAGGTCGCCTAGGACTTGGAGAGCCTGTCTCGGCATTTCTATTTCGTCTATCATCTTCTAAAGATCTGTTTTCGGCCATAAGACGTTGCTGGAGATCATCTAGCCTACTTAGAAATGATGAAGTCGACATTTTGGGTTGTTGTCACATGATACGGAGTGCCGCCTCAAAATTAAA
The DNA here is from genome assembly GCA_004794655.1 of Marisa cornuarietis. NCBI lineage: Eukaryota > Metazoa > Mollusca > Gastropoda > Architaenioglossa > Ampullariidae > Marisa > Marisa cornuarietis. The sequence continues at coordinate 458,689 of SMMW01000533.1, forward strand.
TATTGCCACAGTTTCGAATCCGATTTCCTTTCTTCGCAAAAAAATTAAATTTTCACTGTATTTATTGTGTTATATACATGTAAACGAAAGTTAAACTCTTCAAATTAAGTAAAGAGATTGACTCCTGTCACGAGAACTTTATAAAATGCTCGTTCCTTGACTGAGAACCTTCCCTTTCTTTGTTGTGTCAGCAAAGGGTTTTCCCAAACAACGATGAGGAGATCCCCGTGAGATTGACAGCTGGAGTCACGGTGACATGGTTACGATCAGATGAAACCTGCTTCAAAGATTCATGCACAGGTGGAAAAGGGGGGAATTGATGTTTTACTAAGGCTATATCACGGCGAGGCAGCCAGCTCTGTAAACAGATGCTACATGCAGAGAAAGAGCAGCGTGCCCGAGACGAGAACTGAACCCTCGACAGCCAGTCTTCACGCGCGGTCAGGTTAGGACAGGCGCTAACAGTTGCGCCACCGGACCGCCCGACACGTGCAGACAGGCGCTTTATGAGTCACAAAGAATAGGAATCGTCACACTGAACTGTGCGATAGCTCAAATAAGGCACTTGATCGGCTGTGCAAAGAGCAGTTCACAAATTTGCGAACAGTTGTTTAATTGTTTTTAACGAAATTGATCTACACGGCGTCCATCGATTTTCTCCAGCTTCACATGAAAGAAACACATAAACACACATAAAAAAACACAAAATGCGATCAAGACTTTATAATGATCGATTGTATATGTAACGTGTCGTGATAAATAAAAGAAAGCCACATATATACTTTATGGCAATTAATTAACGCCATTACTGTGACCCATTATGTGAAACGTAGGTGGGAATCAAAAATCGTTCTACCAATTAAATAGCAAACAGTATAGGAAGTAAAAAACTGTGAAAGTTATGAAGTGACTTTTAAATGTCGACATTCGCCAGTAAAATGCAGCTGTTTGATTGAGAAATTAATGTCTTTAACTCGTTAAGACCACCCCTAGAACAGACATATATTCACAACTAATGTTGCATTATTTATGCTTTATACCTAGTTTATTTATTCTAATCGAATAAAAAATGTTTTAAAAATGTCATTCGATATGAAACGATTTTAGCTCAATGGGAGTCTCTTCCTTCAGTGAGTCGTCCCTTGACCTGGTGCCTGTAGTCGTTGGGGGGGGGGGATAGCACATGGATAGACGCAGCAGCTGACAGGACCGCCACTCTTTGGACGATAGTACAGGATGATCAGTCCAGTCCTTGACGTTCGTAAGCCAGCTCTTTCTCTGGCCACCGCGGAGTCGACCACCCCACATCTCCCCCAAAGGTGCCTTTTTGAAGGATAGTCTTCGACAAGGTGTCGCGCCGGGTCACATGACCAAAGAAGACCAGCTTACGTCGCTTGACTGTTGATAGTAGATGTTCCTGGTGTCCTATATACCAGTGTGGCCATCTTGTTTCTTACAAAGTCGTTGGTTTTATGTTCTTTGTATGAGATCCGGAGCAGCCTCCTCAGACACCTAAAATTGTTCTCGAATGCCTCGATTCTCCTTTCCGTCGCAGAGCCCACGTGTCGCATCCATAGAGCAGGATCGGCACTACCAGGGATATTTATACAGCTTGTACTTGGTACTGAACCTTTTTTATGACTATGCCATATCCCTTCTAGCTTAGCAGAGCTAGCTGTACTGATGAATTTGTTATACAAATCAATGTTTCTGATAAAGGGCAGCTGATTAGACGATTTCAACACCTATAGTATCTATGACCTGAGTTAGATCGCGGAGTTTGCGACCTTTTACGAGTGCGGACAGATGTACTAACCACATGAGATAAATCGACTTACCGCGAGGTGTTGTTGAGCTCGAGGGCGTGCGCTTACATACGGAGCAAGCTTTTCAGTTGATGAACAAGAAAAACGGTAGGTAGCTCTCATTGCCCTTCTCTAGAAACGCGCAGGGGGGCGGAGAGGGGCGTTCTTGATATCTACCTAATAATACTTTGCACTCTGTCAGTATTCAGTTCATGAAATAAGACCATGGCGGACATCATCCCCGACCGAGCGAAATGCCAGTACAGCTTTCTCGGCAGATCGGGACTGAAGGTTTCTAACATATGCCTGGGGGCCATGACTTTTGGACAAAGAGTAAGTCCTATTTTTTCCGTTCAGTTTGTCTTGTCATTACTTCACAGCTTTCTGAGAGAGTTTCACTGTTTGAGATATGTGTCAAATATGTGTATTAAAATACATGTGCTTGCTCATCCTATGCATACGTGTGTGCTTGTGTCCGAGTACGTGAGGGCGTGAGCGTGAAAATACAGAGGTAAAAAAAATGCGATGCGCTTGTTCGGCTTACCTCCCTAGTGCCATTTGGATATTTAAAATATCATTCGCGGCCCATACAAATGAGCTTATAAACTTTAAAATGAGCCTGCTATGGTTGGTCGAACATTTAAATATCTCATCCCTAATATGATGGCCCGTGCATCATCTAAGCTACATCTGCTGCTCGATTACCACATTCCTTTCTCTGAGCATGACAAAGTTGCTGTCACAAGATCTGTAGCAATGTTTGTATAGTGTGCTAAGTTACGAAAGGAGAGATTACGTATGGTGGTACAGATAGGCTACATATATAAAACATTTCGGATTTACCGCCGGATAACTTTGTTTTTGTTGTTTTGACTTAGGGACCTTGTACGTGTAGGCTGGTCGTCTCGTAATACAAATTCAGTTCAGTTCCATCCAGTACATGGCCCCAGTTTCCAGTTTTTGTGTGAAGGGTTGTCAGGGCTGCTTCTCTTCCTTCATTGCGAATTAACAATGTCATCAAAGCAATCGCCGCCCTCAAGACTACAAAGATGCAAATGCATGTTCGTTCTAACTAAAAGACGTCCGAGATAATATCAACAGGCACAAAGATAACCCGGTCCCGGCATCCCTTTCCTTCCATAATTTTTTTTTTTAGCTGTATCCTGACCAGTGTTCATACACTACAAACAAGCTTTAGTAAATGAATAAACATGTGATTTTTTCAGAAAGAAAACCTGATAGAAAACTATCGTTCAGAAATAATGCTATTAGTGTGATATCGAGTAGACTTTTTATTTTTGAAGAGAGATTCTTGGATTAAATGATTTTATATGAGATCGTTGCTCTGCTCCCATTAGCCAGACAGTGAAGGGCAGTTAGCCGAGGACGCCTCCCACGCCATCATTGACCGATACGTACAGTGGGGAGGTAACTTCATCGATACTGCGGACGTCTACAGCAAGGGTGCTTCTGAGACGGTTGTTGGCTCCTGGTTAGCAAAGTAAGATTTTTATTTAATTATATCCTGAAGTGACTGTAATTATAATATGACAAATTCCGACAATGAGAAATACAGCACATATATCATCCCTTTATTACACACATACCCTTCATCAGAAGGGTACCTCGTACAGTCGGACCTCGCTAAGTCGAACTTCCCTAAGTCGAAAACCTCTCTATCTCGAATTAATTGTTAGGTCCCGGCCAAATTCCCTTAAGGACAATGTATTTTAGATCTCCTTAACTCGAAGATTTTTTGGCTTCCAACCTCCGTAAGTCGAATTTTGAGTCATCACCAACCAGACGTAACTATGTCTCAAACTGTTCCAAACTATGTTCCAAACTGTCTCAAGAAAGACACTTTTATCCCATTTTCCTTTCATCTTTGTGTAAAAGGTTCGTTGCCTGCTCCGTTGCGCAGTGGACAACTAACTGACTCACACCAGTCCCCCCTTTGAAGTTGACCGAGTCAGGGGAACTGGCCGACACTAGACTTTTCACACGGCCACTTCAAGTCGGCTGGCCGCGCATCACTGGTCAACATTTATGGCCACCCGCCTTGACCATCCTTTCAGGCGGTGGCGGTGGTAACTTGACCAGTGGACCGTTGGTGGTTCACGCGCAAACTTACTGTGAAAAATACGTTTTCAACACTTTGTCAGAGCACTGAATAGAGTTCGTGTCTATGTGGTTTTTCCCGTGCGGTACGTGCCGTGGAAATGGCAGTACATGTATCCGTATAAAACGATAATACTGTATAATTAACGGTTATAATACAGCGATTAAGCCGGAAAAACATTCTCCTTGATTAACCTGCGCCTATTACACCATTTTCCCTAACTCAAAAACTCCGTAAGTCGAATTTTTTTTCGGGTCCCTTTGAGTTCGACTTAGAGAGGTCCGACTGTATTTATGTTTTGTTTGTAACTTGCAGCTCATACAATAAAACAACGAAAATAGCTCTTGATAGGGTTAATATCTTTCTGTTCGTAAAACAGAAATCGGGTTATTGCTGAATCTTGGTTTCCTCCAAAGACCTGTGAATAAAACCAATGAAAAGCGATGCAGAAAGGCTGTCATACGTACCCATGCAATATAAAACAGTGTGTTATAGGAAGTAAAACAATTTTATAGGCTTTGTTAGAAAAGATAAGGGTTACTGCCTTACCAAGGTGCGCTCGTTAACCACCCGCCACAACACACTCAACAATCACAATAGTCCTCTCTAACATACAATCGGCCATTTAATCGGCCAGCTAATTAACTGAAAACTAATAAATTAATAAATCAGGTAGCCAGCCAGTAGCCCAATAACCAACAAGATAACTTTCTTTATGTAATAGGCAAGAACGAGAGAGTTTTGTGGTGGCGACAAAGGTGCGGTCGGAGATGGATGGCAAAAACCCAAATTCGGTGGGCAGCAGCCGTCGCCATATCACCAGCAGCATCGACAAAAGCCTCCGACGACTGCAGACAGACTACGTCGACCTTTACCAGGTACGCCGAATGTTGCGACACGTGGCTGTCTCAATCCACCAATGCACCCATTCTTTTTTGGGGGGTTCCTGCCTTTTTATATCAGACTGATAGTTTGGTCTTTCTGTGCTGCTCCATCAACGTCCTCATGTAGCAGTGAAGCTGAGTGGAAACCATAAAGCTGAGGGGTTACAGCACTAGTGAGCACAGAAAATGATCGCTGAAAGACGAATATATTTATGATCATTTCCGAGATTTCCATTGCACCTATCGAGCTTTATAAAATATTTAAGGAATGACTACAGTGAAAATTTCCCAGAACTCTTTTAAAAGCTGCCAAGTTTCCTGCTTCTCTATAACTATGGCGACGATTTTACCTGTTCGTGACTAAGAGTTATTAAAACTTGAATGAATGGGCAAAACTTAACAAGAATGGAATATGTTATCATTGAGTAGGACGCCATATTTGATGACATAGAAGTCAGTTGTAGGTTTTATTGACAATAGCTTCATAACTGGGATGACGCGGTGCCCTTGGAAGAAACCTTGCTGACTCTAAACGACCTGGTCAGATGTGGGAAGGTGCGCTACCTGGGCGCCAGCAACTTTGCAGGCTGGCAGTTACAGAAAGTTGTAGAAGTCTCCAAGTACATGGGCCTAAACCCCTTCATCTCTCTTCAGGTAGGTCTTACAGACTTCGTGTAATGTCCTGATAGCTCCAGTCGTCAAATATTGTCTTTGACCGGATTTTCTGAAATCTTTGGCGAATATTCTACGTTACTCTGATCATTTAAAGGCAGCATGTATTGGAATTGGAATACAACTGCACACAACTGGAATTAAACAAAAATTATTGCCTCTATTTAGGTATCAGAACCGTGATTTAAAGTCTGTAATTTTGGCTGTTGGCATATTATCCCTTTATACTATGTCATTATATCCTACCATCATACAGCAACAATACAACCTGGTAAGCCGCTTCTCGGAGGTAGAGTCGTTCCAAGTGTGCAAGCTGAATGGTCTTGGGGTGTTACCATGGAGCCCTCTGAAAGGGTACGTTTAAAAGTCTCCAATAAGTCTGCGTGTTTAATTGTAATACATGTATAACACGTAGTAAGATTCTTTTACAAAGGTAGCAAAATCATGAGCATAATTAATATACATGGTTCTTTCTTTCTTTCTTTCTTTCTTTCTTTCTTTCTTTCTTCTTTCTTTCTTTCTTTCTTTCTGAATTTCTGAATTTCTGAATTTCTTTCTTTCTGAATTTCAGTTTTGCCTTTCTTTCTCTCTGTTTAAGGTTAATCGAGCTCAGAAAGAGTACGAAAATGCATACTGAGTATGATTAAAAATATGCTTTTTTTAAAAAAGGTTTCAAATTAAATAAAACTATGTAAAATAGTGTGCTTAGTACTGTGTCGAAACTAGTGAACAGTGTTTATTTGAATAAAGAGCTATTATATGTTTTAATGCCCAGGACTATAGCTTGTGGTGCTCTGTGAATGAACATATTTTATGGTTAATCGTGACAAGATAGGGCTCCCGATGGGTAGCATATTGCGTCATGTTCAGTGGGTTTCTGAGCGTCCAGTAGCATATGGTGTAATTTTCAAGGGTTTTCTGAGGGGCCCAATAGCTTATGGTGTTACATTCAAAGGGGTTTTGAGCGGCCAATAGCGTATGATGTTACTTTCAGTGGGTTTCTGAGCGGCAAAGTAAAGCTTCACGAGAAGCCAGTCGAGGGGCGACTGGGGCGCCAAGCCGACAAATCCACAAGCTTACAGGCTTCACCAAACTGGCTGAACCTCGATAGGGAACAGAACTGGAAAGTCCTTTCAACATTGGAGAAAGTGGCAGCGTCAAAAGGTATCCATATGATTTAATGGGCTGCAATGCTTCTATGATTTCCCTATATATTTAGATCAATTTAACACAATGATATATATCGTTTAAAAATATAATGAAATGTCAAAGCAGGCTGCTTAGAAACCTTCATAACTTACCAGAATAGTCGGTAAAACAATTTTCAAGTCCAATCAATCGTTTCAGAAAATATCGAGAAGACATGAAAAACTCACTGAGAGAGGTAGATATGATTATGGACTGGTTGACATGTTTTGAAAAGATCGCTGTCCATTAGAATCACCAACGGTTGGTACCATATCCCTTATTATGGTTAGGAGAGTCACATGTTCTGCCAGTATGATAGGGGACGCCACTTTAGAAGGCACAACGTTTCTGAATTCTTCTCCTTTTATTCCACTTCCATTAAGTCTGTTCAGTTTAACATATGGTTAAAACATAAGTTGTGTTTAAACTTTCAGGAAAGTCTGTGGCGCAGGTGGCGCTGCGCTGGCTTCTGCATAAGCCAGTGGTCAGTTCTGTCATCATCGGCGCTACGAAGATGGAGCAGCTCGAAGACAACATGGCCGCTGCTAACGGCTGGAAGCTAACGGATGAAGAGGTATTCTCTCTGGCCATATGCATCAATGTGATCTAGCTATAACTGTTAATTAAGAAAAACGTTATGTCTAAAGAAAACAGCTAGAGAATAGGCAAAATAATTTGTATAGTGGTCAGTTTACGACTTACGCAGGGAATTAATATAAAATTATTTCATAAAGATAGATCCTGATAGCATAGGTCACATGAGGCTGAACAGAGAAAGAAGCAAAATACAAGTTCACCTAAATGGAGGGAAGTAAGAGACATCATCGTTGTCTTTATCACCTTTATCATCGTCATCTCAAGCAGCAACAATCGCAGGTTAACGCAGGATCGGTCATATCGTTCATGTTGAATTACAAGTAAGCAGACGACGACCTTTTTGATAGTTACACGATAAATAGCATACAATAAAAATAACAATAAGAACAAAAAGGATTTATATTGTCCATGACCACTATAAGCGTGTAGTATTGTCATAATTAAAGTCCATTTATTGTTTGGGACACTTTAACAGATGGAGGAGCTTGACGACGTGTCCAAACCGGAAGTGCCTTACCCTTATGAGATGATCTGGCGGCTCAACGCTTCACGGGCCAACCCCTGGAACCCAGCCGGGTACGTGTGATGTGCAACTAAAGTAGTGACCGTACAGGGAGCGCTTGGTATCTTCAGTGAGCCTCTGGAGTTTGCTGACGTGTGAGAGATTTGCCAAAGTGTGTCCAGGATTCTGAGCGGGCACTCGCCAAGTTCACCTGCTTATGGGTTCACAACGGAAAATAAATGAAGGGAAATGCATACAGAGCTAGAAGCAAAGATTGAAGAGACCTTTTCACGTTTGCACAAGCAGAAACTTGAATAGTTTAAACAGCATTTCCTTTGTCTTGCATTTTGATCGTCAAACTTCGATAGAACACCATGTGATTCTACTTTTCCTTGTATTGTTCAGAAGATAATTGGATAATAAATGTATTTTCTGAGATCACACTAGCGTGCCACGTGTTATTCTGGTAGGAAATTGTCTGTCTCTGACAGGCAGATTTGTTTTTAGCTGCTTGGCCGGCTTTTTGGCTCAGCGTATGTCTAGCCAAAGTAAACATCTAGTCATGAAAATATTTAAACGAAACTTCCCCCCCCAAAAAAAAATTATGTGGTATTTCTGCCCCAAAATGTAATAATAATGTAACTTAAGTTGTCTATATAATGTTCAAACTGAAAATAGTCATGTTCATATACCATTCCTGTACATCCAAAGAAAAGAATAAGTAAGGTAGTGAATGTGCATTCACGACTGTACGAAAATTGACGGCTATTCAATGTTGTGTTGATTTTGACTTCGAAAGAACTCGATCATGAATTGCGATGTATCGCAGAACTGCTTAAACACTTAAACACTTTAATCTTAGTTCATATCTTGCCAGAAGAGACATGTAGGAAGTAAGAATTATTTTTGAAGACGAAAAATATACTACTCAGTTCATAAGATAACGTATGTAGTACAAGTTTAACCTGTCCTGGAGTAAGCGTGGGTGCTTCTGACCGCACGAGTTGAGAGATTTAAAAATTTGGACTACATCGTCACCTTTTCATCTCCCAGTATATCTGCCTGAGGTACTTAACCTGACTGCGTGAAGCAGGTTCGACCTGACATGAACCCAAGGGCAATTACTTTGCACGATGATAATGCGATAATTGTCTGACCTGGCCTATAAATAAACAGCTTCTGCAACATTTTCTTCATACAGACTGAACTCCTCTTGTTGTCTGGTTGAGAATCAAACCAGAACGACCAGTAACTCCTCAATATGGCAAGTGTTCCGGAAGACGCTAAGTGTCAGTACAACTTTCTGGGCAAATCAGGTCTCCGGGTGTCCAACATCTGCCTGGGTGCCATGACTTTCGGCGGGGTATGTTCATTTTAAAATACATATATAGCAATGTTGCTATCGATATTATTGGCCATCTGCAATTATGTAAAACATTTTTTGGTAAACACAGTCTAGTAGCTTAAGTATATGTCTACATGGACTGGTATCATAATATAAAGTTCATATAAAAAGCGCTTGTCTGTCATGAACCTAAGTATCTTTTTATTAGTAAAAATGTGAACATATAAGGCTCCGTCGGAAAGAGACAAGTGAATGATTAAAATTTTAGGCTGACAGACCTGGACAATTAGATGAAGCTGCCTCCCATGAGGTTATTAAACGTTTTGTGGAATGGGGAGGCAACTTTATCGACACGGCGAATGTGTATTCAAGAGGAGGATCTGAGCAAGTTATCGGCACCTGGCTGAGCTCGTGAGTATCGCCATCTTCTCAGATAACATTACAACGCACTCTGAAAATATGATGATGATAGTAATAGTGATGAAAATAATAATAATTGATAACCACGGGTTATCAGTAGATTGCGCCAAACATTTATGCAGCAAAACTGCATCCCAATCACTATCTCTGTGTATGAAATAGTCTAAAACAACGTGCATTAAAAAGTGCAAGTACATCTTAGATGATGATATTCATAAAGTACATGCAGCATATAATGACGGCCACACAGCACGTGTGCAGTTCAAACTCACGCGCTCACCCACAAGACGCTCACTAAAAAAAAGGAAATGCGTAGCCACGCAGGCTAGCACACCCATGAACATCCGCTTGCAACGTGCATAAGCACACACGTGCGCAGGCGCGCGCGCGCGCACACACACACACACACACACACTCACACACAACTTCTACCCGCACACACACACACACACACTCACACACAACTTCTACCCGCACACACACACACACACACACACGCGCGCGCGCGCGCGCACACACACACACTGCGGGTCACACTCTGATTTCTCATGATTCATAATAAAAATAACAGTTTAAAAATTTTGAAGTTCATGTAAGTGTCACAAGCTAAAAATTGCAAATTATTAAAAAAAGAAGAAAATTCCACCCTTAAGAAATCTCGGAACATGTTGGTGACTGAATATTAGCAATATCGTTACTCATTATGAGGTGAATTATGATATACTGGGGTGAATATGTAACTAATATTATACATGTATTACTAATTTGTTAATTTTGCTATTATTATTATTATTATTATTATTATTATTATTATTTCAGCCAAGAGCGAGATCACTTCGTCATCGCCACCAAGGTGCGGGGATCTATGGAGCCCGACAACCCCAACGGCGCCGGCGTTAGCAGAAAACACATCTCGAAAAGCATCGACGACAGTTTGAAGAGACTTCAGACTGATTATGTTGACCTGTACCAGGTAGCTAGGAATTTTCCCATTGGACTGATTAGCTAGCCGAGTACTAAGGGTCTTTTTGTGCTCTGTTGGATTGGTTGCTTAGCTCTGTGCTGTGAGTCTGTGACTGGGAGAACTCTGCTTGTCAGACTAGTTACATAGACTTCCACTTGCTGATAAATGCAGGAAAGGAGAGGAGATGGGTACCGCCCTTACAAAAAGGCATTCCTTCACTTAGCGGAGGCTTTCGAACTCAACTTCTAAACGACCGTAGAATCAAGGAACTACCTTATTTTCACTTGTTTGTCTGATTAGTCAGCAACGTAGCTAGAGTTTTCAATCTGCGAGACTAGTTCATAGTTCTGGACTGGATGACTGTGGTCGTTCAGGTATATAGTTATTACCAACTGACCAGGATTTTCAACCCTTTCAGACTGGTGACCTGACTATACAAGTGTTCTGTATACAAAAGTATAGCCTAAGATGTAATGTTCTGTTTAAAGGTCCATTTCAGATTGATTACTAGAGTCATAGTCACAATATCATACTCATACGTGTCTTTTTGAAAGATTGATTAGTTGGTTCCATACATTTATAAAGTAATACAGGTTATTTTTGTCCTTTTTATGCAATTTAAGACTTCAGAGACTAATTCTTGCTAAGGTCGTCACAAACTATGATATGAAGTATCGTAATATTAATAAAACGAGTTAATAGTCTAACAACAAATATTCGCAGTAACACTGTGATAGTCCTGAAGAGATTAGCAACATCTTTATTCAGTTTTGTCATGAATACTTCAGCTGCATTCGTGGGATGGCGCGGTGCCCCTGGAGGAGACACTTCTAACCCTCAACGACCTGGTCAGGTGTGGCAAGGTGCGCTACCTTGGGGTCAGCAACTATTCCGGGTGGCAGTTGCAGAAATTAACGGATCTGACTGAGAAGTTGGGACTTAACCCCTTCATATCCTTACAGGTGAGAAATCGGCAACGTAAGGTAACAAAAGAGGAAAGTGTAAGAACAGTAAAAGCATGATATTATTATCTGATTTGTATCGACAAGTATTTATTTTATAACTATTGGTTGGATATTAACAAACCGTTTTGTTATGCTCAGCAACAATACAACCTGGTCAGCAGATTCTCAGAGCTGGAACCATTCCAGGTGTGTAAGGTGAACGGTCTTGGTGTGTTGCCATACAGTCCGCTTAAAGGGTGAGTACAGGCAGAGCTCTGTCAAATATTTTGAAGACATGTCTCTTGTTCATGTCATCCGTAGTCATCTCTTTAATAATCACATCATCACAATCATCGCCAAAGAATGACATATTATTTTTGTCGTATTGTATCGTTTCAGGTTCTCTTCATTTTATTCCTTCTCTTGTAGCTTTGATTAAATTCATTGGCTTTGTTCGCTTTTCACAATTTCAGGATAATGCCCAGAAATTGAGGCTAATCTGACTTCTATTGGAAACACCCCAATTCTTCCCACTTACTTCAACCGTAGGATTGTCTCTACCGTTCTTTATTTTTTTAAATAGTAAAACTAAGTATACTAATATCGAGCAGACTTCCGGAAAATGAATAGTGACAAGATTCTTAATATGTGTAAACGTAGACTTCTCATATGTAAGCTGAGGCTGTTGTGCAATCACGGACTTGCTAGGTGTAAACACCTGTAAATCACATATAAACATCTGCTTATTATGTGTAACTCAGATGTTATCTCTACCATGTCGAGATACAGGCATATATTACCTACATATAGTTCCATCATAAAGGCAGCATACAGTAGTAGTAAAACACGGACGAATGGGGTGGACATTTCAAATGACAATCTGATTTACTTTGTTAATAATGTTGCTTAAATCACATGTCTGCATGGGCTACATAAAGCTTGAACTGTTTCGTGCAACAGAGGGTTTCTGGCGGGAAAAGTAAAAAAAGGCCAAGTTCCAGAAGAAGGTCGATTGAAGAGGATGCTTGAGCGGCGGGATCAAAACCCAGCAGGGAGAGGTCAAGGACAGCCTGGCAGAGGTCAGATGCCCAACCCGTACTCGACACTGACGAGTGAGGAGAAAAACTGGAAAATTCTGGAGGTCTTGGAGAAAATCGCCTCTGCCAAAGGTACCCCACGTGTGCCCTTTGAAAACTATATGTTGTCTACCAACATCTAGGAGATTTCATTGAAGCCTGGCTTTACCGGTGTAATAAATCTTGGCATGTCTTTGAGACCACTATATTAATAAGTTAGACATTTGTTATATCTGCATTATTAAGTCAGAGGACTTTTGATTTTGACTCGACAATATTATGGGCACCTTTTCGAAAGTGCAAAAGAAAGGTTACTGTCAGCGTCAGTTTACACCAGTTTGCAGAAAACTTGCAAGACTTTCATTAATTCCTTATTTAGTTCATTCATTTATTTAACTGGTGCAAACATGATTCGTGCTTAGTTAGAAAAACTTTTACGACAATTACCTAAAGTAGCTTTCTGGTTTTATTGTAAAGAAACACGACACACTTAAGTGACAAGAATGAAATATTGAATAATAATAGCAAGTAATGGTATTTATATCGTTGTTGAGACGGTTGTAGCAATAATAATATGCTCACATTGTCAGTCTGCGGCAAGACTGTGCTGGACGTTTGTAACAGTTGAGTATAGGACAAGGCAGTGAGACAATGAAACCTGGCACAGAAACAGGAAAGACATATATGTATATAATTATACTGTCGTCACTTCTAATTAGGAAAAGTTTGCGCTCGCATGCTCGGTCAGACCGAACTAATGCGCAACGAGGAATGTGGAACACACACACACACACACACACACACACACACACACACACACACACACACACACACACACACACTTACTTTCTCTCTCTTTTACACAGAAACGACACTCCTTTCGTGATATTGTCAGTAAGCGTCAGATGTCAATAAAGAGTTCAAATTCAAAAAAGAAAGTTCTCTCTCTCTCTCTCACACACACACACACACACACACACACACACACACACACACACACACACACACACACACACACACACACACTATCTCACACACACACACATATGCAAAGAAAACTATATAAATGACTGCAGGAGACATGGTCGATTTGGCTACAATTTTAAATTTATTAATGTCAGTAATACTTCTGTACAATTATTGTCTTAAAACTACATGGCTATGAAGTTCTTTTTATTTCAGACTGATAAGATGTAACTACTACAGTGTTCATTTTTTTAAAATAAACAATTGTGCTGCAGGCAAATCTGTGGCCCAGGTGGCACTGCGGTGGCTGCTGCAGAAGCCGGTGGTGTCCTCAGTGATCATCGGCGCCACCAAAGTGTCACAGATAGACGACAACATGGCTGCTTCTGCTGGCTGGGACCTGAGTCCTGAAGAGGTCTGATGCTTTGCTTGCTTCTTTGTTGCGCATAATTTCGAATACTTGTATTTTCTCTAAGACTGTAAGCGTGCAGCGTAGCGCATATCTGATGAAATAAAATGTTTTCTATTTTTAAAAGAAGCACATGTAGGTAGGTCTGGAATGTAGATGTTTGAAAAACCTTTTCTTAATCAGGCCATATGACAACAATATAAGTACCTTTCTTAACCACTAGCTCTCAGACGAAAAATACTTTTGCTTTACTTAAGGTCGTACAGACAGTATTAGGAACTCTTACTCAGTGACTATTAAGTATTAATATTAGTTAAGACTTTGAAAGCTGAATTCACAGAAAATCATTATTAAATAAAATTAGCAAAAAAAAAAATTCTTTTCCTTTCCGTTTCCTTTCTGTCTTTCATTTCTTTGCAAAAAGGACGGGGTTTCTTTGCAAAGCCATATTCGGGTGGTATCAGTGACAATAAGTTACATCTTCTGTCCAGATGTCAGAATTGGATGAAGTATCAGCACCGAGCCTACCCTACCCTTACGACAGGATCTTCAGGATGGACAGCTCACGTATCAACCCCTGGAATGCTGCTGGCTACAAAGTCACATCATAGTCTGCAACCATCTGCTCTTAGTGGTTCAAAATATTTCATAAACTGTAAAAAATATTCAACTGCTTGAAACAAGAGATGCTACTTCAGTATTTTATATATTTACTTGTATTTAAACAGCTGTAATTGTTTATTTGACAGTTTTTTTTTATTTCGATCATCATACAAATGGAGTGAAAATTAAGTTAAAGGAGGCTATTTATAGACTCAAGTAAAAACATACCTTTGAAAGTACAATGCATTTGTTTTGTCACACACAATTAAGGTGCAAATAATCTAAGTGGTCTGTGTTTCAAATATCTGTTAGTAATTATTAAAAAATACATTTGATAAAAATGCCACGTTATACTTCGAGTGGGATTTAAAAAAAAAAGAGAATAACTCTTAAAAGCTCTTAAGCCAGCTATTCACCTTTTGCCAGGCAACATGTCTTAAAACGGTAATTGAACAAGAAGGATTGTTTTTGAAGACTGAATTCTAATCAGCCTGTTACCGACATCACAACATGACAATACAGATGTTACATGCCATAAAAGTAAAAAGTAAAGTTCTAAAAGAAAAATAGAGTTCAAACGAGTACTCATTTAAAAATTGTCTTCCTAAGAAGCTGCCAAAGAAGATGCATTCTAAATCGATTTCATGTCTAGTTGTCGACGATCTGTATGAACGCTTTCCCTCTCTCTGTGCATGCGTATATATATATATATGTGTGTGTGTGTGTGTGTGTGTGTGTGTGTGTGTGTGTGTGTGTGTGTGTGTGTGTGTGTGTGTGTGTCTTTTACTGAGTGCGCGTGGGAGGGAATGTTCACACATACTCAGCAGCATCAGCCGTATTTTCACGTGCATGCTTAAAAGGGAGATGCACTTACGAGGAAAGATGTTCCAACCCATCGACCATATGTTTTCGTTCATGAAAACGTTTATCACATTATCTCGGGTATTTAATTAATTAGTATATGCGGGTATACATGCACACATACAAAATAGAAGACAATGTTGTGAGTCAAATAGGAGTAATGTGATTCACAGAGAAATAAAAGATCAGCCTCAAACTGAGTAAAAAATTACATGTAGGTGTCACGGCAAAGACGGATCCAAAGGATTACTGGAATTTTATGACACCGCGCGCGCGCGCGCACACACACACACACACACACGCACGCACACACGCACACACACACGCACACACACACACACATGTAAGAATGTGATAAATGCCATTCGATTGCGTTTCTACAACACAAACTAAGAAATAACGAGAGACCAAGAAGGAACGACAAAGAGACGGAGAGACAGAGCGATGGACTGATAAATCTCAAGTTCAGGTTATCTCTATTTTACGTTGTTATGATAATTATGCTTATTGTTAGTCTTTCCTTCAATGAATTGCTTTAGTTTTTTTAAAAAAAGAAAATCGTAGTATTATGAAGAAAGGGACTTTGGAAGATTGTAACTGCCGTTCTTTTTAATCGTGTCTCATATTTTTCCGTCTTCTGATGTATCGTCGACTCTTGTCCGTTAAAGTACGTAAACGCCAAAATGTGCTTGCATCACCGTCTGCACTTGAGCAGCGACGTTATCAACCGTATGGTGACGATCGAGAATACGACATCAAGCTGTCTCCCGGGTAGCATTTGACATACTTGACCTCATTACAAAAACTGACTCTGACTCGACACGATACTCGGCACAGTCACGTTACTTAAACTGATAACACGGCCTTGGTCTAGGTCTATACATAAACAGGTTCTCCAGCATTCTTTTCATAAAGGTTAAGCCTCTCGTGTAGTTCAGTTGAGAAGAGAACCAGAGACATCAGCAACTCCACGACATGGCAAATGTTCCGGAAGACCTTAAGTGTCGGTACACCTTTCTGGGCAAGTCAGGTCTCCGGGTGTCCAACATCTGCCTGGGTACTAATACATTTGGCGGAGTACGTTGATTTTTATGATGCAGATAACAAACTGCTTTAAACATTATGGCAAATAAGACGACTGGCTTACAGCACAACGGACATTGAAGATATAGATTGAGGATAAACGAATCAATTTTTCAGACCGACAGACCTGGCCAGTTAGATGAAGCGGCATCCCATGAGAATGCCAAACGTTTTGTGGAATGGGGAGGCAACTTTTTCGACACGGCAAACGTGTACTCCAGGGGAGAATCTGAGAAAGTTCTCGGCACCTGGCTAAGTTCGTGAGTACCGCCATTTTGTCAGATAATTCTTAATCAGCTCTCACGCTGTCCTGCCGTAAATAAAATAACGCTACCTCTAAAGTCAGGAGCTCTAATAATTAATTTAAGAAGGATCTATACAAATAATAAATGTATGTACTGTTCCTAACATTTTGCTGAAAGTATGAACATTCCATTAGAACTAATAATAAACATTATAAAGAAACAAAAGTGAATATTAATGTAGCTTACATAAAAACAGTGATGAGACTATTTCAAGATTATAAGCGATACCGATATATATATATATATACACGGTTATTATAACACAATGCAAAAATCAAAACCACAGTTAAGAATGTGAGGACAGTAGAATACGCCACCACTGTGCAACTGGATCAAAAAGCGAGGAATAACAAATGCAATAGGTCACCAACAAAAGGAACCAACACAGAACAACAAAACTACCTTCCCCCACCTAACTGGGCCACGCCACCTTCTCACAAATTTTCTTCTTTTCCCTCTTTACACTTGAGGTCTCCAGATTTCCCAGCAGTGCGAAATTGCCTTTAAGTGGAGGCATTTCTACTGTCTCACCATCAACAAAGAAACAGGAAAATAAAAAAACCTTGTGAAATATGAAAGCACAGAATTTGCGAAGTCATGATAGACATTTTTGCTGTTACCATCTCAACGGTGTCGATAACTCGATTCTTCTTTTTTGTGTGTTCTGTTCTTGTTCACGCACGCACGCACACAAAATCTCTTCTCCTATAATTTTGATTTATTATAATCCACAATTTAAGTCGCACCCAATGAATAATTCTTGCAAGTGACACACCATTTACTGTTGCATAGCACAAAATTTTCCAAACAAAACTTCCACATATAACAGACTGAAATATCTGTTTTATGTTGGTGAGGGTATGTTAGTAACATTTTGTTACTGTTGGTGGTAAACTGGTTACCTAAGGTTAGTAAAATCCTGTTACTTATTATCAAATACTGATGATCTAAGTTTGTTAATATCATGTTTCTAATTATGCTACACTACAGCCAAGAGCGAGATCACTTCGTCATCGCCACCAAGGTGTGGGGAGCTATGGAGCCCGACAACCCCAACGGCGCCGGCGTTAGCAGAAAACACATCTCGAAAAGCATCGACGACAGTTTGAAGAGACTTCAGACTGATTATGTCGACCTGTACCAGGTAGCTAGGAATTTTCACCTGCTTGACTGATTAGTTCGCTATATAGCTGGGATTTTTCAACCTGTCCGACTATTGACTTTGTTCTTTGTTAAATTACTGGAATTTTTTTTGTCCTGTTAGACTAATTACGAAGTTCTGTACTGAATGACTTTGATGCTTCACAGTCACATAGATATTTACCAACTGAAGATTATTTTTTACCTTATTAGACTGGTTATCTAAATCTGCAAGTGTTTGTATACAAAAGTTAAGTCTTAGGAACCAAAAATGATTCAAATACTGAAGAAGGTGGATAATGAATGATCACCAGAGTCATAGTCATGCGTCGGTTAATGTTTTTTTTAAAGGATCATTGTAGGTTGATTACTAGAGTCATAAGCACACAGATATATTTATACTTGTCTTTCGTTTGAAGAGTTATTATTAAGTTCCATCAATTTATCCCGTAAAACCATTTGTAGTTTCATGGAGTTTAAGTCCTTTAGAGACTTATTATGGCTAAAGTCATCACAATTCATGATGTGAATAATATTGGTCTTATGAGTTAATAGTCTAACACAGACATTCGCAGTAACACTGTGATAGTCCTGAAGAGATTAGCGAAATCCTTATTCAGTTTTGTCATGAATACTTCAGCTGCATTCGTGGGATGGCACGGTGCCCCTGGAGGAGACACTTCTAACCCTCAACGACCTGGTCAGGTGTGGCAAGGTGCGCTACCTTGGGGTCAGCAACTATTCCGGGTGGCAGTTGCAGAAACTAACGGACCTGACTGAAAAGTTGGGACTTAACCCCTTCATATCGCTGCAGGTCAGAAATCAGCACAGTACAGATAAAAGAAGGATAATGTGAGAATAATAACAGGATAAAATTATTTGTGCATCATAAATTAATTTTGTTATTTTTAAAACAATTAATAGATTGTTTTATCATGCTCAGCAACAATACAACCTGGTCAGCAGATTCTCAGAGCTGGAACCATTCCAGGTGTGTAAGGTGAATGGCCTTGGTGTGTTGCCATACAGTCCGCTTAAAGGGTGAGTACAGACAGAGGGCTGTCAAATATTTTGATGACTTCTGTCTCCTGTTGATTATCATGTGATATGTAGTCATCCTTTTAACAGTCGATCATATCAATCAAGTTATGCTATCTTTGTCATTTTGTGTCGTTTCATGTTTTCCTCACATTTTCCCTTTACTTTTAGTTTTCGTCTCTTTGAAAGTTTTGTTCACTTTTCTCATTTTCAGAACAGTCCCAAGATATTTAATCTGATCTGAGTTACTGTGAGCGAAAAGCTGAGCACATCCTAAATCTGCCTACTTGTTTTTTAGAGAATTGTTTTTACCGTTCGTTAATTTTGTTAATAGTAAAACTAAGCATATCATCATCTAATACAGAGGTTTTCAAACTGTGGTACGCGTACCAGTCGTACCACTACTGGTACGCGAAGGTATGACGGGTGGTACGCGAGCGCCATGTGCCAATAGTAAAACGCGTATGTATATTTTACGGGGGCTGTATGTTCGCTGTCATTTCTGCGGGTGGAGCAAAAGCAGGAATGTCTTAATGTTAGGATATTAAGCCATTAAGCGAGTTCCAAGAATATTGGGAACCAGACCCTTGTCATCCTGATTGACATCAATCTGCTTATTTACTCCGCTTACCCGCGGGTAGGTGCGTGGGGTCTGTGGGTGTTGTGACCGCTGGGTCACCAACAGTTAAAAGTTTGTCAGACGTGGAGACAAGTCTACATATTTATACACATGACAAGATGGATAATATACATGTTTAATGAAAGATATTTATACCACGATATATTAACAATTAACTAACTAGTGACTAAATCATATACTAAATACCAGCGACTAGACTAGTATATATTGAGAGGTGGTACTCAGTCAATTTGAATTTTCGAAAGTGGTACTTGTCTGGAAAAGTTTGAAAAACCTCTGATCTAATAGACTTTGAGAACACGCAAAAAGAAAAAAACACAATTTGTGTAAAAGTAGTCTTTATAAAGTGTGTAAACTCATATTTATGTGCAATCACGGACTTACTGTGTGTAAGCACGTGTCAATCATGTATAACAATCTGCTTATTATGTGTAACTCAGTTGTTGTCTCTTCCAAGTCGAAATACGAGTTTATTGCCTATATATATATATATAGTACTATCACAAATTACCGCCATAAGATTAGCAGCCAGTTGTAAAAAAGGAATGCAGGATGGACTGATTTGTTAAATGACAATGGGATTAACTTCTGCGTGGGATGACATAACAATATAAAGCTTCGATTGTTTTGTGCAACAGAGGGTTTCTGGCGGGAAAAATTAAAAAAGGCCAAGTTCCAGAAGAAGGTCGATTGAAGAGGATGCTTGAGCGGGGTCAAAACCCAGCAGGGAGAGGTCAAGGACAGCCTGGCAGAGGTCAGATGTCCAACCAGTACTCGACACTGACGAGTGAGGAGAAAAACTGGAGAATTCTGGAGGTCTTAGAGAAAATGGCCTCTGCCAAAGGTACCCCAAGTGTTTTTCTTTGGTCTTTTTCTGAACAATTCCAAGTGCGCTCTTCTCTGTGTTAACGTAAACTTATCTATGAAATCAAAACGGAAAACTGCAAGTGAACAAAACGAGCTACGGATGAAACTTTCCACAGGAACAGTTTTGATTGACATACATTTACATCACCTGTTGTTAACCGTCTTACAGCGTTGAATTCGCAAACATAGTCACAGTACAGTCGAACACACACACACACACACACCCACACACACACACACACACCCACACACACACACATGCGGCTGGGTCTAGCCACGTCACTCCGCCATTGATGACCGTTCCTTTCCTCCCATCGTGGGGAGCTGGAGGAAGGGGCGGCAATCTGAGCGGTTGCGGGCTTTAACAACATTCATTGAATATTGTTTGAGTAATACCATCGAAAACCGACAGGTGTGAACACATTCTGCCTTCACAGCACGCTCAGCGCTGAACATTAGAATCAAGATGTTACTGTCTTGGTGACACTAGTACCAATGGATAATAAGTCAAGCTTGTCGATCTCTCCTTGCCAGCTCATGCCACCATTTGGAACCACGAATCAGACGGATGAAATTCGGCAGATGCTTATTCGTCTAAGACCCCACTCTTAAAAAAAAAAAAATCTCTGCCCCTTTCTCTTCGAACTGCGCCTACGTTCGACTTTCAGAATCCGCTCTCAAAATCTCGTTTAGAAACACATTGTAAAATCAAGCATAGTATTTCACTCACTCTGCAGCTCATATTATAACAAAAACACATTAAAATAATATTCTTTTGAGCAACAGTCATGAAACATACACCGTGAATGACTATGTAGTAGGACTCAGTTGTGATCGGACAATCGGTGTGGTATTGCAAAGCCGTTAAACAGTCAGACACGCGCGCGTGCACGTACGTATAAACCACAGTGCCCCATTCAGTTACATAGTTTGTGGGGCAGCACACAATAAACCCTTTTAAGATCACAACTCTTGCTTGTTCGAATCAGTAATAGCACTCTCATCATTGTCACCTTGGCTATAATAAGCCAGTGATGTTGATTTAGTAACTGAACTCAGCGGGAAAAATTCGTTAATTAGTACAGGACTAAAGTAACGCCTCCTTCGCTAATAGCTGACCAGGGCTGGTGCATCTTAGTATTAATTACTGTTTGGCTACTTGATTGTGACAGGTGCTCTTCTGGCTGAGGAGACCAATAAGCAAATACCGGTCTCTACACAGCTGTGTATTTTTTTTATAACTATGCCAGTTTGCCATAGAAAATTTCCGTGGACATTTCGTAGCTATCAGTGTACTGTCCACTGAGTTTGAAATAATTTATGAGGCTCAGTAATGTGTACCCGGTCTTTATAAAAAATCTTTAGAAGAGATCTTTCGTGCTCAGTAGGCGAAAAACAGCGTGGGGTAGTTTGAAAGGAAGTCGGTTAAACTAGAAGTAAGGGAAGCAACTTAACCAAATCAGCTTTCAATTATAAATGTAGTTAGGAAATATAATATTTTGATAAAACTGAAATTTATATTTAATGAGATCATGAAAGTATGTACATAAAAGAATATTGTTTAAAAATATTTTCAAAATTTTGAATTTTGTTTCTGTTTATATGCAATTATTACTAGTGATATAAAGCTAACCTTAGATAGAGGGATGCCTTGTGGGATGTGTCTCTGAATCTTGGTATTGTCCAGTACGTCGGTGCCAGTAGGAGCCGTGATGACGAAGTATAGCTTCTCTGAACTCGTGTGGAGTTCTCTGCCCCGGAGAGGCATTCTGAGCGGTTGCATGTTCTCAGTGCAAACAATGTCATGTGAATGAAAATCAACATGCTGGTGGAGATCACAAGTCATCTCTCATGCTGCAACTTGTTCAGTCACCATGAGCTGAGTCAACAGGACGCCGGTTACTTTGACAAAGACTCTCAAGACTTCACAATGGTATAACCGCGAGCTCGTGCCACTGTTACAGCTTTACACCTGCCACCTAACTCTCTTTTCAGTTAAGTAATTTTCAGTGCAGCAGCAAAAAAAAAAAAAAAAAAAAAAAAGGGAGATGGAACACTTAATACTCATGAACATGCTGTATCGATGATGTCCCATCAACAACTTAGCTCAGGTTTGCTTAGAAATTGTAAAGATGTACGTGATAAATGTAATTTGAATTATTTTCCACAACACACAGAAAGAAATCACGAGAGACCGAGAGGGAGACAACAATCATGAAACTCACACCGTCGAAGACTATGTAGTAGGACTCGGTTATGATCGGATAATCGGTGTAGTATTGCAAAGCTCTTAAACAGTCACACACACACACACACACGCGCGCGCGCGTGCACGTACATATAACCACTCTGCCCCACTCAGTTACACAGTTTGTCACGCAGCACACAATAAACCCTTTTAAGGTCACAACTCTTGCTTCTTCCAATCAGCAATAGCACTGTCATCATTGTCACCCTAATAAGCCAGTGATGTTGATTAAATAACTGAGCTCAGCGGGAAAAAAATCGGTAATTAATACAGGACTAAAGTAACGCCTCCTTCGCTAATAGCTGACCAGGGCCGGTGTATCATAGCATATTATTGTTTGGCTGTTTGATTGTGACAGGTGCTCTTCTGGCTGAGGAGAGCAATAAGTGAATAACAGTCTCTACTGCAGTCGACACAGCTGTGTATTTTTTTTTAACTATGCCAGTTTGCCATAGAAAATGTCCGGGGACTTATCGTAGCTATCAGTGTACTGTCCACTGAGTTTGAAATAATTTATAAGGCTCAGTAATTTAGGTGTGTACCCGGTCTTTATAAAAAAAAAATAATAATAAAATTCAGAAGAGATCTTTTCTGCTCAGTAGGCTAGAAACACCGTGGCGTGATTTGAAAGGAAGTCAGTAAGGGAAGCAACTTTGCTAAATTAGTTTTCAATTTAAAATGCAATTCAACAAAAAGTTTTGTTATGACTAAAAGTTGTATTTAATGAGATTCTAGAAGTTGATATTATAAACTCAATTTTTATAAAATATTTTCAAAAGATTTAAAAATGTGTTTTATTTCATACATTTCTTTATAGTATGTTAAAGCTTACCTTAGTTGTAGGGACGCCTAGTCGGATGTCTCACTGAATCAGTCACTTGTTGTGCGTATCCGGTCGCATGATGAAATGTAGTCTCTCCTGAACTCGTGTGGAGTTCTCCCTACAGGAGAGGCATTCTGAGCGGTCGTGTTTCCTCAATAAAATATCAGACTGTGTGACTATTGAGAGCGTGTCGACATGAAAAGGCCTTTCTTGTGTTGCACCTCTCCAGTCACCATAAGCTGCGGCGTGAGTATACAATGGGCCGGTTGCTTTAACATAGACTCTGGAGAGTCCACCTGCCCCCCTGTCACAAATCTTTTTCCAGTTTTCCAGAGTAATTTTCAGTGCAGCAGCAAAAAGATAAAAGGGGTGGGGGGATGGGACACTAATGACCTTGCTGTATCGATGATGTCCGGTCAACAACTCAGCTCAGTATTGCTTTCAAATTGTAAAGGTGTAAGTGTGGTGGAAATATTTGACAAAAGCAGCCATGATGATTTTCTTGTATAGCCACTACCTCACTAAACATTGAAATGAAGTTTCCTCGAGCAACATACACGAATATAACATGACCCAAGACTTCTTCAGCAAAGTACTCCAGCAAACTTTGATTGCCATCGTACGGCTGGTGCCGAATTACATGGCTGGCGAACACGCACGCACGCACGCACGCACGCACCGACGCACGGACGCGCGCGCACACACACACACACACACACACACACACACACACACACACACACACACACACACACACACAACACACACTCACACAAGGGTACTTCACAACACACACGTGGAGAATTTCTCGATTCATAGCAGGAGAAAAGAAATTCCTTTGCTGCGACTACTATATCTCAACATTATAAGATCAAACAACTACAAAAGTATAAAATATAATCAATACCAGGTTACCATATCTAACAAACGTGAGCTGTTTTTATTCACTAACTTCTACGCTGCAGGGAAAACTATGGCCCAGGTGGCACTGCGGTGGTTGCTGCAGAAGCCAGTGGTGTCCTCAGTGATCATCGGCGCCACCAAAGTGTCGCAGATAGACGACAGCATGGCTGCTGCCGCTGGTTGGGAGCTGAGTGCTGTAGAGGTCTGTTTGTTTATTAGCTTCTATCTCTGTTGTGAAAAAATTTGGTTTCTTGTATTCTGTAACTTGGAGCTCTGTGAATAAGCGATATCGGAGAAAATAATATTTTGCTCTTCTGTCTATAACTCAGTATTAGTTGAACAAAACTCACTACCTTCCTTACACTTTTTTTTAACATCGCGTTTGTCTTCTGCAACCTTTCTTTAAGACGTGGATTCTGAGCAAGCCCATCTCCAGTAGGTATCAGTGATAACTATTTTATGTTCTCTCTCATCAGATGTCAGAACTGGATGAAGTATCAGCACCAAGCCTACCCTACCCTTACGACAGGATCCTCAGGATGGACATCTCAAGGGTCAACCCCTGGAATGCTGCTGGCTACAAAGTCACATCATAGCCTGCAACTCTTTCTATTGCTTCAGACTATCTCAGTAACTGTGCTGGCATTCAGCTGCTTAAAAATAAAAACTCGGTTCTTAGGCAAATTCAGTTTAAAGTGTTACTATCTGAACATTTTATACAGTCAACCCTCATCAGCAGAGTGTACCTGTACCTCAATAACAAATATTCCGATAGCTGCAACCATATTTTCAATTTTCTGATCGGAATTATTTCGACCATGTTCGGTCATACCCACATTCTCTAAATAAAGATTACACAGGGTATAACACCTACATATCTCTCAAACAGCTAAAAAACCTACACATTTCTTAAACAAATAGCTAACATCAACTACTTTATAACAAACCACTGAATAGGATAAATGTTTAGGCTATCCAGGAAAATACAATATCTTTATTTAGTCAGACTATACAAATTGTCAGCGTAAAAGTTGTCGTTCTTGGTTATATTTATCTTTATGGGGTGGGGAGGGGGTTCTACTCACGCATCATGTTTACTCACAATTTGATTGTACGGATATATGCTTTGATTTTTATAGCGGTTCCTATCGCGGGAAACATCACTAAAAGCCTCAGATCAATATAGTGGAAAATTTATTTTTTAACCATTTGTTCTCATACCTAGGTCAAACTGCTATCCAAACAGCTATCGGTATAACAATAGACAGAATGGTATATTATTATTATTATTATTATTATTATTATTATTATTATTATTATTATTATTATTATCATCATCATCATCTTATTCAGATGGCAAACATTAAAATCAATAGATTATTCACGGGTTCCCGGTCGTTTCGACTAGGGTCAGTTCGACTAAGTCGTTTCGTCTAACGGTCGGGCCATCTATAAGACCCATAAAATGCTATCGGGCGCATGAAATTGAAAAAAAAACTGAAGTGATTTGAATGTTAATAAACGATTTAAATCTATCATGTAAAGGGCTAACTGTCAGACAGACTCAACAAACACTCAAACGCCCGATGTCGGCGACGCATCCAACCGTCCCTCAGTTTAAAACTTGACGCGCACACGGGTGAACAGTAAATAACACGCGTTTATTAAAGATGGAAGAAAATTGTAAGTGAGAAGAAGAAAGGACGAACACTGCCAAAAATAATGTCAAGATAACACACACAAATAAACGTCCCTAAACAATGAACAAATTAATGGAAACCCGTGCAGCGCCGTACAGGGGTGCAACCACACGTAGGGCGGGTACAACATAAGACAACCCCCCCCCCTCCCCGATGCACCTTATAACGAAAGTTGAAGTGAGAGTTGCGAGGAGGCAGGTTGTCATGAAGCAGCCCACGTCCTAGAGCATTTCCTGCGTCCTATAGATGACTCTATCGTTAGACGAACTGACCCTAGTCGAACTGACCTTAGTCGAACTTACCCTAGTCGAACCAACCGTTAGTCGAACTGACCCTAGTCGAACCAACCGTTAGTCGAACTGACCCTAGTCGAACCAACCGTTAGTCGAACTGACCCTAGTCGAACCAACCGTTAGTTGAACTGACCCTAGTCGAACCAACCGTTAGTCGAACTGACCCTAGTCGAACCAACCGTTAGTCGAACTGACCCTAGTCGAACCAACCGTTAGTTGAACTGACCCTAGTCGAACCGACCTTAGTCGAACCGAGCTTAGTCGAAACGACCGGTTACCTATTCACGTTCTTCAATAAAAAGATACATTAAACATAAAATTGTTTGTTTTAATTATCTCAATGTGCGCGGGTTACATAAGCACGTGTTTAAAATGTATTCCAGTAACAATTAAAAATACAATAGCGAAATTATCACAAATGTCATAAAAACCATAAAAGCTGATGAGATTTTTGAACTTTTGTCATCTGAAATATGATTGATATATGGCGATATGCAAATATAAAGTTTCCAGCAAAAAACTGTGTGGTAAGTGTCTGTATCCCTGTACTGTTGTGTCTGAGGCTTGTACCCGTCTCTACAAGGCATGTAGATGTCTGTTAATGAGTTTTCCTTTTTCATTGTTTGCCTGGACTTTCTTCGCTTTTGCGAGCCTGTAGGGTGATAGACAAAACGTTGAGTGCGTGTTATTTGTTGACGACGTGTAAATAACTAGCTAAACAAATAAATAAAATTGTGTTGCTGCTTGCCATGTCCACCAAAAGGTTGAAGGGACTTAACAAAACCTTTGACATAATTTTTTTTTGAGTACATTTTCAGTGCATAATGAGATTATGCTTAGTTGAAGTACTTATGCGGTGCATACTTTAGTGCTACACCTATGTTCATTATGTGTCTCGACCTGTTTCAGAAGTATGTTCACCAGTATGTTTATAGCTTATATAACACTTATATAACATATAAAAATACCAGATATTAAAACTGCAAATAACAGCAGGGCCGATAATTTGTGGATAAAGTCTCCTGCCGCCACCGGCATTGTACGTCCGAAAAAATAAAATGATATTTGTACTGAATAAAACACAAAGTAATAATAATAACAGAAATGTGATGAATATTTGGGTAGAACACGTACCATAAGCCAGGTGACCAACAGTTTATAGACATTTTACTGCTGTTTGACTTCGCTCACACGCAACAAATCTGTTAAAATATTCACTGAACGAAGTGTGTATTCGTGACTAAGCAAACGAACAAAAGAGAGAGGATGGATGTTGGTGGGAGTGTCTGTGCTTGTTTGTGTGTGTGTGTCTATATCCGAATAATTTGCGCATTATCTTATCAGCACGCGTTGCCCAAGGTCAGGTAAGGGAAGTGAAAAACTGGGTCAGTAAGATATAAAAACACGGAGGTTGTTGCTGTTCCTCAGTCGGCGAGTTGGCGGCGAGCAGACAACACAGACACTTTACATCAACATGGCCGACACACCCACGGAGTCCAAATGCGACATCAACTTTCTCGGCAGATCGGGCCTGCGGGTGTCCAACATTTGTCTTGGGGCCATGACATTTGGAGAAAGTAATGTAAGTGCAAATTAACATTGATTGCGACTTTAGCTGTAAATACCATTAAAGTACGACTTATAGCAGTGAGTGTGAACAACCTATGAGTGTGGATGATCTGTGGGTGCAAATAAGCAGTGAGTGTGAATAAACACCTTTTTTTGTCCTTTACTTTAAAGTGTGTGGAGTGTATCTGCTTGTTTTCTTGTTTTGTGACAGTTTGGAACACCAGGACAGCTGGACGAACAGGGTGCACATGCACTCATGGATCGCTACGTACAATGGGGAGGCAACTTCATCGACACAGCCGATATCTATGGTCGAGGCAAGTCTGAGACGATTGTCGGCTCTTGGCTTGCAAAGTGAGTGGTCTGCGGGAGCAGGCATTTAGAACGAGAGAGAAATCACTATTTGTCTTCATTACATGCTTATATCAGTGTGTGTGTGTGTGTGTGTGTGTGTGTGTGTGTGTGTGTGTGTGTGTGCTCTGTTTAGAGCTTTAACCATCAGCTAGGCTATTGCGTAATATTTTCCTGTGAAAGCAAGCAGCAGTATTTTCAGTAAGCTACAAATGTTCTACAATTTTCAGACAGCAACGGGAGGACTTTGTCATTGCGACCAAAGTGCGCTTTCCCATACACGTCACTCGTCCAAATAGTGGAGGGCTGAGTCGTCGTCACATCAGTGCTTCTATCGAAGGCAGCCTCAGCCGACTGCAGACTGACTACGTGGACCTGTATCAGGCAAGTCAACAACATCTGCATGGCTTTAGCGGTTTAAGCGTGGTGAATTTCTCCTGGAGAAAAGTTATCTTGCTAACATTATATCAGTTATATCAGGTGTTAGTGTCAATAACAGTCATCTTGTTAATGTCACAAATTTGTCAGTGTTAACCTGACATCTGCTCAATATACTGTGGAAAGGGAGGATATTTTTTTGGAGGTTTATAAAATTGTTTTGCCGTTTTATAATATATATATATATAGTCTAACTATCTCACTTCATTTTATAGCTTCCCAAGCCTTTATCTTGTCTATATATATATCGATAAATATACCGTCATGCTTCCCTATATCGTTTCTATGTCTCGCTTTTGTCACCTTCTCATTGACAAGCACATTTCAGTAATTGTACTAGGGTTCTGCTGACGGTAGAATCTCCCCAGTTCGTTTGAAATTTAAAGTTTCCTGTGGTGTCCTGTTACGGATGATTACTGTTCACCTGTTTGCTGGACTTTGAGTTAAAATCATTTTGTTGAGTTCAATTTGGTCCTGCATGGGTTTTACAGTACAATGTCTCAGAGTGAGACTGCAGTTAACTAAAACCAAAAACAAATCCTATTGAACAAGAAGTTTCATATTTGTAAAAAACATCCCCCAGAAAGTTCTTCATGTCTTTATATATGCAATATGAACCATGTTATCAAATAGTGGAACTGGATATATGGATCTTTCAGTTTATCGCGTGACAACTAAAATCTCTGCAATGTAGTCTGTGAACAAGAATCTGTATAACATCAGTTTTCCTTCTCAGATCCACGCTTGGGATGATGCTGTTCCACTAGAGGAGACTCTGAGTACCCTCAACGACTTGGTCAGGTGTGGCAAGGTGCGCTACCTGGGGGCCAGCAATGTCACCGGCTGGCAGTTGCAGAAGATCGTCGACATGTCGCGGGAAATGGGCCTCGCGCCTTTCATCTCTCTGCAGGTGTGTAAGAATTAGTTGACATCAACCTAGCATATGTGATCATCACTTGTATGTCGTCTGTCATCGCCCTCACTGTCATCAAAAACCGACTTTCATCTCTAGTACACACATGTCCTCTGAGTATTTCGATGACTTATTCTGCGTATAATGTCTACTAATACTGAGTGTAGTATACATTTCAAGTCACGTAATTTTTTGCATGTCATATAAAAGAAACTAAAATTTTGATATAGGGTAATGAAGCAGTAATTTTTTGTTCTGATTTTTTTTTGGTAACAGCAACAATACAACCTCCTTAGCCGCCTTTCAGAACTGGAGCCGTTCCAGGTGTGTAAGACTAATGGTATTGGAGTTCTTCCCTGGAGTCCGCTCAAGGCGTAAGTAGTGTTCATATTCTAACCTCATCGTATTTTACCAAAAGCAACTTTTTTGTATGTCGACATGAAACAAGAGCTTTAAATATTTTTTAAGTCTTAAGAATGGAGGACAGAAGGCCGGACACGATAGTCAACGGACTATTTTTGTTTTCTAGCGGTTTCCTGGCTGGCAAGGTGAAGAAGGGAGAGATGCCCAAGGAAGGTCGCCTTGAGTACGCGGCTTATGACCCCCAGAATAAGTTTCCAGGGTCACATCCGTCCTGGGAAAAACTGGACAAAGAGCAGCACTGGCGCATATTGGAAACTGTAGAAAAGATCGCGCAAACCAGGGGTAAGTGGATCAGAAGGCAAGGGGTGCAATGCTCTGTCATTAAGGAAATGGTCACGTGTACTCATGAGCTATTTAATCTTTTAGGAATTTGATCTATTTAATAATATATTATTTTTTGCCTGCACGTGGTCTTCCATCCACATACGTTCTTATGCACAGATAAAGAAATCATAAACACAAACTAGTGCAAGCACACACACACACACACACACACACACACACACACACACACACACACACACACACACACACACACACACACACACACACACACACACAATCGCGGATGCATGCATGCACACATTGAGCAGGTTTGTCACAAAACCTCGAATATCATTTCAGTATCAAACATGTCAGGTAGTCACTTGTCAACATATAGCATATGGACGATCTGGACACGGTTGCAGGCAAGACGATGGCGCAGGTGGCACTGCGGTGGCTTGTGCAGAAGTCAGTTGTGTCGTCAGTCATCATCGGGGTCACCAAAGTGACGCAGCTGGATGACAACATGGCCGCCTCTAGTGGCTGGCAACTCAGCGAAGATGAGGTAATGTGACACTAAACTCTACCATGCATTTTCATAGGACTGCTGGTTTCTCTGTTAACGTATTTGCTTTCCCCCGTCACCTGCTCTCTCAAGGTTTTCTCTGAAACAGTAAACACTTTAATGTGTCACAGTCTCCTGTTGTGACTTTTCTCTCCCTTCACCTGTCGCTGCTTTCAAAATGTATGATCCTGATTGTCCATTAGTTATTTATGGTTTAAAGTAATTTTCAGTGTTTGTCTGTCTGCATTTCTATCAAATTGTTCTTAAAATTGTGTTTCTTGCAGGATGAGTACAACAATCCTGTTTGAACATTTATAGAGAAACGCCTTTTCGAAGAATCTTTTACGTAGTTCAAGAAAGAAGGACGAAGGTAACAATATCTTTTGTTTTTTCAGATGTCTCAGCTGGACGAAGTATCCAAACCGGACTTGGGTTACCCTTATGATGTGATCTGGAAGGTCAACAAAGACCGAGTTAACCCCTGGAACCCTGCAGCTTATGTTTAACTTCAATGCCTTGACACAGACTGGTGGACACATGCCCTCGCGATTACTTAACAAACAAGTCCAGCTTTTCTGAGGTCGTGTTCATAGCATTTGCTGGATTCACAAATAAAACTGACCAATGAAGAATTTGCTTTTATTAATCAACGAAATCAGCTGCATAGTTAACTAATAATTTATCCACAATGATTATAAGGGGTTTACCAACTTGTTATTTCAGTCCCTTTTATCACATCCTTTTTGTGATTGATAATAAATTTTATAATGATATTATTTGAATTGATATTTATAGTATCAACCTGTCGACATTTACAAAATTGTGTGCTTTGTTACTAGACTCTGCAATGAAACTATTTACATCGAAGAAACTGAAATTTAGACAAGGTATAATGCATGAACAAGATTCTAGAAAGATTCAGTTTTCAAAATCCTTCAGTTGTATGTTAACGCTTGCCTGGTCTTCAAAACTGACAATCAAACTGTTTGAAAATGCTTTTATTGTCTAGTCCAGTAATCTTTCGTTATTAAAATGTTAATTTAAAAAGTCTATGATGATGTGTTTGTGATTGTGTCACGATGTTACTTGTAGACCAGACGGTGTAGAAACCGTCGATGTTGCATATCGGGTGCTTGATCTTTGCTTAAGCTTTTTGCCAGCAGTCGTAGTTGGTCTTAGCAGTTTTTGCAATGTTGGCACTGCTGTAGGAAGATCTTTTCGTGCTACTGAAAGTCCAAGACTTGCCTGTACTGTATAGGTGACTGGATAACAATCTGTATATACAGACCTCTGAAAAAGTTCATTCCTTTGCGCTTTTAGCCAGTATCTATAGGCATTGAAAATGAGTACAAAGTAACTCCATCCGAGTCAAAGAGAACATTTAGCAACAGCTCACTGCTCTGTTTTCTTTTACCGAGGGCTGCATCTTTCCTCTTCGAATTCAACTCATGCAGATGACACTATTTCGAGAAATGCTACCCTTTCGTCACTTTCTGTTGTTTTTTTTTAATCCAATTGTAATTGGCAGAAAAACATTAATATAAAAATTGATACTGCCTCTTAGCTATGAAATACGACCGCAATGGTGACCGGACACTTAATCCCCGACACTTAATCCCCTAGGCATTTAATCCCCAGACACCTAATCCCCAGACACTTAATCCTCAAAAATGCCCCCAATGTTATAAATGTTGAAGTTAATTATTATTTTAATTGTCAAACTTATTTTGATGTTTACATGAAAATAATTATTTCAATTTGAATTAAATTTTTCATTCACTTCATAATTTCTTGAGTTGAAATTTCATTTTGAGGATTAAGTGTCTGGGGATTAAGTGTCTAGGGGATTAAGTGTCGGGGATTCGACTGCAATATGTTCTAATGATACTTTATGCTCTTTTTCAAGTGATTTTCGCTGAGCGCTCGGGTTAGCCTTTAAAGTATTTATATCGTTCTACAGTAGTATATCTCCCTACGTTTTACACGTCTCGACCTGTTTTAGAAGTCTGTTTACCAAACAACGGATCACACATTATTACAACAATATAAAATATAGCTTATATAACACACCTAAAAATATCAGATTTTAAAACTGTAACTAAAAGAATGGCCGATGAAATGTGCATATACAGTAGTTTCCTTCTGCCACCGGTATCGTAAGCACGTAAACAAAGTGATATTTCTACTGAATATTTGGATAGAACACCTGCCATAAACAAGGTGCTCAACAGTTTTTAGACACTTGACTGCTGTTTGACTTTGTAACACGTGAAGGACAGTCTCCTCAACTAAGCTGTAAAAATACTTCACTGACCCAAGTGAGTGTTCGTGACTTCGCAAAAAAAAAAAAAAAAAAAAAAACGTGAGAGAGGAAGGATTTGTTGGAAGTGTTGCCCAAGAACAGATTAAAAGAAAGCTTGGTCAGTAAGCTATAAACACGCGGATGCAGCTATACCTTAGTCGTCGAGTTGGAGGCGAACAGACAACACAGAAACATTATATCAACATGGCTTATACCTCCACGGAATCAAAATGCGACATCAACTTTCTAGGCAGATCGGGCCTGCGGGTGTCCAACATTTGTCTTGGAGCCATGACATTTGGAGAAAGTAATGTAAGTGCAAATTAACATTGATTGTGACTTTAGCTGTAAATACCATTAAAGTACAACTTAGCAGTGAGTGTGAACAACCTATTAGTGTGAATGATCTGTGGGTGCAAATAAGCAGAAAGTGTTGATAAGTTTTTTTGTACTTATTATAAAGTGTGTTTAGCTGCTTGTTTACTTGTTTTTTATAGTATGGAACACCAGGACAACTGGACGAACAGGGTGCACATGCACTCATGGATCGCTACGTACAATGGGGAGGCAACTTCATAGACACAGCCAATAATTATGGTCGAGGCAAATCTGAGACAATTGTCGGCTCTTGGCTTGCAAAGTGAGTGGTCTGCATGAGCAGACATTTATAACGAGAGAGAAATCACTAGTTGGCTTCATCACACTCCTTAAATCAGTGCGTGTGTGTGCGTGAGCGCACGTGCTGAAGCTTTAGGCCATCAGTCAAACTACAGCGTGATGTTTACCTGTGAAAGCAAGCAGCAGTATTTTCAGTAAGCTACAAATGTTCTACAATTTTCAGACAGCAACGGGAGGACTTTGTCATTGCGACCAAAGTGCGCATGCCCATAGATGTCGCGCGTGCAAATAGTGGAGGGCTGAGTCGTCGTCACATCAGTGCTTCTATCGAAGGCAGCCTCAGCCGACTGCAGACTGACTACGTGGACCTGTATCAGGCAAGTCAACAACATTCTGTTGATGGTAGAATTTTCCCCAAATTGTTTGAAATGTAAAATTTTCTGTGATGTCCTGTTGCGGATTATTGCTGTTATCCTCAAAGTTAAAATCCAAAGAATCAGCCACGAAGTACTGTGTGTGTGTGTGTGTGTGTGTGTGTGTGTGTGTGTGTGTGTGTGTGTGTGTGTGTGTGTGTGTGTGTGTGTGTGTGATATACAGCAGAGTGATGTCTCCTCAACTGGCTGGCTAGAGGGCTAAACAGTTCTCCCTCACTTTTCGTCTTTGCTCTTTATCTGTGTCACGTTTTATATCTTCTATCGATCTGCCAGCTTGTGATGCCATTTTTTGTTAAGTTCCTGGACTGATTTCTGTGTCTGCAACCCTTTTTCTTCTTTTTCTGGATAATTTTCTTTCTACTCTACCGTCTGCGCCATTTTGCCCAGATTTTGGATCCGTGCGTCAGCAGTGTCGTTTTCAGACTCGGTTTTCTTTTTCTCCGATTGTTCCGGAGAGGTTTGATCACGGAGGCTGATCTTGCAATGATCTTTTGCTCTAACGTGTGTTGTGTGGATGTAAAGATGTTTTTGTCTGGGCCGCAGCACCGGGAATTGTGATTTGCGCTTCCATACACGCGTCATAATAATTTTTCATCTACTTTTCGAAGCAAAACTTTTTATAAAAGATTCCATTCAATAGACTACACGCCGACCGCATCTGTTCTGATGGCCTTCACCTTTTTTTTTTTTACATAAGTTGCTACACTACAGAGGCATGCGGTGGTCTCTTTCTTTTGCGACCAGCGGCCATGACTGCAATTTTTTGGAGGCGCTCTGAGCCTGCCTTCCATGGTGGGTGAAGCACTCTCTCAGTTAACTGTGCTTCTGTTCTGCTGTGTATCTTGCCTTCCTTTTTGTGTATTTATGAAGATGTAGACCTAAAAGGTGTGCTTACACGCCTCTGTTTAAAGCGCTTTGAGTCCGGCTGATGGTGAAGAAAATCGCTACATAAATGTGCTAATTACATCTACATATAGAAAAATCAAATCATGTATTCGTGAAACTGGGTAGATGTATATTTCCCTTTTTCAGGTAAAAGCTAGAATCTGTGAGATGCTATCTGTAGCAAGAACCTGAATAACACCAGTTTTTCCTTTCAGATCCACGCTTGGGATGATGCTGTTCCACTGGAGGAGACTCTGAGTACCCTCAACGACTTGGTCAGGTGTGGCAAGGTGCGCTACCTGGGGGCCAGCAATGTCACCGGCTGGCAGCTGCAGAAGATCGTCGACATGTCGCGAGAAATGGGCCTCGCGCCTTTCATCTCTCTGCAGGTGTGTAAGAATTAGTTGACATCAACCTAGAATATGTCGTCTGTCATCGCCCTCACTGTCATCAACCTCCTACATTAATCTCCATTACACATATGACCCCTGTGTACTGAAGTGACCTATTTCTGCACCTTATGTTGACGAGTAGTCATTGAGGGCTGTTGTATTTTATATCAGCAAGTTTTTTTCAACACTTTCCGTAAAAGCATGACATTTGATATAGGTTATATTCTCAATGAATACCCATGAAATAGTTTACTCTTCTGATATTTTTAAACAGCAACAGTACAACCTCCTTAGTCGCCTTTCAGAGTTGGAACCATTCCAGGTGTGTAAGACTAATGGTATTGGAGTTCTTCCCTGGAGTCCACTCAAGGCGTAAGTAGTGTATATATTATGACCTATCGTATTTTATAAAATTTTTCTAACGTAGACGTGAAATAAGAGTTACAAATATTTGTTAAGTCTTAAAATAAGGACCGAAGACAGAAGGTTGGAAGCGAAAGTTAAACGGACTATCTTTGGTTTCCTAGCGGTTTCCTGGCTGGCAAGGTAAAGAAGGGAGATAAACCTAAGGACGGTCGTCTGGAGTACGCCGCTTATGACCCCCAGAAGTTTCCAGTGACACATATAGGGTCTCATCCTTCCTGGGACAAACTAGACAAGAAACAGCATTGGCGCATATTGGAAACTGTAGAAAAAATCTCGCAGACCAGAGGTGAGTAATATAATTGATTGGTCTCCTTTGTCTCGTGTGCAATGGTCTGTTGATACGTTAATCGTTACGTGTACTGGTGAGCTGGAGGTGACATAAATTTAATGATGTATTATTTGCATCACGTGGTCGCCCATCCACACATGTCCATGGGCCAGACGAAGAGTGTAGAAACTTAATGAAGTCCGATCGAGCTCAATCAAGCTCACGCATGCATGAACACATTGAGCAGGCGTTGTCACAAAGCTTAGAGATGCATTTTAGCATCAGGAAGTCACTTTACTATGACTACAACTTGACAATATTGCCGACATATAGCATTTGCGTGAGCTGGACACGTTTGCAGGAAAGACGATGGCGCAGGTGTCGCTGCGGTGGCTTGTGCAGAAGTCAGTTGTCTCGTCGGTCATCATCGGGGTCACCAAGGTGACGCAGCTGGATGACAACATGGCCGCCTGTAGTGGCTGGCAGCTGAGCGAAGAGGAGGTTATGTGAAACACAGTTCTACCACGTATTTCCATAGAACTTCTGGTTTCTCAGTCAACGTATATGCTTCCCATTGTTACCTGGTCTCTCCAGATTGTCTCTGAACCAGTAAATGCTTTGATGTGGGTCTCCTGTTGTGACTTCCTTCTCCCATTATCTTTCGCTCTTGCTGTGAACTTTCTTGCCTCCTCGTCCTTGCATTCGAAATGTATGGTCCAGATTGTCCCACAGTTATTTAAGGTTTAAAGTAATTTTCAGTTTTGGTCTGTCTGCATTTTCTTCTCAAAATTTTATTTTCGTGCAGGTTGGATAGAAGATCTTGTTTGAACATTTACAGAGAATCACTTTTTAAAAGAATCTTTATGTAGCACAATGTCAGCAGGGTCAAGGTAACAACGGGACCTCTGTAAAACATCTGTTATTTCAGATGTCGCAGCTGGACGAAGTGTCCAAACCGGACTTGGGTTACCCTTATGATGTGATCTGGCGAGTCAACAAAGACCGAGTTAACCCCTGGAACCCTGCAGCTTATGTTTGACCTCACTGCCTTGACACAGACTGGTGGACACAAGCCCTCAAGATTATCAAAAAAACAAGTCCAGTTTTTCTGAAGTCATTTTCATAAGATATGCTGGACTCAAAAATAACACCGAGGAATGAAGAATGTTTTTATTAATCAACGAAAACGGCAGCATGGTTAACTAAAGTTTATGCTCATTGGTTATAACTGATTTACCAACTTGTTATTTTAGTCGCTTTTATAACATACTATCTATGATCTTCAATTACATTTTTAACAATATTATTTAAAGTGATATTTAAAAGATCAACTTGCCGACATTTTAAAAATTCTTTTTCGCTTCCCATGTCATTCTTTTTAATTTTTTTATTACCATCTGTGTGTGTGTGTGTGTGTGTGTGTGTGTGTGTGTGTGTGTGTGTGTGTGTGTGTGTGTGTGTGTGTATTACGAAGGTTAACAAATGGTAAAGCAAGTTTCGAAAATTTACGATGGTTGGGAAGAGAGGTGTTAGAGACCGTACTTATTCCAGGGCTTGTTTTTGAGGGAGGGGGTTATCTGCTCTTCTTCCTTCCTCCCTTCTAGACGACTCAGCCATTCAAGTACCATTCAAGAACTCTGATTGTAAAGATGTTGACATATCCTATTAAGATTCAATAAATAATTAAATGACCTTCTCATTGTGTAAGACGATGCTGGTTGTACTCTTAAGACGGGGTTCATATCTCATTCAATACTTATCGCCTGAAATGCTTATCAGACTGAGATGGCACGAGAGGTCATAAATTATAATCTCTGCATATAGCAACATCTCAGGAATAAAAATATGACCTATTATAAATAATTTCTGCACCAGCAACAAAACTGTTCTCCGTCTTTAAATGACTAGCGGCGTGCAAAATTAAAGAACTAGTCGGGCGCATCATTTTTTGTGTGCTCAGTGCAAGATACTATTTCCAAACATTTAAGTGAATACACTACTTCTGTTTATCAAATAAACGTTTACAAACATCACCATACACATAAAAATTATAAGGGATATATTTACCGAGTGAAGGCAAAGGGAAAACCGCGATCATATGTTGATTAATTAAGCGTATCTGTAGACAAATGTGAATGAGGATGTTTGCTGGCTTGTGTCTCAAGAATGCACGGATGTTTGGAAATAGTATCTTGCTCTCAGATTTTCACAGTCATAAGAAAAAATATTACACTTCACTAGTTCTTTAAAAGCTCTATTCGCAGTGTTCATCAAATCAGGTAGGTTTGTCTTGCTGATAACGGCATTTTCAACTGAGTTGTTAAAATATTCACTGAACGAATTCCGTTGCTGATGTTGTGGTGAGGATACATTTTTGGTCTTTCAGTCACTTGTTGACTAATAGCAGTTTGTTAATGATGGGATGACTGGACAACAATACATTGCTGGTATTGGTAACAGGTAAGAGTGACGATCACACATGAGCTTATTTTTAATAAACAATTTTTTTTTCTACAGCTCTCCTAAAAGGGCAAACATTGAAGAGGTAAAAAAGGGAGGACTCAAAAACAATGTACTTCCTTATTGCTTTTTTAAACCGACCTCTGAATAAGACAAATGCTTAGCTTCTCCATAAAAATACCCTTTCTTTATTTAGTCAGACTACACAGATTCTCAGCGCAGGTGCTGTGCTTCGTGGTCATATTTATTATTATGATGAGTAGGGGTTTGGGGGTGGGTGCTACTCACGCATCAGCTTTACTCAGGATTCGATTGTTCAAATCCATCTTTCGATTTTAAACCTTTTGGTTCCTTTAATGAGGTATGAAATTAAGCAGCCTAAGTTTAAAAGGTTAAATTTTAATTAGTATATCTGTTCTCAAACCAAGAACACATTTCCAGACAACTTTCAGTGTTACAGCTGACAAAGGCGCGTGTTATTTTCATCACCATGTTCAAGGATTACACTGAATAGACTATTCACGTTCTTAAATAAAAATATACATTAAAAATTATAATTTTTTTTTAAAATTTCAGTACACACATCTCATCTAAATTATGCACATGCTTAAAATGTCGTCCAGTATTGATTAAAATACAATAACAAAAGTATAAAAAAAATGTCATGATGTGTCACACTTCAAACTGATGAGATTTTTGAAGCTTTATCATTTGGAATATGATTGCTATGTGGCGATATGTAAGTATATAATAGTGTAAGAGCTGCAAACAATGGATGACACTGAGGGCTGCAAAAATCTTCATTATTCCTAAGAAATTCTCCCTGACAGATTAAAGATGACAGTAGTTAGAAGACTTGAAAGTGAAGTAGGATAAATATTTGTCT
This sequence comes from Marisa cornuarietis, assembly GCA_004794655.1. Taxonomy (NCBI): domain Eukaryota; kingdom Metazoa; phylum Mollusca; class Gastropoda; order Architaenioglossa; family Ampullariidae; genus Marisa; species Marisa cornuarietis. The sequence continues at coordinate 498,278 of SMMW01000533.1, forward strand.
TTCTTAAATTATACCTTGAAACTCGCAACACCAGTCTCGAGATAGATCGGTGCCACTAAAAAGCAAAAATACATTATATATATATATATATAGATAAAATACAACAAATGTCAAATAAAAAAAATCGTCTAAAATAATTGTCTTTTCAAAACCTCATGTATATCAATTTCAAACATTCCCTGTGGTTTTTCTTCACTTTTGTCGCCATTGTGTACCTTTTGAGAACAACAACTACAATTTGTAATCAGACTTCCAGACAAGAAGACCTGCAGAAAATGGGACGTAAATGTGTGTAGGCCATTTGTAAATGGGAGTTGCTTCCCTTAGATAACAAACTGCATGATTTAACTATGGTAGTTTTGAAATTCTCTCAGCTTCTCAGCCACCATCTCCAGCTAAAGAAGAAGAAAACAGGTAACGACTAATGTGTCCTGCAGACTGAACTAGTAGATGGCGCTCCAGTCAGGAATATCACGAGGCACTGAACTCAGATCTCGCTTCTGTGCAATGCTATCATCTTGATACATGACAAACCTTTTTTTTTTTGGGGGGGGGGGGCTATGCATTCGAGTATTTCGGTTAAATTTTATAATAATACCATTTGGTGGAAACAGTTTCATAACAAATAAACCAGCCATAAGTGTAACTCTGTCTTAAGCCTATATTACAATAATAATAAACGCACGATTAATACAGCACATTGTCAAGCTCATAAAGAAGCATGCTCTTAGCGCTTGAAACAAAGAACGAGACATTAACAATAAACGAAAGACCGAAGGATGAACAACAGTACTGATGAGGTATGAAAGACAAATATAGAAAACGCAAAGAGGAATCGAGTAACAAGAACTGAGAGTAAGGAACTACCCAACAGATGGAAAAAAGTGTTGTCATGTAAGCCTCTAAGTGTTTAGTATAAGACTGTGCCATAAGTCTGTATCACTGTATTATTATGTCTTAGTCCTGTACCTGACTGTACAAGTCATGTAGATGTCTGTTTCTGAGTTTTCCTTCTTCTGTGTTTGCCTTGACTTTCTTCGCTTTTGTGAACCTGTAGGGTAGCAAGCAAAATGGTGAGTGCGTTTTCCTTTGTTGACGACGTGTAATTAACTAACTAGCTAAATGAATTAATAACAAATAAATGTGTTCTTGCTTGAGAAGATTTAAAAACACGTTTGACAGTATTTATCTTTGAGTACATATTCAGTGCATAATCCAATGAGGCATTATCTTAAAGTACTTATACAGTGCATACCTTAGTAGTACATCTACTTCAGTTCATTATGTCTCGACCTGTTTCACAAGTCTGTTTACCAGTCTGTTTATCGCTTGTATCGCACACATATAAAGAGAACAGATAATAAAACTACAAATAAAAGCAAGGTCGATAATATGTGGACATGGTTTCCTTCTGCCACCAGCTTTGTACGTACGAAAAAAGAAAGTGATACTTCGACTGAATAGAAAAGGAAGCAGCATTTGTACCAGAATAATGATGAATATTTGGGCAGAACACGTAGCATAAGATGCTGTTTGACTTTGCTAATATGCAAAGAAAGGCGATCTCAACTGAGTTGTTCAAATATTCACTGACCGAAATATGCTCACGTGACTTACGACGAGAACATGTGGAAGAGAAAATGATGTGTGTGCATGTGAGCTAATTACGTGTGTGCATTTTTCCGGATAACTTGTGCATTATCTTGTCAGCAGTGAGATAGATAACTGTTGCACAAGGTCAGTCAAAAGAACACCAAACCTGGGTCATATCATCTGATATAAAAACACTGAAGTGTTGCTGTTCCTCAGTCGGCGAGTTGGCGGCGAGCAGACAACACAGACACTTTACATCAACATGGCCGACACACCCACGGAGTCCAAATGCGACATCAACTTTCTCGGCAGATCGGGCCTGCGGGTGTCCAACATTTGTCTTGGGGCCATGACATTTGGAGAACACGTTGTGAGTGCAAATTAACAGTGACTGGGACTTGAACTGTAAATACCATTTAAGTACGACCTTTTAGCAGTGAGTGTGAAAATGACCTGTGAGTACAAATAAGCAGTGAGTGTCAATTAAGACTTTTTTGGTCCTTCGCTTTAAAGTGTGTCCAGTATATCTGCTTGTTTTCTTGTTTTGTGACAGTTTGGAACACCAGGGCAGCTGGACGAACAGGGTGCACATGCACTCATGGATCGCTACGTACAATGGGGAGGCAACTTCATCGACACAGCCGATATCTATGGTCGAGGCAAATCTGAGACAATTGTCGGCTCTTGGCTTGCAAAGTGAGTGGTCGTGAGTAGACATTTAGAACTGGAGAGAAATCTCTATTTGGCTACATCACATGCTAGCGTGTACGTAAGTGTGAGCGCACGTGCTGCAGCTTTAGGCCATCATCCAAGCTGAATTACGTGTAATATTCACGTGCAAAAGGCAACAGCAGTATTTTCAGTAAGCTACAAATGGTCTACACTTTTCAGACAGCAACGGGATGATTTTGTCATTGCGACCAAAGTGCGCGTGCCCATGGACGTCACTCGTCCAAATAGTGGAGGGCTGAGTCGTCGTTACATCAGTGCTTCTATCGAAGGCAGCCTTAGCCGACTGCAGACTGACTACGTGGACCTGTATCAGGCAAGTCAACAACATCTGCTAAACTTGAGCGGTGGTGGAGCAAAATTTGATTTTATCTTGAAGAAAAGTAATCTTGCTAATGTCAAAAATGTGCCAGTGTTAGACTGAAGAAATAATCTTGCTATTATCCCAATTTAGTCAGCGTTAAGCTCACATGTGAGACATTCTGTAAGACTGGAGGATATTTAGAGAACACCTGACACTTGAGCATTCATGTCACATTATATAAAATTTTATATATATATATTCTCGTTGTCTCATGACATTGTTTAACTCGTCTCTGGATCATATATATATATATATATATTGTTTCTGTACTTTTCTAATCTCACCTTCTCGTTTAATATCCCATCTTAGTAACAGAGGTAAGATTTTGCAAATAGTAGAATCTTCCCCAATTTTTTGTTTGTTTGTTTTAATACCTCAATACCCTTTAGAAGGTGAAAGATTAATAAATAATCGTGAATCTTGAATATGTAAAGTTTCCTATGATAGACTGTTACGGTTGATTACTGTTTACATGTTTGATATCCTTGGATTAAAATTCGTTTCGTCGAGTAGTTTTGTACTGTATGGATTTCAATGAAAAATTCTCAGAGTGAGACGGTGCCGTTAACTAAAAACCGAATGCAAATCCAGATAGAAAATACTTACAATTTGTGAGAGTCCATCTGTAGCAAGAATCTGTATAACATCAGTTTTCCCATCTCAGATCCACGCTTGGGATGATGGTGCTCCACTGGAGGAGACTCTGAGTACCCTCAACGACTTGGTCAGGTGTGGCAAGGTGCGCTACCTGGGGGCCAGCAATGTCACCGGCTGGCAGCTGCAGAAGATCGTCGACATGTCGCGAGAAATGGGCCTCGCACCTTTCATATCTCTGCAGGTGTGTAAGAATTAGTTGACATCAACCTACCATATGTCATCATCGCTTGCCTTTCGTCTGTCATCGCCTTCAGTGTCATCAGCCTTCTACATGCATCTCTAGTACACATATAACTTTTGGTGACCTTTTCCGCGTATTATGTTTACGAATACTCATTGAGTGCAGGCCATATTTTACATCCCGCATGTTTTTTTTTTCAACAAGCCGGTAAGGCATGAAATTTTGATATAGGTTATATTCTTAATGAATACCCATGACATAGCTTTCCTTTCTGATTTTTTCCTTTTGTAACAGCAACAGTACAGCCTCGTTAGCCGCCTTTCAGAGTTGGAGCCGTTCCAGGTGTGTAAGACTAATGGTATTGGAGTTCTTCCCTGGAGTCCACTCAAGGCGTAAGTAGTGTTCATGTTTATACTAATCGTATTTTACAAAAAGCAACATTTTTTTAATGTAGACATGAAACAAGAGGTTTAAATATTGTCGAGTCTTAAGAAGCGAGGAGAGAATGACGGAAACCTTGGTCAAACGGACTATTTTTGTTTTCTAGCGGTTTCCTGGCTGGCAAGATCAAGAAGGGAGAGATGCCGAAGGAAGGTCGCTTGCAGTACACGACTTATGACCCCGAGAATAAGTTTTCACCGTCTCATCCGTCCTGGGAAAAACTGGACAAAGAGCAGCACTGGCGCATAATGGAAACTGTAGAAAAGATCGCGCAAACCAGGGGTGAGTCGATTAATTAATTGGTGGGTCAGAAGTTATAAATAAGTAGGTTAGAAGGGACGGATTGCGATGATTTGATGATGAAGTCGTTACCTATACTGATAAGTTGGAGGTGACATTATATATATATATCGTTTTTTTACCTGGTCAACCATTTACACACGTATTTGGGCTCAGCCAAAAAGAATAGAAAATAGTAAAGCACACACTCACATACACGTGCGCGCACGCATGCCAGCAGTAATCAGCCTTTGTCACAAAGCTTCGAATACCATGTCAGCATGAAAACTGGCAAGTAATTAATTATTGTCGACATATAGCGTATGAACCACCTGGACACGTTTGCAGGAAAGACGATGGCGCAGGTGTCGCTGCGGTGGCTTGTGCAGAAGTCTGTTGTCTCGTCGGTCATCATCGGGGCCACCAAATTGACGCAGCTGGATGACAACATGGGTGCCGCCAGTGGCTGGAAGCTAAGCGAAGAGGAGGTAATGTGATATACAATTCTACCACACTCATTTCCCTAGGACTGCTGAAGTATTTCATTTTCTCCAGTCACCTGCTCTCTACAGATTGTATCTGAAAAAGTAAAAGCTTTGATGTGTCACAGTCTCCTGTTGTGACTTCCCTCTGAATTATCTGTCGCTATGAACTGTCTTCCATCCTTACTTTCGAAATGTATGGTCCAGGTTGTCCCTTGTTTATGGTTTAAAGTAATTTTCAGTTTCGATCGGTCCACACTTTCAATTTTTTCTACTTAAATTTTTTATTTTTTACAGGTTGGATAGAATTACCCTGTTTGAACATTTATTGAAAAAAACCTTTAAAAGAATCTTTACCTAGTGCAATGACAGAAGGATGAAGGTAGCAACATGATCTTTTCTATTATTTCAGATGTCGCAGCTGGACGAAGTGTCCAAACCGGACTTGGGTTACCCTTACGATGTGATCTGGAAGGTCAACAAAGACCGAGTTAACCCCTGGAACCCTGCAGCTTATGTTTGACTTCATTGGCTTGACACTGACTGGTGGACACATGCCCTCGCGATTACTTAACAAACAAGTCCAGTTTTTCATAGTATTTAAAATAATGTCCAACGAAGAATTTTTTTTTTAATCAATGAAAACGACTGCATAGTGAACTAACATTTTGCCAGTTGAACATTGCACAATCTCACGTTAAGTTGAACAGATTTTTTTCCTTTTAATTTGGAACCGCTTCTATTCGATACTTATGTGCGTAGTTCCCCGACTGCTGAATTAAAAGTTGCTGAGCTGTATGCTACAATTTGATTGGCTTGAACACGGTGTGTGTGAGGGTGGCTGATATAACCCTGTGTTGCTAAATGAGCAAAGAAACTTTTCCTTCGTTTTAATTAAGAATTACGGTATGTGTTAAAGGTATGGTTAACAAGGAGTAGCGAACACACCTGCACAAGGTCGACTCTAGTGTAATACACCTGTTCATTGTCGTCTGTACTGCGATACACATGTAAATGGTCGACTGTATTACAATACATGTATATAGGGTCGACAGTAGTGACAAGCTCTATCAACACACACACACACACACACACTTGCTTACGAGTTCTTTCATACAATGGAAAATACAAAGACTCACCAGGGCAGGCTCTTACGTTTTACTGCGTTGACATAAAACAATTCGAATAAACAACTTAAATATGATTAATTCTCTTTGGTCACATCGTTTGTTGTTATTGGGCATGGCGAACCTCCACTTAATAAGAAAGGCAAACTTCCTCTGAACAAAAACATAACACTTGGTATGATGTTAGTGTAGACAATTGTACGTTGTCTGTCTGGATAGTTGAAATTCAAATAAAACAGAGATCAATGCATACGCTATTTGTCGTCGCTGGTAACGGGCGAACTTAGATACTACTAATCAAATATTTTGCAAAATTTGTAACCTCGAGAAAAGAAACTATGTCAATAAAAGAATTATGAAACTCACTAAAGATGATGGAAGTTGTACTACAGATGCAGAGGAAATAAGGAATGAGACTAAATTATTTTTTGAAAGGCTATATCAAAAGGGAGAAGTAGACCAGTGTGAAATAGAGGATCTAGTTAACGAAATACCTAGACTGCCAGTCATGGTGGCAGAAGCTCTTGAAGGTGAAATAACCATAGAAGAAGCAGGAGATGTCCTCAAGAATATGAAAAATGGGAAAAGTCCAGGAACCGATGGGTTTACAGGAGAATTTTTTTTAAGTTTTTCTGGAAGAAATTAGGGTCATTTATCATAAGGTCTCTCAACGAGGCCTTCAGAGATGGGGAACTTTCACATCCCCAGAAGGAAGGCCTCATTACTTGTCTACCTAAGGGGGACAAGGCTAGAGAATTTATTAAAAACTGGAGGCCGATATCGCTCTTTAACATTGTCTATAAAATAGGTTCAAATTGTATAGCCACACGTATTAAAAAAGTACTACCATTACTGGTCGCGGATGACCAAACAGGATTTATGGCTAATAGATACATTGGGGACAATATTAGATTTATATATGACCTGATAGTATACCTTGACCACAAAAATTTACCAGGTTTACTGCTTAGTTTGGATTTTGAGAAAGCGTTCGATACCATAGACTGGTCCTTTATGCACAAAGTATTAAAGACATTTGGATTTGGGACTGATATCTGTAACTGGATAAAAACATTCTACCAAAACATCAAGTCAGCTGTTATGGTTAATGGAAGAATATCAGATTGGTTCGAAATAAAACGTGGATGTAGGCAAGGTGACCCAATATCGCCGTACCTATTCATACTTTGTGCTGAAGTCTTAGCAGTAATGATAAGGAAGAATGTTAAGATAAAAGGTATTAGAATAAATCAAAAAGAAAACAAAATATTACAGTTTGCCGATGACACACAAATCTTTATGGAGGGTGACGAATCATCTTTTAACAACACTTTGGTTACATTGGATAAATACAGTAGAATGTCAGGACTGCAGATAAATTTTGAAAAAACAGAAGCTATCTGGTTAGGTAATAGGAAAAATTCCCCCATAAAATATGCCCCACACCTGAAGTTTAAATGGAACCCAGCAGAATTTAAAGTATTGGGGATATGGCTAAGCACTAAGTTAGAAACATGTTACACTCTTAACTTTAAGGAAAAATATGTTGAAACAAAGAAATTTAATGAAATCCTGGCTTAAAAGAGCTATTACACCAATGGGAAGAGTGGCTGTGCTAAAATCATTAATACTATCTAAATTAATTTATTTATGGATACTGCAGCCCAACCCCCTATCCAAGATATACAAGAACTGCAAAAGCAATGCTTTAACTTTGTGTGGGATGGAAAACCTGATCGAATAAACAGAACAGTTGTAGTGAAAACTCTTCGTAACGGTGGCTTAAGTATACCTAACATTTATCAATATATAAAAGCGCTAAAGTTAATATGGATTAAAAAGCTAAATGTCACTAAACACCAATGGAAAGATGTTGTGATAAAGATATATCCTAAACTCATAAATCTAGATAAATATGGCCCAAATATGTACCATGACACTCAACATAAAAATAACTTCTGGAAAGGTGTATTAAATGCCTATAAGGAATTCTATTATTGTGTTAAGCCAGAAACATCAGAGGAGGTGATGGCAGAACCAATACACTTTAACAGTAGCTGAAGCTTGACAAAGAGATTATTTTCTTCAAAAACTGGGTTAGTAGGCATTCAACATTTTTATAATGAATCTGGAGTACTTTTGTCCTTGGGTGAAATTAATGGGAAGTATGGAACCACAATAGACATAGTTACATACATGGGATGTGCTAAAATAATTAAAAAATTTATTCAGTCAATGGGCATTACAATTAGGAACAACACCGCTCTAGAAACACCAAAATCTATTAAACTAATCAATTCCATAAAGAAAGGTGCCAAATATTATTACGAAATATTGACTGAAAGCACAATCAGGCCCAAATGTTGTGATAAGTGGGAAAACAAAATGGGTGCCCAGTTACCCTGGAAAATAATCTTTTCAAAGGTTCAAGGAATAAAAGATATCAAACTGAGATGGTTTCAATGCAGAATACTATTCGGATATAAAGTAGAATGTCCATTGGATAAAACGTTAGAGAATATATTAATAGAAGCAAAGTTCTTTATCCATAAATGTAAACTAGAGAAGAAACAGCCAGACTTAAGAGTTTTTATTCTGCAACTAAATAGAAAATACAAGATTGAGAAATTCAACGCACTTGTTAACATGAAATTACATGAATTTATAATGCAGCTGGAACTATATAACGTCACATATTCTAGAAAACACAAAAATGAGGAAGGCATCTCTCCAAGTATGCAGATTATTTTTATGTTAATACATCGAACTGGTGGAAAGGATAATGAAGAATAAGTGGTTAAAACTTTTAAATGTAGGAAAATAAACTGACCACTTCATGTGGATCAGGAACAATTGTACATTGTGTGCTTGTGGATCACAACTATATTACCAATGTAAGTAGGTACAGCGTGTTGTAATAGTACACGAGGGCATTGTCTTTTTTTCCTTTCTCTAGTTTTTTCTCTCTTTTTTTTTGCACATATTTAGAGGTTTTAATATATATATATGACAATTTGATTTCATCTCCTCCAGTGTAAATGATCAGGGTGTAACTTATTGATCCTACAATTGTCATGTAAACCAGGAACAGTTGTGTGTTTGTGCAGCGTTTTTAGGTACAGATTTTGTAATGCTACATGTGGACACTTTCTTCTTGTCCCTCTCTCTCTCTTTACTCTCTAATTTTAAATATGGATATCAAACACTCTATATTTATATTTTCTACCTCTAGTATGGATTTAAGAATGAAAGAGGTGTTTAAATTGTGTTCTGTGAATTGTAATACGGAAAAAAATTAATTGAATTGAATTGAAAAAAAAATTATTCTGCAATCAATAATATACAGTCAAATATTTACATCATACGAACAGAACAATAATCCATGTATTCAACACACAAAAAAATTGGAAAAACTTACTGACTTGAAGAGATTCAAAGATTTGCTAATTGGAATAGAAAATCTGACGCAAACTCACCTCAACAGGTTGTTAAATATATGTCAAACAGAGCATGCTCTTCAAACATAAAGTCTGTTTAGGAGCTAACAACACAGCAATAAAGAACCGAAACACAAAAAAGCAGCACAAATTAACTCCTGGACACAGCCCTAACTTTCAAAGGTTACTACATTGAAAAGATGAAAAACAAGACCCCCATGTGATAATACAATAACACCACCACTAACAATATAAAAACATAAGGAAAAAGAATAATATAAAAGAGTACGTCATTTGGTATGGGTGTTGGTGGAGCAAGAAAAACAGAGACAGCTCTTTAAAAATCAAAGCAAACCTAAAGCTGCTTTGTTTGGAAACAACAAAGAAGTGAACTGCGCCATCAAGAAAGGGATGAAGGCAGCTAGGGAGAAGTGGATCTAGGACCAATGGTGGACCACCAAGTATTTGTGTATTGGAGTTGCTCTTGTGGATAAATAAAGTTGCATTGTGTACTGAACGGATGGAATGAATATTGCAAAGATATGTACAGCCTTTAGCTGATATAGACGCTAACATGCTTCAAAACAACCAGACCTCAAAATTTAAAACAAAAAAATCAGCCCAACCCTCTTTTCGTGAACCTTCTATGTCGTCAGGTCCATCAAACTCTAAACGTCAAGAAAACAATGGACTAAAGGTTGGGTTTGACTTCCAGTTTTACGGTAATGTCAGATATGTAGCTATATGTATTAATATCAGACATTGCAGCATTGTTGCCTCTGAGAGTTGTTTTTTTGTAACACAGCCCACATGTCTTCCTTCTCGGTTTGTTTCTTGCTTGTTGCTATTTAACACCATAGCTGCAATGAAGGTTTCCGTGACATTTTGACTTGGAAGGTTGGATTGCTTGACTGTTCATACCATGCAATGCAACTAGTTTACAGAAAAAAATATTTCACACTTTATTATTAAATAAAGAATTCTAATGTTACAACATCAATAGTTTCACTTGTTGCGGCTTGTTTCACTGAGTTATCTTCCATCGGAACCTTAACATTTTGTGAGTAGTATATACTGTAGTCTGTAATTTCAGAATTTTCAGGATAGTTATCAACTTTTGTTGCTCTGTTATAATCTGATAATTTTGCAATCTTTCTCGATTTATTTGTATAACTATAATTTTCTATTACACGACCTATGACAATGCCTAAGAACTATACAGCGCATCCTAGTGATGAACAGTCTCTCTCTCTAATCATATTTCAACATGCTCGTAATGATAAATCACAGAACCCTGTCAACTCATACTGCGTGATGCTGAGACATTTCAGAAAAAGACAAGGCGGTGAAAACTTTCCCAAGCCGTTTTATGTACAGCATTTCAGCCACCATACCACTTCATTTCAGCCACCATACCACTGCATTCTTTCCGTGCTTTTCAATCAATACACTATTACACTCAAGAACATTGGGTGTTAATCTTCATACTATATTCCTATTCTACTGAGCACGTCGTTCACCCGAGGAACAAGATCAGCCTGGAACCTCGTGATTGACTTGTCAGTGATGTGCGCGGGGGTGCAGGCTGGCCAACCATGTGGGCAGTGTCGATAATGGTGGATGACGGCTTCTTCTGGAGCAACACGCTTCCTGCAGATAAATAACGGAAACAATGAAAGGTACAGTTTGGCCTGTCTGTCCACATTCAAACAACGACAGGTGGGGCTTGGTGTGTCAAGTGAAAAAAAAAACTGCTGCTTCTCTTTTCTTTTTCATAGGCTTGTTAAGGATCGTGCACTTCATGCCCAAAACTGAGCCAAGGGGACATCTGTATACTGTGTTAACACTTCTGACGTAGACCTTCAGGTACCCGTAACGTGTTCTTTTCTCGTCAAGCACTCGCAGTGTCGAACAAACGGGCAACTAATGGTTTTTTGGCGAGTTCGCTAAGTTTGTGTTGTACCTTATTGTATTCATGCGTAAAACAGTGTGTGTTAAGGACCACCAGTAAAATACAAATTAGGCCACAAGTTCAATCTGGCCAGTTGATTTTTATTTATTGTAAACTTTGTCTTTTTATTTGAAATGTTTTAACAACTGAAAGTTTTAAAGTTTATGTTGTTAGCTCATCATCATCATGGCTGATTGTGTTATGGTGGTGAACAAATATTAAGAGACTTAAGCTTCATGTTTACTACATACGTTACAAATCCAGGGTAGGGACTGATGCCGTGTGTAGACCCCTGGTCAGCTCTGGCCGGCATGTACGTGTACTTCTGACACTCCCACCGCGCCGGCGTACTCTTGAGATAACGGAGCACGTGCAGTGGCGCGTCCTTGTCCTCAGGCCCGAACTCCTCCACGAAGAACTGTACGTGGAAGTACACGGCCGCCAGGCTGGGATTAGGACCGAATGTTTCCTGCTCAAGAAACGAAGGCAAATGTTTTGGATCAAGAAATGAAAGTAAATACCTCTTGTTCAAGATATGATGTTCGTATTTTTACCTGGATAAGAAATGAACTTTAGTGCCTGCTCACCGGGACTGCATTGAAATACTGTTCACATTAGTGCAAACAGCACGTGTGCCTTCACACACAGCCCTGCACTTTTAAGTGTGTGTTCCTGGGGATTTATGAATCACGTAGTTTCTACTGCAAGCTGCGAGAATTGATACATAAACAACACAGTACACGATTCCCACATTGAACTCGATCGCATAATGACGGACATACAAAGAAACCGACTGACAGGCAGGCAGGCAGTCTGCCAGACATGCACAGGAAATACCTGAAAATATGGTTTCAGTGCCGTCATTTTCCTCGGTATAATGATTTCATCCATGTCGATGCCCATGACATAATCATAGCCGGCCAGTCGCAGACGACATTCAAGAATAGAAAAGTCTTCATCCTGGCTCAGTTGGTAAAGTACTCTAGTTTCGTCAGTAAAGCCTCGACCCCATGGACGACCTACAATGAAATGACCACGCTTATCCTCATTGTCGTCAGTGTAGTCAACAAACAGGGAGATGACCGGTTAAGGACCGAGTGAAATATTTAGGTACATGGGGATTTCTAAGCTAGCATGTTTCAAATAAATATTTGCAGCTGAGCTCAATAACCTTGCTATATGTTTATAAAATATTTATTAGATGATATTTCTTTGTCTTTTTGTAGTTACACAGTAAAAAAGAAAAAGAGAAAGTAACATGACATTTCAAGTCCACTTCATAAGATAAGCATCACATAATTCTTTAATTATCATTAATAAGATCAAAAAGAAAAAGAGTAACTCTCAAAGAATCATTAAGAAAAAGACTGGTAAACACTTCACAGACTGCAGAATACAATGTTTTGTATTTATATGATAAAAATTAGAAAGACACACAAATCAGGCAAGAGTAAAACACAGACCTGGAACTTTAAAGGGGAACATAGCCAGCAGGCCTGTATCTTGATAGTATCGAAACACTTTCGTCACATTAAGGGAATTTCCAAAGTCAAGTATTTGGATTTTGTCCACTCCAAGTAGTTTTTGCATCTCGAACCATTCGACCAGCTTAAGAGGGTCCAGTAAGCTTCCAAAGGCCACTTTACCACAGATGGCGAGTCCCCCTTTAACCACTTCCGGGATGTAGACTGGTAAGTAGTAGTTCTCCTCGACTGGGCAAGTGGAATCAGGGGTCATGGTGACACGAACTCCGGTCAGGTCTTGTGGAGAAAAAGGCACGTGACACTGATAGACCGCAGCGAGCACCTGTTGCTGGTTGTTGTTTTTGTTTGAGTGCACAACGAGCGCTGGCACCGAGGTGTCGTTGCCATGGTGACGGAGGCAACACCTCAACTGTGCCGCCTCCTTCTCCTTAAAGGCCGTGATGCGGATGTGGCTGCCGGTGGGTGGCGTCTGCTGGATGGCCAGTGTGGCTGAGTACAGGTAGACTCGCTTGACTGGCACCGCGTCGTGTGGGTCCGCTGTCGTCCAGTCGGGGAAAAACTCCACCTGTGTTTAAAGCCCTATCATGTGAATCTCCGAGAGCTTTCCTTTCGAGTTTAGTCATAGTAATTCAGTGCTGGTGTCGAAGGACTTCTATAGTAAGTAGAAACATAAAAATACTGCACACAAGAAACTAATCTTCAGGTAATAAAATATTCAGGTGATAATGTATCCAGGAGGTGATAGTGCCTGTAGTGTCAAGCGGATAATATTCAAGTAAATAGTCTTCAGCGCCAAGTGGCTAAGAAAGAAAAGTCAGAGAATTACGTGTGTAATGTCAAGTGAATAGCTTTGAGTCTTTGGCTAACAAAATCTACATCCACCTAAGTGACTAGTGCTCATGCAATAAGGTTCTCTCCCATACCAACGCGTCCTTGTGTGCCAACGGCGCTCTCCGTGGATTCGTTACCATCTTCTGCATCAAAAAAAAAAAAAAAAAAGACATGGTGACATGAGTTGCTTTCACTTTACGAGTTCAAACTCAATCTTACATGACTTAACATGAAGGACCAAGAAATTATATTAAAAGCTGCGGTACTGGTGATAAATTTATACAAGCATTTTTACACGCACACACGGGCGCGCGTAAACATACGCATTCTCTCTCTCTCTCTCTCTCACACACACACACACACACACAATCATTAGCGCCAAGTGGCTAATTTTCAATGGTAATGAAGAAAAGACAATTACTTTTGTAACTTCAAGTGACTATCTTTGAGGTAATAGAGTCCTTGGGTAACAAAATCTACAACCGTTTAAGTCACTAGTGTTTATGCAACAATAACAAAGTTATCAGCCATTTCCATACCAACGTGTCGCTGTGTGCCAATGACGGTTGCCATGGATCCGTCACCGTCGCCTGTGTCAAACAAACACAATGACATATTGAGATGAGTTGTTTTCACTACACGTGTTCAAGAACACTCTTTGATTGTTTGCATCTTTGCATGCCTAAGTTAGCGCTTCCCTATATACTGTCAAATGTGACAAAGTTGCCCAAATCTGCCGGTGAGCACAGAGCATCGGAAAAAAACTCCACGACCTCAGCATCACAGTTATCCTCAAGTTCGGAAGACATTTACAAGTCTCAGATTGCTCCTGCTTACTACCTGGTCACTACCTGGGTTCAAACTAATCCCGCACTTCACCTACTGTCTCCCCATCCCTACCTGGAAGCGAGAGAGATTAAATAACACTCAACACACCTCTCCTGTTACCTCACATCCTGGCACGCGACTGGGTCGTGAGAGCGACTGTAGGTATCCTACTCACCTTCTGAAAGATTGAATAGTAACTAACCATTGTGGGTCCAGCTCGCCAGACGGACCACAAAATTAAAGTCATTAGGGCGGTAGCGACACACAAGACCCTTAGTCCGAGCCGTTTGCTGGGCCAGCCATGCATGAGTTGTTTAATGAACATCACTGACAGTCAACGACAGGAGCAGCAAAGAATCTGCAAACGAGAAAAATACAAGTGAACAGCTTCCTTAAAATAAAGCATAATAAACATAATATTAAATACAACTCTATTATGCGCTTTCTTATAATAATAACAACAACAACAACAACAATATGTAGCCGATGTAGGGACAGGTAAGACATACTTTCGGTATGGGTAGCTAAGTGACAAAGTGGAAATAAAATGCTATTCAGAGTTAAGTTTTCTTGACAGACCGAACATGAAAAGAAATGAGCAAAAAACAAGTAGGGTAAGCTATTAAGTTTTCATCTGAACGGTCTCAGCATGTGTCTTGTTTTCTAACCTTCCAACCGCCAATTTCATAATGAATCTACTCTCAAGTTTTGTTAGTTTTGAGCGAGAGGCGAAACAGGTGTTTTCGTCGGAAGGAAAACAGGTCCAACAAACACTCCCTAAATAGACATATTTGCCGTTAAGTTTGAACATTTTTAACAACTCGCGAACACGATACACGTTTTATTCGTAGAAACCAAAGCACCTTGTGTCAACTACACACACGCGCACTCGCCCTAACTTTTGCTTTAATCTGAGAATAAACCCTTTTCTTGTGGCCTTGTGTAACGGACCTGTTGCTCAATGGACTATTATTGTTTTGCAACATTACAACACACTACACAATCACTCCATTCGCATTCACACAACAAAACCAAAGCCAGCACAATAAACAACAAAGGAATGTAATTAAAATACAGAGACATTAGTATTAATACCGGTATACAGCAATATAGCGGGTGTCGCGTGTCAGCCATTATTTTTCTGCTTCATTAATTTTCTTTTTTTCCCGTTTTCTCACCGCGCTCGCTGGTCTTGAGGAGTTTGTAGCGGTCCCGATCAGCGGGTTAGATTTTGGAGGGTGGCCGACGCCGCGGTGGCCAGAGAAAGAACTGACTTACGAACGTCAAAGACTGGACTGTACAGGACCTGCTGACTATCGCCCACAATAAACAAGAGTGACGGGCCCTGTCAGCTGCAGCGTCTATCCATATGCTCCCCCCAACGCCAGGTGCCAGGCAAGGGACTGACTGACTGACTGACTGAGAGCGAGCCATTGTCGACTGTGCGCAAGATGATATCTGTTAGTTTGAGAGTGTGATTTCCGGGTCGCGGCGCATGTGGTACTCGCACCTATCTACTGTTCAAAATTATCGGTTAATGTTTGAAAGTTCGTAGGAAGATTTCCGTAGTATTGTAAGAGGCCTTAACTGAAGTTTTGTTGAAGCCACCTGGTGACAGATGTTACTCCACTTTTATTTTTTGTCATCCTACCCGTTCGTCGCCCTGTCCTCCAGCATCGTCAGCGCGTGTTCATACCTCAGCAAATCCATGTTTGCTTTCTGATTTCCCCCCTGTGTGTGTGTGTATGAGAGAGAGAGAGAGAGAGAGAGAGAGAGAGAGAGAGAGAGAAAGTGCGTAGGTGCGTGAGTGAGTGTGAGTGAATGAGTGTCTTTTTGTGTTACTCATTTCTTAATCTGTATTTCTAAGTATTGCAGTAAACAAACCTAAAAGATCACAACAACAAATGTAACTATAATTTAAAACTGTGTCTTTTAAAGTCATTTCATTAAGTAAACTAGGGGAAAACGTGTTAAAAAAACCCACCAAACTACATAGAATGTACATACTCCAACAACAACACAAATTTCATGATAATAATTATATACTCCAACATGGAACAGAGGATACTATGAAGGCCGCTATTAGCAAATGTACGACTCGAGCATGACCGAGCTAAGGGATAAAATCGGCCGAGTCAACTATCTTTATAATATTTATATCATCATTGCTACAACCAATAGTAATGTTTACTTCTCCCCGAGACGGACCTCCTCTTGTTACCCCAGCAGCTCGGTAAAGTTGTCTGCCCAGTCTATGGCAATCTTTCACTACGAGCTACACGATTTCATCTTTGTTGACATACAGAAAGAGCGATTTAAATCAAAACGAAGTTCTTTTCCACTCTCGTGGTTGACTGAACTTGTCGAAGTAGTAATTTTATTTAGTGGGTAGAGGAAACAAAGGAAACTGATGAAAGTGAAGTGTGACGAAGTCTGTTTAATGCGTGAAAGGATCCTGTACAGTCTGCTTGTGTCTGACTCTTCCACCTTCAGCTGTTTGTCTGCTGCTAATATCAACACCTTCTTCCCTTCCCCTACCCACTCATTTGAACCAAACATGCAAGTAACTTACCCATGACCAGCATAGCATTGATCAGCACAACTGTAAGACTAATTTAAAAATAGTATGGGCTTTTAACAAATAGCAATAGAAACAACACCGATTATTTCAGTGTGTTGTGAACAATATATGTATTTAAATGATATCCGGAAAGACGCCTCTTAATGCCAGAAAAATTCTGTTTCCGCTGTGACAGTATCTCTGGTCTCTCAACCAGAACGTGAATACTGGCCCCGGGGAACGGGCACGTGGGCACTAGTTACTCAACACTAGCCGCCCACGTCAACATAAGATGCAGGGGAAAACACACACGACAATCACACGTCGGTCATTCAATTACACAACTTGGCTCACGAGCCCCCACCCCTGCTCTTCCCCGAACACCATACTGAACGACGTGTGATTTTAACGTATAACAATAAGAAAAGATTTATTTATTACAAAAGCATTTCAAAAATGAATACAAGCAAATGGACTCGTCTAGGGGGGGGGGTGCCCAATATTATCCGTGCTAAAGCGTACTTCTGATGTTACAGTGCTGTTACCTCTTTCACAAATACCATTCACATTCGCAAGGGCACCAACTTAGCTCTGTTACAGTTGGTTTGTTGTGAGTCCAATACTTCTGCTGACTGTCACGACACACTGACGATTTCCCTCGAATTATTGTCTGCCGGTCCGACGTCTTCCTTCCCTCGAACTGCCAACCACGTCAGAGAGGGAGACTGCTCTCCCGGCGACACAGATTCGAGCTTCGCCCCACTCTTGGGCACACATCCGTTGTCTTCCTTCCCTCGAACTGCCAACTCGTCAGAGAGTGACGAATGCTCTCCCAGTGACACAGATTCGAGCTTTGTCCCACTTCTGGGTACACACGTGGTTTCTTCAACGACTGTAATGCCACATACAGCCGCCAAACGAACACCACCAACAGACGGTCTCAGTCCTCGAGAACCGACGACTTCTAGCGGCCTTAACGTTGAACATCCACCTCTCACACCGGTAGAGCGAGCCCACAGTCAGGTAGTCCTTCCTTCCACGCTGACAGCAGGCAGTCCTGACAGTCCATCGTCACTGACTCGCCTCCTTCTCTCCAGGTTCTCTAACCCAACTTCTTTCCTCCCGAGTCGCCCTCGTTGGTAAGACTCGGTCTCGAGGCAGAAGTGTAGATGGCGTTAGGAAGCTGAAGTCGCTTCGGCTACTGACCCGTTGCTCCGTCCACTCTGACGTCTTGCCGATAGGTAAGAGAAATGTGTTCTGTCCTTCTACTTATATCTCATATATATAATGTTTAAAAAACATTCATCGAATCAGGATACTGCGCTGGAGGCAAGTTTTAAAGTATCTTACTTAATTTCAAAACAAAACAGACCTTTCTCAGATGGAGAGTTCGTAAAACAATGTATGGTGGATTGCGTAACTATAATGTGTCCGGAAATGAGAAACAAGTTCGAGAATATTTCATTATCAAGGAGAACTGTTGTTCGACGTGTAGAAATGATAAGTGAAGAACTAAAACAACAGCTGACTGATGCAAGTAAAAGTTTTTGTGTTATTCATTAGCACTGGACGAGAGCACAGACATACAGGATACTGCCCAGTTACTAATTTTTCTGCGTGGGGTCGATGAAAATTTCACAATCACACAAGAATTACTAGCAATGGAGTCCATGAAAGACACAACAACTTGCCAAGATATATGTGATTGTGTTCTAAAAGCAGTTGATGACAGCGTTTGAAATGGAACATCTTGGCTAGTATTACTACTGATAGTGCAAGGGCCATGCGTGGAAAAAATGTAGGAATGGTCAAACTTTTGGAAAACATAATAAAACAAGACAATCCAAATCAAGTGCTCTGGTCATTCCATTGTATTCTTTGCCAGGAACATTTATGTAAAGCAGCACTTGCTATGAAACATATTATAGATCCTGTAGTAAGTGTAATCAGTGCAATTCGAGCAAGAGCTCTGAATCACAGACAATTTAAAGCTCTACTGGAGGATACAGAGACTGAGCATGGAGACGTCCTCTACCACAACAACGTCAGATGGCTGAGCCTTGGGAAAGTGTTAAAGCGAGTGTGGGACTTGCGGCATGAAATCCTGATGTTTCTGGACATTAAGGGAATGGAGTGTGACTTTGTTTCCAAAATGAAAAGTGATTTGTGGCAATTTGAATTGATGTTTGCTATTGATGTCTTTGAAAAGTTAAACCAGTTAAATGTCACACTGCAGGGGAAAGATTTATTGGCTCATGACATGTATAAAGAGATACAATCATTTCAAGGAATGTTATCTTTATTTTCAAGGCAGGCAAGTGAAGTGAAGTTCACACATTTTTATTTGTTATCAAAGGCAAAAGTACCTGCTCACCTGCATGTAAAATTTAGAGCACAGTTCGACAGTTTGAATGAAGAGCTCCAAAGAAGATTTGTGGATTTTAAGGAGATGGAATCCAAATTCAACATATTATCATGTCCTTTTTCTGTTCATGTTGATGATGCACCTGATAAATTACAACTTGAACTGAAACACCTTCAATCAGATCATGCATTGAAGGAAAGGTTTTATTCCGTGTCACTGGTTGAGTTTTGTAAGTGCCTCTCCAACAAATCATTTCCTTGCTTAAGACTATTTGCTGCCAAGCTATTTTTGAATATTTGGTTCAAGTTACATCTGTGAGCAAAGTTTTTGCTCCATGAATATAAGCAAGTCAAAGAACAGGTCATTGCTTTCAGAAGCAAACTTGCAGTCAGTTATGAGAGTATCTACCAGTAATTTTGAGCCAAATTTTAAAAGAATTGTTCAGCAAAATTGTAGTCACAAACATTTTTCTCATTAAATTGTGTGTGCTTAATTGTTCTTTCTGGTTTTATATTTATTCCTACAGTGTTACAAAGTTCATGTGCTTATTATTAAATAAATGCGTTTGTTTTCAATTTGGTGATTTACGTCGTTTTTGTATTCAATTACAAGGTGCGGCCCTCGGACTAGTCATGACCCAGCAATGCGGCCCTCGCAACGAAAAAGTTTGCCCACCCCTGCACTAGAGTTATCTCGTGACATCGGCTCTTTCTTGTGTGTGTATGTAGGAAAGCTGTTCGTAAAAATGGTAAAGAAAACATTTTTGTTATTTACTCTCTCTCTCTCTCCATATATATATATATATGGGATTTGGTAAACATATCAGGGTAAAATTTATAGGCAACCGGTGAGACATCACTCTGTACATTTCTCTGTTACTTTGACTAATCTTTCTTGTATTACAACAGTATTGACAGAAACAAATTTTTCACCCAACGTTTTTAATTTACTGTTGCTGCCATTTCTAACATAAGAGTAATCTTTTTCACCCATCTGAATAGTTAACAGACTTACCGCCCCACCCCCCTTCCGCCTGAACCAGCGACCAGCGCGTACTGCGCATGCGCTGAATAATTGACAAAATGCCTTCGATTCGGAGATTTCCTGACCGGGCTGCCTAGCTATGTCCTTTGTTGTTTCCAGGCAATAAAATCACGGATAATGCGCGTCCACTACAGATTAAGAGTGTGTGGGGGGAGAGAGAGACCAGAAATCATTGATGTCATCTTATCAGTTCACGCGCCTTGGACAATATTTTGCACTTTGACTGATTGCGTTCATGTCCATGAACTGTCACTCACTCGCCAGCCATGCAGTCACAGTGTCAGACGTAGCCATCAGCGTACAGGGCAGCGAACTCTACTATAACAGCATTCTAAAAATAAGCCGTGGTCAGCAAAGTAGTCCAGCGAATATTGGCGTTTATTTGTTTACCATCAGTGCGGCGGTAGTATATTCAGCTACCCTCCCTCAGCGGTTTGGTTTGTTGTTTGGGTTTTATGACATGCCAGCAGCTAAGGTTATATATCACGGTCTCCCTCAAGGCATATAAAATCGTGATTTCCGCATTGGCATTGCATGACGCCTGAAGCCACGGCAATACAGACTTGGAGGGAGAGGGAAGCAGATAACCTGCATGCTTTCTGCTGACTGTCACGTGATGCAGACACCGATCTGTTCAGCCAGCTGGTAAAGAGGGATATCTACAGCACTATATCACGTGGTGTTGTCACTTCTAGCAGTGAGTTGTCCTCAGCCGCGCGGTGCGGTCCGGTGGAGCAACTGAGAGAAGAATTTAGCAATGATGCCGTAAAGTGGAGACTACTCGCAATTTTCTTCCAGCTCCCCCTGTCTCTGCTTAGGCGCATGCACTACAGTACTTCAAGGGGCGGGGGTTAATTATTCTAGTAATTTGTTCCTAAACTGTAACTACAGCATAAAATTACTAATATATTCTTTAAAATATTACACTTTTGGCAACTTATGCATTAAGGGTTTATTTAGACTTAAGAAATTAAGTTATATACAGCCAACATGTAGAATGTATTGTTACTCACATAGGGAATCATTAACCATTACCAGTGAATTTTGTGTTTGCATTTGCACTTTGTGACTATCTGAGTCACAAACGAAATGAGGCACTGTAACCATTGCAGTGCAGACCACTATATCAGTTACAACATATGTCCCAGTTCACACAGAATGAGATAAAGAGAAGCACTGAAAAAAATGAACAATTTTACCAGTTTTGTTTTTTCAAACACTAACACAGGTTGAAAAGCATATACCCTCCTATTGGTCCTTCCCAAAGTGGGCTCCCGTACATCACCATAGTCTCTACCATCTGTGCTTAGTGGGCTTTAACAAAAAAACCTGTCTCCCTTAGCACTCTAGCTGTTCCAGGTATGAGTGTTTGTTTTCCTCATCTACCTTATGGAGGTGATGGGTGACATGAGTGTTAAGAACAAGTCCAGCGCGGGTGGCCGAGACGCACCTGGCGCATGAGTAACAGTGTCTGTTTGTTAGATAGTGGGAAAAGAAAGTGAGAAGACGATTTAATTAACTGTCACCGGCCAACGCTTCAGTTCTCAGAGAGACATGGCAAGTGGAGGGACACTACGTGTGGGGCAATGGAGGCTGCATCTTTCGAGAAAGGTGCGGTATTCATATTTTTGTTACCTCAGGTTTTTTTCTATAAGTTGAATTTTTCCTGTATATTAAAAGGGATGTTAATAAGTATTGTTTGAAAATTCCGTATTTTCTGTGAAACTTGTATCAACAAACACTCTGTGTTCACACATATCCCAGCCTGCGATGTTACGCGCGGCTAAGCGACCAATGGAGATTTGAGCAACTAATTTTTTTTTATCGTCTTTATTTAATTTGTCGAGATTCTTCTTTCTCCTTGCGATTTCGTGTTCATCGCATTAATAAGTGATATGAAAGGAACTTCTTCCGGCGAGATACGTGTCGTCACTCGAGTAAAGTGTGGAGTCGCGTCTCTGTGATGTATTGCGTTTGTTTGGTTCTCTTTTGTTTTCACTTGTTTTAAATAAACTTTTGTTCGTACTGTCAACACGTGTGTGACCATGTTTACTGAAGATCAACGCCGGCGTTAGGGAATGGCGAGGAAGAAGACCCCGCGCCCGAAGGGGGCCACTCGCATAGACCCTGGTGGGATGGTACTTCGGGAGATAGAGATTATCCGCAGTTTTCACAAATTTTATGAAATTCCAAGAAATCAGATCGCCTCCCATTTCAGCGGAGTAAACTTAACTTCCGTTGCGCATTACTTTTAAAGCCGGTTCTTTCTCCATTACGGTTCTCTCACATCAGAATGCTGTCAAATTTGACGAGATAATCATTTGAAGATATAACCGGTGGTGGCGATATTTTATTATTATTTGCAAGCCGTTAAACCATTTGCAGTATTACAACCCTGTCATTAATTTCCATGCGATGTTATGTCGGTTTGGAAAGCCCTTACAATCCTATTCCACTAGCGCCGGTGCTGCTGAGGATTGACTGGCATTTCTACTTTCTGCAAGTGGATGAGCCAGCGAAATAATAATTCTAATAGAGGAGGTGACCAGAATGGAAGGGGCTTTTCCAGCCACTCTCGTCATCTTAGACGGCCAAGAAAAGAGGGGAGCTGCAGATGGCCATCACTCAGAAAGTAAACTCTGCTGCCAACTACCGCAGAGAAAAATAAATAAAAAAGAAATGGATCCAATTTACAATCCTCCACGATTTCGTTTCGAAGTCGTCAAAAACATCCAACCACGGGCAAAGGACCACCAGAAACCTCAGAGTGGTGTATGGAAAATGAACACCATTATGTTAATCAGATGGGTCGCCATAGCATTAATGTACAATTACTTTGTGATGTCGACTTACTTATTCGCCAGTGTGCTGTAAATTGTCCTGGCTCTGTTCACGATGCCAGGATACGACGAGAGAGCTCCCTTGTCAGGGCCATGGAGACAGAAATCACTTGCTTAAGGTGTTAAGACGGCCCATGCAACCCGCTTAAAAGGCATTTTAGGCTAAGACAGTTTGCTTAGCTTCAGTCTTAACTAGTGCGGCGTTTCGCGACAAAAACAATGGAGCAAAGAGACTCCTCTTCAGCTACGAGCGCACTGATTGGTTAGTCTTTGAACTTCTTTTCCCATATGCAAATGAGCCAGCCTCTTTCCGTAGACATTTCAAGTCAGAAGTTATAGAATGCAATCTATAAATATAGATTTCAAATGTATAGATAGAATGCATTCTATAGCTAAAGAATTAAAAGGTATATATGAAATGAATTGGATAGCAACTTCTGAGTATAATATAAA
The DNA here is from genome assembly GCA_004794655.1 of Marisa cornuarietis. Lineage (NCBI taxonomy): Eukaryota > Metazoa > Mollusca > Gastropoda > Architaenioglossa > Ampullariidae > Marisa > Marisa cornuarietis. The sequence goes on from SMMW01000533.1 coordinate 521,924, forward strand.
TGAAACACTTCGGTTTTTACCAAGTTTTTCTCTCTCTAGCTATACATTGCAATGTATAATTATACATTACAATGTATAGCTATACATTGCGTCTTATACTTATAGAATGCAATGTATAGCTATAGAATGCAATCTATAAGTATAGAATGAATTGTATAAATATAAAATGCAATCTATAAGTATAAAATGCAATGTATAGCTAGAAATAGCAAATTTGAGAAAATTCCCCTCTTGGCTCCCCATAGAGACATGCATCTGATAACAGCTCAAAGCTTGCTAGATTTTCTTTCAGTCAGTCAGTCGTCCCTTGCCTGGCACCTGGCGTTGGGGGGAGCACATGGATAGACGCGGCAGCTGATAGGGCCCGCCACTCTTGCCTGTTTTGGGCAATAGTCAGCAGGTCCTGTACAGGACGACCAGTCCAGTCTTTGACGTTCGTAAGCCAGTTCTTTCTCTGACCACCGCGGCGTCGGCTACCCTCCAAGGTGCCTTGAAGGATAGTCTTCGACAAGGTGTCGTGCCGGGTTACATGGCCAAAGAAGACCAGCTTACGTCGCTTGACTGTTGATAGTAGAGGTTCCTGGTGTCCTACCAGTGTGGCAATCTTGTTTCTTACAAAGTCGTTGGTTTTGTGTTCTTTGTATGAGATCCGGAGCAGCCTCCTCAGACACTTGTGCTCGAATGCCTGGATTCTCCTTTCTGTTTCGGCGAGTAGAGTCCACGTGTCGCATCCGTAGAGCAGGATCGGCACTACCAGGGATTTGTATAGCCTGTACTTGGTAGTGAACCTTATCTTGTGGCTATGCCAGATCCTATCTAGCCTAGCCATTGCTGCTGTTGCTGTTGCGATCCTGATGCGGATATCTTGCGTGGAGCTGCCGTCCTTGGAGAGAGTGGCTCCCAAGTACTTGAAGCTGCTTACCTCTTCGAGCTGTACCCCGTTCATATAGATCTCTGCTTTGCCGTTGCCATTGATCATAACTTTGCTCTTTTCTGTGCTTGTCTCCATTCCATATGCGTTTGAGCTGTCTGTCAGTCTGTTGGTGAGGTCTTGCAGTTCCTTGTTTGTACCTGCTAACAGATCTATATCATCTGCAAAGCGTAGGTTGCAGATTGGTCTTCCACCGATTGAAATGGAGGTATGGTGGTCATGAAGAGCTTCAAGCATGATGTTCTCCAAAAATATATTAAACAACACGGGTGATAGGGGACATCCTTGACGTACCCCTACTGTGGTACGAAAGTAAGCTCCTATTTGGTTGTTAAGCAAAACTGTACTCGTTGAGCTGTTATACAACGCTTCAACGACTTGGACAAGCCCTTCTTCAATGTTGAATTTCCGCATCACATGCCATAGCCCCTCGTGCCAGACTCTGTCAAATGCCTTCTTAAAGTCAATGAAGTTGTGGTAAAGGTCCCGCTGATGCTGCAGATGCTTTTCTATAAGAAGACGACAGTTGAAGATCTGCTCAACTGTGCTTCTACGTGGTCTGAAGCCAGCCTGTTCTTCTGCTAGCAGCTCTTCTGCGGTGGTTCTGATGCGGTTCTGTATGACCTTCAGCATGACTTTACTTGGGTGACTGATAAGGCTTATTGTTCTGTAGTTCTGACACTGTTTGCTGTTTCCTTTCTTTGGGAGGGGAATGATTAGTGACTGCGTCCATTCTCTGGGCCATTCCTTGCACTCCCAGACTCTTTGGCACAGAACAGTTAGGGCTTTTGTAGTTGCTTCCCCACCCTGCTTGAGCAGCTCAGCTGGTACATTATCAACGCCTGGTGACTTTCCTCCCTTCAGACTATGTACAGCTTTTCGACCTCTTCCCGTAGGACTGGTATGTCTGCAGGTTCACTGTCTCTAGTCTGGTTGTTTTGGAGAATGTTGGCGTCGGTCTTCAGCTGGTAATTGTACAGGTCCTTGCAGTATTCTGTCCATCGGTTGAGTACAGCATTGCCTTCTGTGAGAAGGTGACCATTGCTGTCTTCGATGACTGAGATCTTTTGCTGGTCTGTCTTAGTGAGGGTCTTTAGAAGTTGGTAGGCCTTTTTGCTGTCACCTCGTGCCATTCCAACCTCTATGTCCTGGCACTGCTTCTCGATCCAGCTCTCTCTAGCTGCCTTCATCCCTTTCTTAATGGCACAATTCACTTCTTTGTATTTGGTTGCTGCTTCTGGTTTGCTTTTCTTTTCTCTCTTCAAGGCCCTCCTTTGGTCACAGAGGTCTAGTATGTCGTTCGTGACCCATGGCTGTTTCTTGTTTCTATGTCGCCCTAGAACCTCTTGGGCTGTCGACAGTAGCACCTCTTTGATGTTTCCAGAGAGGGTGTCTACATCACAGTCCACCAGGTTCAGTGCGCCAAATTTTCCGCCAACCGTGGCCTTGAAGACTTCTGCAACCTTTGGGTCTTGCAGCTTCTCCAAATCAAAGCGAATTCGGGGAGTGTTTGAGAGTCGCTTCGCTTTCAGCCTCAGCTTCAGGTTTGTTAGAACAAGGTCATGGTCGCTGCCTATGTCAGCGCCTGGGTACGTCCTTGTCTTGGCCCTGTTGATGCTGGATTTGAAGCGTCTCGGCAGTAGAATGTAGTCGATCTGATTATGGACCAGTCCGTCTGGTGAGTGCCAGGTGGCCGTCCTTGATTTCTTGTGGGGATACAAGGTGTTGGCTAAGGTGAGTCTCTGGCTCTGTGCGAACTCTAGGAGTCTGATGCCCCTGTCGTTGGTTTCACCAAGGCCAAATTTCCCCACCGTTCCTGCCCATTGCTGGTAGGCGTCTGGTCCGACCTTGGCGTTCCAGTCTCCGAGCACAACCAGGATGTCCTTTTTTAGAACTGCCTTCACAATCTTGTCCAGTTGTTGGTAGAATTCTTCCACTTCGTCGTCTCCATGTGTGGAAGTTGGAGCGTATACTTGGACAATGGTGACATTATGAGGCTTGGCTGAGACACGAATGGAGATCAGCCGGCTGGATACGGGTGTACAGCTGATGACGGCCGCGGCCACCTTCCTGTGCACAAGGAAGCCCACGCCGTACTCATGCCTGGTGTCCTCCCCACTGTACCACAGTCTGTGGCCGTCTTCCATCACTGTTTCCCCAAATCCTGTCCATCTGACCTCCGCCAGTCCCACAATGTCCCACTGATACCGTTTCAGCTCGTGTGTGAGATATCAGTATTGGATCTTTATGTTTTTCTTTACTTTCACTGTTTTGCTCCTGTCTTTCTCTTGCCTTTGCATTATATTTTATGTTCTCTACTAAACAATGACTTAATCTGTTGACCGGATTTCCACTCACTTCGGGAGCGAATTTATTCAAGATGCAGTGACTAAATTCATGTGATGATCACATAATATTCTATCACTAGTCAATATTTTCTTGTATCATTACCCCTTTTAAAATTGTTGGCAATACGTCTCTACCGTGAAATTTCTGGCGAGCTCTCTTTACTACTAGAACGTTGCTAGTCTTATTTTTCTTCGTTTTGCATTATTATGACTATTTCGTAATAAACCTTCCTGTTGACCCCTGCGCCTGCGCACTGTGTGACCTAAAATCATGGTCTGGTAAAGGCAGGAGATCGTGACACCGGGTTAGTGCGCTATACGAAGTATCTTTAGGTGGAGGTTAGCGTGAGAATGGTAGCCTGAGTTTAAATACGGTGTAATACAAGTCCGTGGTGTGCGTGCGATGGGTGGGGAAGGTTGGTATCTAGTTTCCGGTCGTACAAGTCACAGAGGCGTGACAGAGGCCGAAATCTTGTTGCTATCTTACCTACATCTTCGGTTCTTTGACCGGCAGCCAGGGGAGGGAATGCCCTCTAATACCTGGCATCCCCTTTCGCAGCACAGCCAGAGGGCGATTTGTTGTCTTGATATACGGCGAGATGAGGAGTATTTTGAGACTAAGATTCGCTTAAGGGCTTCGCCCACGAGCAGCAACGCCACTGGATCATGCCGCCGAAGCTAATTTTGCCGCTTGTTTCCGGCGTGCCGCCTCGTGTGCGAGGTCGTTGTCGCTGGTGGCGTCGTCCCCAGCAGCAACGCTCGGCAGCAAAATTGCCTGCCGCTGGAGATAGGAAATGTTCTATTTTTCCCGCCGTGCCGCTGAGGTGCTGTTATTAGGGGGCGCAACTCGGGACGAACCTTTCAGAAATCGGCGAGTTATCCAGAACATAACACGATGCAAAGATTTTATCGTCTACATCAATCGTTGAAGAAATAAAAGTTATCAATGAAGGTAAGTGTTTATTTTGCTAATTCAGTCAAGCCATATCCATTTTCACTGTGTGTTGATGAGTTTTAGCCGGTATATTATAGTTGAAATATCTCAGTCGACAGTGACCTACTTTTCTTCAATGTCACCTCGATCTACGGACCACGGAATTATATTAATTTAACTCCGTGTACGGACGGTTCGTGGCTCGATCGTTGGTAGAGACGGACATCGACAACTCTAAAAAAATATAGTCGCAAACCATTTGATCTCTGTCCAATTGTTGCTATTTAATAATGGCTGCTTATAATACCTCTGCTTTATAAGCATGGCCTGATGGAATATTTCTGAGAACATTATAATGTGCGTCCTGTGGCATGCAAACCAAAATAAAGACATACATGTAAATTGAGAGATAAGACAAGAATGTTAGCTTGTATTAGATCATGAAAACATAAAATAGTGTTAAACAATAAGATTTAGTGTAATTTCTAGGAAGCATCATCAAGTTTACAGCTAAATTAAACAAGTATGTTACAGATCAAAGGCAAGGTATGTTTACTTGTATAGGCCATTACCCAAAATCCTGCAGTAGAACACATACAACTGGAATCACAAAATAATGCACAAATTTAAGAACATAAGTCATAGGTAGGAGATTTTCCTGCTGGCAAGCTCTTCATTGCAACTCCCTGCCAAAGGTCATTTGTTCCTGTGGGTGGGTGGCTGGGAACTATAAGTATGTGCATTTATAAATATTATACTCTTAATATTACAGTTTCCTGCTTGTCAGTGAGCTCAGTGCATTTGAACAAAAGACCAAGACAAAACTTTCAAAAGCACAGATTAAAACCTACAGAAAGAAACTGGGGAGGAAAAGGTAGCCACTATAGTTACTGCAGTTAAGTGAAGTTAAATATAAAGTACTTGTGTTATCATTGCTTATTGATTTGAAGGGAGGATGCATCATATGTTTGTTTCTTGCTGACCCCTGATGTCATATTGTGGCAAATGTTTCAGCAAAAAAATCACACCCAGAAGGCCACCCTACAGTCAGAAGAGTCACAAGTGTGTGGTGATGATGTAAGAATATTCAGCACTTACTGGACAAGAATACTCCAGACATATTTCCAATACCCAGTATGCCAGCACCAGAAATGGATTTGCTAAACACCCCTCGTAGGCATGCTTTGTACCCTAATGGCTGTAATACATGTATTTTGGGTGAGGGCCAGTGTTCATCAGGACTGTCATCACCACCTAATTTCGCTGTAAATGAGCGAAACGAGAAGGGACTGTTTAAAGTGCAATGGACATACTTGAAGACATGACTCATTCTGTCAAAGTAAATGCTGAAAGACGAAAGATTGTGCATCAAACTTCACATCAGAATGAAAATGAAATATATGGTTGTTATGTAGCTGCTTGGTTAGGAAAAAAAATTGATGAATTGTTATTTGAAACAGCTATTGAAGAAAAATATACCATGAAAAAAGCTGATGTCAGGAAAATGTCATATTATAGAAGCTTATATCACTCATTATGATTAATGTGACTCATCCTGCATAATACTTCAGTCAATTTTTCAGTTTTTATTTAATTGAGAAGTACTGTCAAAAGCTAGGTGAAGGTAACTTGAGATTGGTATAACTTGCATATCAAATAATCTGGTAAACACATCTACAGAATGATTGCCTATTCTATATAATGTGATTAAAAAAAACTGCTTTTTTGGCCTTAGCACAAGGACACCTAATTTTCTGACATATGGGGAATGTGGTAGATTCCTTTTGTCTGTTAATGCATCAGTGCAGTGTATTGGATATTGGTTCCATAAGTTAAGAATGCCACAAACTAGACTCCAGAAGAAAGCCTATTTAATGTTATCACTACTGCACAAACAAAACAAGAAAACATGGCTAGACTTTATTATGATATTTTTGTGTAAATCTGGTTTTCTCATGGTGTGGGAAAGTCAAGGTATTGGAGATGATAAACTTTTTTTACAAATCCTGAAACAGAGACTGATAGACTGTCATCATCAGCAGTGGCATGATGCTATTCGGAGCAGTACAACATATTTCCCAAATCCATATTCAAGACTCGTATTATTTTAAGTAACTACCTTGTCTGGTTAAAACACAGTAGCAGAAGAGATAATTTCATACATATTAGAATGGGTATGTTCTTTTCTTCTTATTCCTTTCACCCCCAGTCGAGAATAGGGCCACAACTACACCACGCCAGTGAACCCGGTTCTGGGCCTCCCTCCCCAGTTGTCCATTAGAATGGGTATAACTGTACTTAAAAGCCATCAGCAGCCTTAGAAGGTTTGAACTGCCCCTTTTTGCCCTGATACAGCTGAAACTGAACAGCTTTTTCTCCTTGTGTGCTCTAAATATATTGAAATTCATCAACTTTTCATCCCTAAAAATTACTTTAAGCACCGTTCCCTTTTCCATTTCACACTCTTGATATCAGATAACAGAATGCTAATTACACTACGCCTTGGCTCTTTTGTTTAAATGCATTAGAAATAAGAAAAGTTATGGTGTAGATTAAAGCCCATTACACCCACGAATGTCATATAAAAATGATAACATATGATGCATAATGACTAATATTTTGATAAATATTAGTGTTTGTACCTGCATATTTACAAGACTGGGGTGTTGAATGACCTAATGCATATCTTTGGTTGTACCTGGTCATGTGCTTACACATAATTTTATGACAGTTGGCTTGATACATATCGCTCTCTCTCTCTCTATATATATATATATATGTTTATACCTTTGATGGTTTTGTTACTTTGAAACAAGCCAATGGCCTATTCAGTAAAGTGATTTTGATTCTGATTCTGGCCTTAGCAGTTAAATTTTCTGATGCACTGTAAAAGTTTAGCCTAGTAAATAATGACCTAGAGTTCTAGATATTTATCAGTAATAACCACATTCATCTGTACACTTCCATAGATCCATGTCTCATTTGTTGCTAAAAGTCGCCCTTTTTTAAAAGCAACAATGTGACTTTTTCATTAACATTTAGGCTAAGAGCTAACAATGCTTTATGTCATATTCCAATGATTTAGTAGTCCTATTACAGTTTATGACATCAATACATCACCATCTACAAATAACAGGATAATTATTTCCATGAAATATGTGCAAGCATTGCCCCATGTTTTCCATCGTTTATAATTTCTAAAGCCAGTTCATTAATAAAAAGCAAGATTTAATAGCACTACATACATCACTTTGTTTAAAGCCCTTTGTGCAATCAATATCATCTGTAAAAGAGTCTCCACATCTGACATGGACTCTAGTTGTTTTTTATCACTGTGAGTAATGCTTATTCATTTCTGCTTGATGAGTGACAATTTAAATCTACTGCATGCAGAGCAGTATTATCAGGGATTGATAAAGTAAAATACTTTCTTTAAAACATGTTTTGTAGCTATTTTGAGCCAATGGATGTGTGTGTGTATGTGCCCGCATGCATATATGCCCATGAAAGTGCGGTTTGACCCTGGGTTTTTTTATTAACTAGATTTGTTTAACTGGCTGGTAAACACAACTAAACATATTGATAACAGTGTAAAAATTTAAGCACAGATTAAACAATGAGACAGGTTATCCATTACCTCTCATGCAGGAAATTTTGATAAATAATATGAAATAACACCCCACTGGTCATACATAAATTCTGTGGGTTCTTCTGTGCTACAGTTCTGATAAAGAAGCCAAATGATCTTGATCATGATCTTGCAATTAGCATTATAGACAAAAAAGTAAATTCTTTCTTTTCTAGTACAGGCTGCACTATTAGCCCATTTACTAAGCTATATCTTAATAAAGTATGTGCTTATATGAATATAGTATACACCACACACAATCATCTGATCTTCATCTGGCAAATAATCTACTTCCTCGCTCCCAGTAGCCATAACTGTTACTATTTCCATGGAGACGACTTCCATATATGGAATGCAGTCATGGCGGAGTCGCGGCAGCTATAGGTAGTGTGCGAGACAAGTACGCTCGTGTGCGACGGCAGTGCGCTGGCAGCAAAAAGTACGCTCTGCGTCCAATGCTACTGGCGACAGGTTATTCCCCTTTGTATTCTTCGCCCAAGTAGCAGGTAAACACTTTTTTTTTTTTTTGTCTTTGCAATGGGGTGGACGTCGACAAAGAATTGATAGAAATACTGTGCACAGCACGGATGATCACAGAAGCAGCACTGCTTTGGATGTCCCTACACGCTCTCTCTCTCTTTTACACAAACACACTAAGAGCATGCCCTATATTAAAAAATAATAATAATAAACAAAAAACGACTGATCAGTGTGGGTGGCGGGAAGATGAAATGGGGTAGCGAACCGGCACAAAGCTTACGTTGTCCAGCGCCAGGTGACAACCTCTTGGTTATTGAGTTTTACTCAGAAACCTTTGCATTCCTGTCAAATGTAAATCAAGATCTTGCGGGGGATTGAGTTTGGGGCAGGATAATTATATACTACAACTTTTGTGCTCCACAAATATATACCCATTAGTTAGGTCGTCTGCGTTCAGCAGATCGATGTTAAACACTTGCTCTTCCAACAGCTAACATTTTGTGAGCCTCGTTCGCCAGACACACCTGCTTAGCTGTGTTGTCGCGTACATCGCAGGTGATCAGGTGGGACTTCAAGCTGACCTCGTACTTCATGGTGTTGTTAATTAAATGTCTCGAAAACGGCTTTTCTTTAGCGCGTTTATAACATAAATAAGTGTTACGAAAGGGTCTTTAAAAGGCAACATGCTTTTAGTCTTTAAAGAACCATTTATTTTAATTGGTGTTTTACGCCGAGCCAGCATCTAAGGCTATATCAAGGCAAGGCAGCCAGCCCTGTAAACAGATGGCACATGCAGAGAAGGAACAGCGTGCCCGAGACGAGAACTGAACCCGGGACAGCCAACCTTCACTGTATTGGTGACAGGCGCTTTAAAGAACCAGTCAGGTAATTTTCTTTTTGAATGATTGAGTAAAGGTCAGTCCGAGATACTGTTTTCACAATTTTGTGTAAATACCCGCCGGTCTCCCTTGTTTATCGTTCTCGTGATATGCATATACACACCTGCCCCTGCAAGTCTGCACACAAGACTAAATATCTGACGGTCCCAGGTCTCCTGTATGATCCTGGCTTTTTTAAAAGGAAACTTGAAAACTTAATAAATAAGAGTAGTAAAAAAGTAAAAAATAATAAATATGAAGTAAGAGACTAATATGATGTTCTATTAAAAAAATAAAGACTTGTAACAACCCATTTTATAGTTTTCACACAAATAATTTCCCAGTTAATAAGGATACTTCTCAACTAAGTTTCGCTATGTAACTAGCTTGAAAGAAAGCAAAGGTTGTATAATACTTAAGGTGATAATCTGCTAAGAAATTAAACGTTCACTTGCTAGTAAATTGTAACATCATGCACCTAGGAAAACCCCAAACCTCGGATTTATTCCAAACCTGAAACATTTCGTCCACCAAAGTAAGTGATCTCGTCGATGATGGAAGACTGCTGCTATGCATGTGTGTGTATGAGAGAGAGAGAACTGTCGTCTGCTATCAACGTCAGGCAATCTCTGTTCCTTTTTCCGTCCACACAAGAGAGGCGGGCGAGAAAGCAGAAAGCAGTCGAGAGGGAATGACAGGTGGCGACACAAAGGGAGGTACGCGGTATGTGGCAATCAGACTGAATGTGGGAAAGTGAAGTAAGCGGTGAGAGAAGGAAAAGAACTCAACAGAGAGAGAATGGAAAACATGAGGAAGTCAAAGTTGGGATAGACCATCAGAAAAAGACCATGTACAAGAGTTTGAAAGACCCACAACACCTTTGCCAAATATGGTGCCACAATATCTGTCCGCTTTAAAAGAAAAATAACCTTAAAGCTTATTATTAAGGATAAGGGTAGAAAAAAAGAGAGAAAGGACTATTTTTTGCGAAAAGTGGTACTTCGTTACTGAAGTGTGACTACAAGAACCTATAGCTAATGGAGAGGACACGGGGGCAAACTGAGAAGAAAGTCTCTGCCTGATCTCCCTTTTCCCTCAGAACCCCCGCGCACTCGGCCCGCTAACCGGAGAAGAACGAGAAAAACAAACAGTGGTTCTCGCAGACAAGAAGCGATCTGCCAGTTCGTTCTACCTCCTCTCCCTCCCTCCCCCCCCACTGCCGGAACACTAACCTGAAGAGGTCCGTGCAGAAGAGTTTCCACGACGATCTCAAACACTTCAACTCGGAGGAAGGATTGTGCACTTGCTGCTCCTGGTTGATCAAGAGGCTGGGTAGGGTACAAACCCTAACCAGAAGGAGGCGATGTTGGACATCGACTACGTATCTCCACTTCTCGGAAGGGTTCTAGTGTGTTTACATAGACCTGCTTCTCGGGAATCTGCTTGTCGGTTTACACAGACACACCCTCTCTCGCATCTACAGTCAGGCACACAACAACATTTTAGTCAAAGATCAAAGCCGCGATACAACCCCAGGCTCTCTTATCATGCAACGACATTTTTTTTTTCCTTTCGTGTCCTCTGCTTCAAGACCCACCCGAGCTCAAGCCAGACACCAAGAAACCTCAACCCAAAACCTCGGATTTATTCCAAACCTGAAACATTTCGTCCACCAAAGTAAATGATCTCGTCGATGATGGAAGACTGCTGCTATGCATGTGTGTGTATGAGAGAGAGAGAGAGAGGGGGGGGGAGATAAAAACCTGCCAACAACCAATTCGCTCCCCATTTCACGCACCATAACGCTATGCGAGATCTGGGGTCCCGCCAGTTGTTTACGAAATGACTGACAGCCATTCACATCGACACCCTATGCAAGACTGGCACTCACAAACCTTGTTATCCCTCTGTTATCCCTTGTTATACCCCTCAGTTTAGCAACCACGTACCGGTCATGTTTTGCCGTTGCCAGGCTGGTTAGCAACCGCGGCAGCAAATAAAAAGGCGTTCCGCTTGTTCGTTCTGACCCCCCCAAAAAAAAATTAATCTGAAGACCTGAAAAAAAATTCAAAATTACAGTGTCTCGCTGAAGGTAAATTCATTTTAATCCTGCTACACGCAGTTTTCCCCACCTTATTCAAGGTTTATTTTGCAAAGCCTTTGCCATCGCTTCGTAAAGTAATTTACACCGTAAATGTAATTTACGGGGAAAGAAGCGCGAAGGATATTAAGTGCTCGGGGCAGACTATTTCAACTCCAAAACCTTCAGAGCACATCACGCGTAGTGTGATAATTACAGCTCAGCGGGAAGTTGGTATGAAATCTGTAGCCAGAAGATAACCCAGTGGGCTGTCAGGTTACACAAAACAAGCGCTAAATGTTGCGGGTGGATGATGCAGGTTGGAAGTGCTACAGTTCTTTTCAGACAAAAACCTATCTGCAATTTCCTTGTGTGTGTTTTTTTTTAATGTAAATGAAAAATGTGCGAACATGCGCTGAAAAAATTCGATTAAAGATCCATAAAATGTACTTTAACGACATGCGATAGTCATATAATGTCAAATCAAAACAATACAAATGCATTTAACACAGTTACTCATTAGTTATTGAAAAATAATTTCTAGAATTTCAACCCTCCATGAGTGACACCTCCCCCCTCCCCCTCGCTAATACACGATTTCTGGCGTTCCCTGGGATAGACCAGAAATCATCCTGATTTGATAGTACTAATTGTGTTTACAAAATATAGTAAATCCAAAAAACGTGTAGTTTAAATTAATCGTCCCAAGTGTCTCATTAAAATGTCTCTGAAGTGTTCGCTGAGATTGAAACAAGTTCTAATGTTTAAGCAGTTTCACAACTTTCAACATATTTCGAGCTTTAAAATACGTTTTAAGGTTTAAAACACGTTCGCGAGATTTAAGCAGGTTCTTTGGTGTGAAACAGGTTTTGAGCCTGAACAGGTTTCTGGGATTTAAATTAAATAGGTGCCTTCTCCGCATGACAGGTGTAATAAATAAGACCGAACAGTTAGGCTTGTACCTTTAACACCAAGGTGAAAAATACACCAGCACTATACCACAACCCCTGTACCTGATGACTGTTGAACTAGGTGCCACAAACATTAGTTTCCATCATTATACCATTTTATTCCGATATTTTCATTACTTCAGTTTACTTCCTGAAAATTGCTATTCTCGTCCAACATATTTCCATTCTGTTTAAGTCCCTCTGTCAGTTTCATTTCTCTGACAAGAATTTACCATCATGATGAGCAACACCTAAAAAAAAAAAAAACTCAATGAGTGCAAATATCCCTGTCAGTTTTTAATCACGGAGATTTGTACACACCCGACCTTCCTAGACGGCAGTTGACCACCTAACGGACGAAAACGCGCCTGGGATTAACTCTACACATATCACACTCTCGCCATATGGACTCTGTCACTTGCAGAACTCGTGTACCCACGTTAGCCTCCATCTCCTCGCTGCTGCGACACCTGATGAAGTGCAGCAACTCAAGGTGGGGCGGTGTGGCAGACTGCTGCCCCCTTCGGACCCCTTTTATCAGGTAAGTGATGAAATCAAGCTGACGGCTCCGCTACTGAAAATGTTATCATCCCCTCACCCCCTTCCCAACCATCATCACACCTACTGACAGAGGTGAGTGGGGGGGTGGGGGAGAGAGAGAGAGAGGAGTGGCTGCGGGAGTTGGATCGTCTTGTTGCGATAGCAGTGTTTGTTGTGGTAAAAGGGGTTCGAAACCTCGCTTGCCGTGGTGAGCGAGCGATGAGCCCCAGATGTGGCCGATATGCCGTCAACATGTTTATTTCATCTCGGGTTTTCTCCTCCGACACTAAGACTCCAGAGTTTTGCTGGAGGCACAGGTTCAGGCTAGTACGTGCGTGCCAAAACCCCTCCGCCTTTTCCCCCTTGTGTTTTTCACCATAAATAGTACCTACACATCACACCGCCTTTCTCCAACCCCTCACAGGAAAGGGAGGTATTCTTTGCTGACCAGGCCTCCTTCTTTTCTCAACCACGACAACTAGATTTTAATCCGGACACACCTCCTTAGTATGGTTCTACAGTAATTTCTTCACTCTGTCAACTTACCCTCCCCAACGACCTTTAAAATCTTTATGGGACACCCATACCTTTTAAGAAAAAAAAAGTAAACGTTTCACCTAGTCTAAAGTATACACACATAACTGTCCTCTCCACTATGTCGAGGTCGCCACATTCCTACATTAATCTCCGCATTTATCATCAAAAGAAAATAGTGTTTTAAAAAAATGAACAAGATTCCCACTCCAAGGAAAAAACAATAAAATAGCAAGAAATCGAAGTTGTGACAAGGAAACATGGAAGATTCCACATGTTCCGTGTCAGTTATGTAAAAGAGCATCTCTTAGCAGCTCGCAAGACACAATTTGTTGTTTTTATTTCCCTTAATTATTATTAATCGATCACTCCTGAAATTCAGTCGAATACTCACAGCACATAACAGCGTAGCAAACAATATATACAACAGGGTCTAGTCTTTCCAAGACGGGAGGATCTTATTTTTCGACCTTTCCCATCGGATTTCGGATCGCTAATCGACTTGAAGATGCCTCGTGTTAAATACGTGCTATATATGACTTTTACTTCTCCAAAATAAAAAAAAACAACTTTCATCCATCCATGCATACAGATTTGGAAAACCTATTCATAAATTTGAAAAAAATCATCGCAACTACTTAAATACAATGTAAAAAAAAAATAGTGCGAAGTAGTGGCTTCCTTATCCTCAACTTTTTTCCCACGAACTTTATTTCCTATTTATATGTGTTGATTTTTCTAAACCATGAGTTTGAATTTTCTCCCCTTTGTTCTGTTACAATACTGATACTGTCAGCTCTCTTCTATGGCGAATAAAGCTTGAACACGTCGATGGTAAGGTTAGGGTGCGGTCAAGAGGAGACTGACAGCCGGCACTGTGTATGTGTGTATGTGTATGTGTGTGTGCGTGGTTCCCTAGGATCTGTCACAGGCCAACTGATATGCAGCCTCTTCTATCAACACGCTTGCTTTTCAACTACTTCGAACTCTAGTACGCTACTAGTTGTTGTCTACTTCAAGTGCAAAGATAAACAAAGCACAAAGTATGTTTATCGTCGATAAAGCGAAAGCGTCGTTTTACTCGTGAATTAAAAAGAAAAAAATAACGCTTGTAAAATTAAGTTATTTTTCAATGATGAAAAATAAAAAATAAAATAATAAACTAAAATTAAAATCAATCTCCTTCAATAATATGACAACAGGAACACACACAAAGAAGTTGATCATACCGAGCTGAGGTCTCTGCCACTTCAGAGTTGTCTTCATTCAGTGCCTAGAATATTCCCGTGATGTTGGTCAACAGGTATAATTTTATGGCTGACTATCCGTGTACTTCGCCTTGACTGGCAACGCGTTCCTTGACGGAGAACCCGGCTGTGTTACAGACTGACTGGGACGCAGGTAAATAGGCCATGTCTCAACAGCCAACAAAGGACAAAATTCCGTCCAACCAGAGGAAGGAATGGTTCGACCCGGTCGACAGAAGGGGTGGTGAAGTGAGGTGGTGGTGGTTGACAACTTCATAGGTGCTGTAGCAAGATAGATCGTTGAGCAAGAATCATCGTTGAAGCGAGCTCTGCGCATGCGTAGCTACCATTTCCTGCGCATGCGATATTCGATACACACGTTTCGTCATGCCTATAGCAAGATAGAACGTTGAGCAAGACTCGTCGTTGAAGCGATTCTGGTGACAGATGTTACTCCACTTTTATTTTTTTTCATCCTACCCCTTCGTCGCCCTGTCCTCCAGCATCGTCAGCGCGTGTTCATTCCTCAGCAAATCCATGTTTGCTCTCTGATTTCCCCCCTGTGTGTGTATGAGAGAGAGAAAGTGCGTAGGTGCGTGAGTGAGTGTGAGTGAATATGTCTTTTTGTTTTACTCATTTCGTAATCTGTATTTCTAAGTATTGCAGTAAACAAACCTAAAAGATCACAACAACAAATGTAACTATAATTTAAAACTGTGTCTTTTAAAGTCATTTCATTAAGTAAACTAGGGGAAAACGTGTTAAGAACCCCACCAAACTACATAGAATGTACATACTCCAACAACAACACAAATTTCATGATAATAATTATATACTCCAACATGGAACAGAGGATACTATGAAGGCCGCTATTAGCAAATGTACGACTCGAGCATGACCGAGCTAAGGGATAAAATCGGCCGAGTCAACTATCTTTATAATATTTATATCATCATTGCTACAACCAATAGTAATGTTTACTTCTCCCCGAGACGGACCTCTTCTTGTTACCCCAGCAGCTCGGTAAAGTTGTCTGCCCAGTCTATGGCAATCTTTCACTACGAGCTACACGATTTCATCTTTGTTGACATACAGAAAGAGCGATTTAAATCAAAACGAAGTTCTTTTCCACTCTCGTGGTTGACTGAACTTGTCGAAGTAGTAATTTTATTTAGTGGGTAGAGGAAACAAAGGAAACTGATGAAAACGAAGTGTGACGAAGTCTGTCAGAGAGGGAGACTGCTCTCCCGGCGACACAGATTCGAGCTTCGCCCCACTCTTGGGCACATATCCGTTGTCTCCCTTCCCTCGAACTGCCAACTCGGTCTCGAGGCAGAAGTGTAGCTGGCGTTAGGAAGCTGAAGTCGCTTCGGCTACTGACCCGTTGCTCCGTCCACTCGGACGTCTTGCCGATAGGTAAGAGAAATGTGTTCTGTCCTTCTACTTATATCTCATATATATAATGTTTAAAAAACATTCATCGAATCAGGATACTGCGCTGGAGGCAAGTTTTAAAGTGTCTTACTTAATTTCAAAACAAAACAGACCTTTCTCAGATGGAGAGTTCGTAAAACAATGTATGGTGGATTGCGTAACTATAATGTGTCCGGAAATAAAAAACAAGTTCGATAATATTTCATTATCAAGGAGAACTGTTGTTCGACGTGTAGAAATGATAAGTGAAGAACTAAAACAACAGCTGACTGATGCAAGTAAAAGTATTTTGTGTTATTCATTAGCACTAGACGAGAGCACAGACATACAGGATTACTAATTTTTCTGCGTGGGGTCGATGAAAATTTCACAATCACACAAGAATTACTAGCAATGGAGTCCATGAAAGACACAACAACTTGCCAAGAAATATGTGATTGTGTTCTAAAAGCAGTTGATGATAGCGGTTTGAAATGGAACATCTTGGCTAGTATTACTACTGATGGTGCAAGGGCCATGCGTGGAAAAAAATGTAGGAATGGTCAAACTTTTGGAAAACAGAATAAAACAAGACAATCCAAATCAAGTGCTCTGGTCATTCCATTGTATTCTTCACCAGGAACATTTATGCAAAGCAGCACTTGATATGAAACATATTATAGATCCTGTAGTAAGTGTAATCAGTGCAATTCGAGCAAGAGCTCTGAATCACAGACAATATAAAGCTCTACTGGAGGATACAGAGGCTGAGCATGGAGACGTCCTCTACCACAACAACGTCAGATGGCTGAGCCTTGGGAAAGTGTTAAAGCGAGTGTGGGACTTGCGGCATGAAATCCTGATGTTTCTGGACATTAAGGGAATGGAGTGTGACTTTGTTTCCAAAATGAAAAGTGATTTGTGGCAATGTGAATTGATGTTTGCTATTGATGTCTTTGAAAAGTTAAACCAGTTAAATGTCACACTGCAGGGGAAAGATTTATTGGCTCATGACATGTATAAAGAGATACAATCATTTCAAGGAATGTTATCTTTATTTTCAAGGCAGGCAAGTGAAGGGAAGTTCACACATTTTTATTTGTTATCAAAGGCAAAAGTACCTGCTCACCTGCATGTAAAATTTAGAGCACAGTTCGACAGATTGAATGAAGATTTGTGGATTTTAAGGAGATGGAATCCAAATTCAACATATTATCATGTCCTTTTTATGTTCATGTTGATGATGCACCTGATAAATTACAACTTGAACTGATACACCTTCAATCAGATCATGCATTGAAGGAAAGGTTTTATTCCGTGTCACTGGTTGAGTTTTGTAAGTGCCTCCCCAACAAATCATTTCCTTGTTTAAGACTATTTGCTGCCCAGCTATTTTTGAATATTTGGTTCAAGTTACATCTGTGAGCAAAGCTTTTCCTCCATGAATATAAGCAAGTCAAAGAACAGGTCATTGCTTTCAGATGCAAACTTCCAGTCAGTTATGAGAGTATCTACCAGTAATTTTGAGCCAAATTTTAAAAGAATTGTTCAGCAAAATTGTAGTCACAAACATTTTTCTCATTAAATTGTGTGTGCTTAATTGTTCGTCTGGTTTTATATTTATTCCTACAGTGTTACATATTCATGTGCTTATTATTAAATAAATACGTTTGTTTTCAATTTGGTGATTTACGTCGTTTTTGTATTCAATTACAAGGTGCGGCCCTCGGACTAGTCATGACCCAGCAATGCGGCCCTCGCAACGAAAAAGTTTGCCCACCCCTGCACTAGAGTTATCTCATGACATCCGCTCTTTCTTGTGTGTATATGTGACCCTCCACGACGAAATGAGTCTTAAGTCGGAAATTTGAGATATGGCAATTTATATATTTTTAAAAAGTACAGATTCTGACCTTTTTTTTGATACCAGACTTGTTCTTCTAGTCCTAAAATTGAGTGAGTTATAAAGGTTTGAAGTGTGCGAGGACGGTGGCGGCCTTTTTGAGAAAAGCGGGTTCAAAGATTATGTAGGAAGGCTGTTCGTAAAAATGGTAAAGAAAACATTTTTGTTATTTACTCTCTCTCTCTCTCTCTATATATATATATATAGCTCGTCTGCCTACTGTCCGGGGAGTGAGTACAACTCATAGGCGCGGTCAGACATGTTTCCGACTGCTCCCGATGGAATTTAGAAAATCTACATTATTTCTACTACATTATATCACCTCAGACTAAAATTGTGAATTCCACTGTGTGTAGTACATATTTACTGGTCATGCCTGCGTAACTTTCAACTTTTCGCGTGGTTTGTGGTCACTTTTTGTGGCGATACGCCTACTTCATGCAGCGAAGGGCGACGGCTGCCGCAACCAAACATGGCAAGGTGAGCACTAAGAGAGCACAGTGTGTGTTGCTTGCTATCATCATATCTAGTCTGCTAATGTGTTCTGGAAATGTTGAACTGAACCCCGGACCCTTCGAGGAGGAAATAATTCATGTTCCAAATGCAGCTGATCAGATGACAAGTGACTGCACTGTACCTGGCGTCTCGTTAACGGACACACTTGTCCCTGAGCTGCTTGCCACGGCAAATGTTCAGGAGGAAGTGGAAAATGCTACAACAATGACTGCTCTACACGATCTTATTGACAACCTCAGGCACATTGTCCTTGAACAAGGTACCAAACTCCATGCTATTATTACATATAACCATGAATCGTTGTGCGAGCGGCTTACACATCTGGATACTGCTGTCATGAATATTTGTGCAAAAGTGAATAAAAACAGCACGGACATTCTACACCTGCAAAAAGAACAGCAAGACATTCAGCTAGACCTGTCACGGTTAACGAACGAACTTGAGAGTTTAGAGATGCAATCGAGACGCAACAACCTCAAGATATTCCGATTAACGGAAGGAAACGGAAATCAGCACAATTGTGAAATGCAAGTGCTACATTTTCTGAACAAATATGCTGGGAACAAAACATGGAGTGATTCTGATATCGAAAGAGCTCACCGCATTGGAAATTTCGAGGCCTCTAAACCAAGACCAATGATTATAAAATTCTACACATGGTCTGATAAGCTGGGATTACTACGAGACCACGAAGATTAGAGCAACAATGCGCAAGGATGGAGTCCGACTGGCAGCCGATCTAACCAAGCAACAGATGTCACAACTTCGCCACCTTAAGCAAGAAGGCAAGACAGGCTACTTCCGGAACGGTCAGCTCCACATCAGCGATATTCCGCGAGTCAACAACCACTCTGGCCGTGATGATCATGTCAAGGAAAACCACCCACAGCAGCTCCACCACAACGACCGCATTGACCCCATCAAGTGGCAGATCGGTGATAGTCGGGGAAAGGAAGATGATTGTGACAATAATCATTCCCCCCTTCCCCCCTATCCCTGTACTTCTCAGCCCTTACTGTCAGTCAGTCTACCACCTGCTTCTAGCCCCACCACCCCAGTCTGCTGTAGTGTGGGCAACGTCACCATCATGACCACAACAAATACAACACATGAGAATGCCACTCTCTTTAGAGAGGAAGCTGACCCTTATCCCCCAGTCGAGGGTGGACGCAACAGTAACATCATAAGGGAACCGCCCACCAGAATAGCAACCACGCAGAGCCCCGTCAACGCAACACTGTCAGGAGACACTTCAAACTACCCGATAATCACAGACAGGAGTTCCCCTTGGCCACTCCATAACACCCCTTCCAGCAACTATAATCTTCCAATAAATAGGGAAGCTGGAGAGAACATTTCTGAGGTGACCAGCGGCCATATACCTACAGGCGGAAGGGGCCCAGCTATAAATAGAACAAGGCCTGGTGCAGGAAACAAAACCAAGAACAAGAACGATAACTCGAACTGCAACGACCGACCGCCGAACAACGCTGGGGAACCCAACCGACCTGCAACCCGACTCCGACAACTACAACTCCAAACAGCACCACTACCCAAGAAAAACCAAGCTGTGACGTCAGACAGTATGACAAATGTTCGACGACTATCAACAAACGGACGAACTAATAACAGCAAATTTCCTTTCAAATAGGAAACCGGCCTCAGCCATGTCGCTGACACACATTGCATGAACACATCAACTGTGAACTGTGACTCAGCTGCCAAGCAGGACCTCGTATGGAACAATACAGACTCAACAATGAAAGGTAGTCTTAGAATATTGAACTGGAATGTGGGAGGGCTTTTACCTAAACTTAGTGATAAGGATATGGTAGAATATTTGAAATCATTTGATGTTGTATGCATAACAGAATCATATATCGAAAACATTATGCAGTTAGACACTCGCTCTGAATTCCAGTGGTACTTTGCCCCGGTGAAAAAACTTAGTTATCATGGCAGACCGTCTGGTGGGGTTGTGGTCATGGTGAGGAAACACTTAAACGATTCCATAGAACATATAAGTATTGCCTACGACCAAATAGTGGTACGTAATATGAAAAGAAAACTACTGAACTTAGACAAAGATATAATTTGTATTTGTACTTATATACCACCGTACGATTCACCACATTATAATGCCACGAACGACATAGATGGTATTGATGCTTTAGAAATGTGTCTCTCAGACTTAAGGGAAATGGAAGAAGATTTCTATATCCTTTTGTGTGGAGACATGAACGCACGAACTGGTATGTCCAATAATTGTATATCCCCAAGATATATATTCTCGAAAGACGAGGAAGAAATAATTTTTGAGAGGACTTCAGATGACCCAGTAATCAACACCTTTGGCAGGAAATTACTTGACCTGTGCCAGTTGTATGAATGCTCTATTCTTAATGGCTGTAGCTTTTTGATGCAGATAGTAGCATGACCTTTATCTCACAGGCTGGGTCCAGTTTGCTAGATTACTTTTGTGCATCAAACGATCTGTGCGAGGAAGGCATATTTTTGTCTCTGAAAGTTGAAAATAGAGTAGAGTCAGACCACCTGCCAGTCGTGTTGACGGTAAGCGTGACGCGGACAGACCGAGCTGATGCACGTGCAGAGGGGAGGTACATAGAGAAAGTAGTGTGGGACAAGGAAAAGACAGATCTATTTTTAGCTGCACTGAGTACAGGGGAAGCCCAAGAGAAGCTAGCACGTGCAAGTTGTGAAATAGAACAGGACCCGAACAATGCCATGGGGATTTTTGTGAACTGCCTTCAGTCGGCTGCGACATGCATGAAGAAAAGAATCTTTGTAGGAGACCGTAAAAAAGATGCAGAATGGTTTGACCATGAGTGTGTAGAAGCCAAGAAACTCGCCAAGTGTTACCTACGCAAGCTGAGGCGAAATATATCGGACCAGTACCGAACACAGTACGTGGAAGCAAGACGTCAGTATCAGAGAATAATCAGGAAGAAAAAGAAAAAATTTCAAAAAGACGAAAGCAGAGCGATTGTCACAACAAATAAATAATCCTAAGCTCTTCTGGGCAGAAGTTAACTCATGTCTTAACAAAAAAGTCAGGAAATCAGTTAGCGAAAAAATTTCTGCAAATGAATGGATGAACCACTTTACTGAAGTTTTTAAATCAAATACTGTGAGCTCTCCCAGATTAAACCTCTCTGATGCTGACCAATTGTCCGGAGTAGACGCATTAGATGAAACTATAAGCGAAGACGAGGTGCGCTCAGCAATCAGGGGCCTGAACTCTGGGAAGGCATGTGGTGTAGATAACATTTTGGCAGAAATGTTAAAAGTTGCCGAAGAACACGTATTGGGCTTTCTGACTAAATACTTCAATAATATGTTTGTAAACGGGAAATGTCCCGACCTTTGGAAAGAAGCTATCATTGGGGAAGCGGATGGCCGAGTGGTTAGAGCGCTGGCGTCCGAACCGAGAGCGCGCTGGTTCAATTCCCGATAAGCGCAGCAAACTTCCCCCAGTCGACCCAGCTGATGGGAATGGGTACCTGACTCCTTAGAGGGTTGGGGAAGGTAAGGCAGCGAGGGAGAGGAGATTGGCACCACCCTCATGTAAATGCTGGCCCCGAGAAAAGTGGGGTCTCTAACACCTCACTCCCCCACGACCTGAAAAGGTTATGGGATGACCTTTACCTTTTACTTTACCTTCAAAAAAGGAGAGCGAGAGTCCCCCAGTAACTATAGAGGAATCTTGCTACTGAGTGTGATTGGTAAATGTTATACTTCAATCCTGAACACTAGGCTGTATGAATGGCTGGAAGAAAACAAGATTATCTCAGAACCACAAGCAGGATTTAGAAAGGGGTACTCTACAACTGACCACATATTCTCGTTATATGCTATTGTCCAGAAATACCTTAGTAAACCAGCTAAACTTTACACATGCTTTGTGGATTTAAAGATGGCCTACGACTCAGTCCCACACGAAACCCTATTGAGAGCATTAATTAAATGCGGAGTATCCGGACTTTTCACCAGAGCAGTAATGGCGATGTATGACTCCCTGAAGGCACGCATACGGACAAAAACGGAACTCACTGAGTCCTTTCACTGTCCCCGCGGCCTCCGACAGGGGTGTGTAGCTAGCCCAACCCTTTTTTCTATTATTATGAATGATAGCCGAGGCGTTGTCTACCGAAGGTAAACACGGTATTCAGCTTTGCGGTCTAGTTGAACTGTTCATTCTGATGTTTGCAGACGACTTGGTACTCTTATCAAGCACACCAGCTGGTCTTCAAAACCAGCTAAACTGCCTCGCTAAGACATGCCAGAAGCTAGGACTAGAAATTAACAGTAGCAAAACTAAGGTAATGGTCTTTAGGAAGGGGGGTTTCTTGGGAAGACGGGAAAAGTGGTCCATAGGAGAAACAGCCCTAGAAGTAGTTAACAGCTACGTGTACCTAGGCTTTACTTTTACAACAACCATGAGCTCGTTCCAAAGGGCTAAGCAGTTAGCGGTAAAAGGGAAAAATGCTACGTTTGACATAGTTAGAGCCTTAAAAAATATTGACAACATGAGTAGACAGACTTTTTTTAAACTCTTCGACGCAGTAGTACAACCAACCCTTCTATATGCATCTGAAGTATGGGGACTTCTCCATGACAATAGTCCTGTGGAAAAGGTACACCTTTACGCATGTAAGAAGTTTTTGAATGTCCCCATACTTACTCCATCAGAGATGATATATGGCGAACTTGGAAGGTATCCGCTCATCGTCAGTTGCTATCTGAGAACAATTAAATTCTGGCTCCGAGTGACAAAAATGCCCATCAACCGCATACCCAAACAAGCATACCAATTACTATTTAATCTAGATGCAAAAGGCAAAACAAACTGGGTAACAAAAGTGAGAGTAGCCCTAGGATCTATGGGTTTTAATCTGGTATGGGTTGTGAAGGACCAACGAATGTGTAGACAGGTTACACCACACACATGGACTACACGGCACGCTTCACGTGTTCTTTCAATCAACACAAAACACTAAGATCTGCACATGGGTTTCTCGAGTTGTGTACTTGAGGTGGGGTTTCTAACTAAGTTGTATAGGGATCAAGATACATCAGTAATCCTTCAATAAATTCCTAAACATAAATCAATATATCAATAAGAGAACATGAATCACGATACACATCACTATCAATCCATCATTACAATCAAAACCAACTCTTACAACTACTGAACCGATTCTCTACAGTTCCAAGTCATTAGGTATCCGACCGAAAAAGACGTATAAACCAATCGTCCCGCCACGAGAGTCTTTTGTCAACTATGAAGAGATCAACTTACATACAGTTTCCAATCCTCTTCGCATTCATTCCGTCTCTAGCACATATATATATATATATAGAATTATCTCCCTTGCCCCGGTTGGCGCGCAGAATCCTTCAACGGAGGGTCGTATTCCCTGGGGTCAGGCACACAGCAAATTTGAAGGTGATCCTTCCAGGTCGTAGGGCACTCAGCTCCTGACGACTATGAATTCTAGATCGTAGGGCACACAGCTCACTGGCGATATTACATTCCTGATCGCAGGGCACACAGCTCACTGACGATATTATATTCCTTATCGTAGGGCACACAGCTCACTGATGATATTATATACTTCTGGTCGCAGGGCACTCGGCTCACTGACGACAATCTTCATCCAGCCTTCTCGACCCCCTACCTAATTCCTGAAAATACTTATGTTTTCATGAGTACTCACACCACTGCATTGTCACATTATATTCTACCTTCATAGCAATCGCACTTATTTCTTAAAACCATCAAATCTCATAAACGCACATCATTCTCTCCAGGCCAAGCATTAAAGAAAAAGCTATCACAAAGATTAATCAACAAAACAAAACATCCCATACCTTGGCTATGCAAGGAATTAGTTCTGCTCCCCTCTCACTTTCACACAGTACAATCTCCTACGTCCTTACACTAGGACGTTAGGTCGGGGACTAAAAATCCAATCAACTCAGTTGCCTTACAGGAAATCGGTGACTACTTTACTCAGTCGCACTATGAACCATACTCACATTCATCAAATCTCATTCAAGGGGGACTAGTATTGCTTCTTAATACCTAAAGGGGACTAACTCTCATTCTCACATTCATATTTTCGCGTAAAGGAGAAACTAGCCCTGCCTGACAACCTAGCAGGGAACTAACTCTAGTTTCTCCCTTACTATCACGGGTCGATCCGTGACAATCCTCCCTTCTTCAAAAAAAAAAATGTTTCATACATTTTTCTATCATTATTGTTTTCGATACAAGCTCTTTAATTTTTTTCTTTCTTTCTTTCCCTGCTGAGAACAGTCCTTATTCTAAATAACAGTGCTCTCAAAAAAAAATAATAATAATAAAATCTTATAAAGGAATTTGTTGATCTATTTCTGCTCGAGACAGAGCGTCGGCCAATTGGTTACGGGTGCCTTTGATAGACTCGACTTTGAAGTGATATTCTTGCAGTGCCAATGCCCATCTCATAACCCTAGAGTTTTTGTAGGGGGTTGTCTTTAAAAAAATTAAGGGTTTATGATCGGTTTGCAAAATGAAAGGTACCCCACACAAGTACCGAGATAACTTCAAGACTGACCACACAATTGCTAAGCACTCTCTTTCAATGGTGCTATATCTAGCTTCCCTTTCTAATAATTTTCGACTAATGAAAGTGACAGGTAACAGTTCTCCTTCTATTTCTTGTAATAGTGTCGCTCCTATGCCCACTCCACTGGCGTCCGTCTGGAGGATGAAGGTTTTTGTGAAATCAGGTAGACGTAGCACGGGGGGAGTAGATAGGATTGTCTGAATCTTCTCTAGTGTAGTCTGACAGTCTTCACTCCAGACAATAGCTCTTGGTTGATTTCCCTTTGTGAGGTTAGTAATGGGTGCAGTTTCAGAAGCAAAATTCGGGATGTACCTTCTATAGTAGCTGAGGAGACCCACTAATGAGCGGACTTGTTTCTTACTTCTCGGGGTCGTGAGTTTCAGGATTTTGTTTACTGTTTCCGCTTCGGGTTTCATGCATCCTTGGCCTATCTGGTGACCCAAATAGGTTAATTCCTGGTAGCCAATTTCCACTTTGGAGGGTCTGACAGTTAAGTTATACTGTTTTAGAGTTCTTAGCGTGCCAGATAGGTTCCCAAGATGAAGATCCCAGGTCGGGCTGGCTGTAAGTAAATCATCAAAAAAATGAAAAGTGTTGTAAGGCTCTAGCTTTAGGTATCTCATCACTCTTGCGAAGGTGGCTGGTGCTGTTATCAGACCAAATGGCATTCTAGTCCATTGGAAAAGCCCCAATGGTGTCTGGAAAGCTGTCTTCTCTTTGTCTGTGGGCTTCAGTGGTATCTGCCAGTAACCCTTGGTCAGATCCATTTTACTAAAATATTTGCAACTTGTCAGTCTTGAAAATAACAACTCCGGGTCGGGAATTGGTTCTGCATCGAATATTGTTATCCGGTTGAGCGCCCGATAGTCCACACAAAATCTTAGACTCCCGTCTTTCTTTTTAACTAGTAATAGAAGTGACGAGAACGGAGAATTCGATGGCTCTATAATTCCTTTTTGTAACAGTTCTTGAACCTCAGTCTCAATACGCTGCTGTGTATTAAATGGCACAGCGTAAGGTTTCTGTCTTACGATGGAGTCTGCGTTGAGTCGTATTTCGTGTTGTATGGGTCCATTGAAGTTCCCAGGTTCTGACGTTAAAGTCTCCTGGAACTGTTCAAGCACTTTCTGAACTTGGTCTCTTTGTGAGTCTGACAGACGGTGATCTATTTTTACGTCTTGGATATTTTCTTGAGTCGGAATCGTAGGTATTGATACCGCATCGGATTCCGAAGACATTTCTAACACGGCGAGATTGCTGGCCGGTATGGAAGTAGGTGTGGTACAGATGGGTTCCGTGCTAGTGGCCCCTCTGTCTTGGGGTATTATAAAATCTGGAGATAAAATTTCTGAAAACAAGGGGTCTGGTGCGGTCAATGCAGAGGGTGTCGGTTTTGATGTATGGGAATCAGCCAGCATGGTGACTTGCGTGGGTATTTTCTTGTGATACTTTTTGATCATATTGATGTGGAACAATCTGTCTTTTCCCCTGATGTTTACGGTGTAGTCGGGGTGCTTCTTCCGGGTAACCCGGTATGGTCCCTGCCACTGTGCGAGTAACTTATTCATTTTGGTAGGTCGCAACAATAATACTTCATCTCCTTCATGCAACTCTCTAGCCCTTGCTCTTTTGTCGTAGTAGTGCTTTTGTTTGGTGCCTGCTACCTCTTGGTTCTGTGTAGCCATCTCTGACGACTCCTGGAGGATATTCTTCAGGTCCAACACATATTGGAATATGGGTTGGCCCTCTTCTGGTCCTAGGGTTTTCGTCCACGATGATGCTAAAAGACTGAGGGGTCCCCTAGGCTGTCTGCCAAATAACAGTTCGAAGGGCGAAAACCCGGTACTCTCGTTGATCATTTCTCTACTGGCGAAGAGGACTGCGGGTAAGTATTGATTCCAATCGCGGGGGTGTTGGGCGGTTACTCTCTTCAGCATGGTTTTAAGTGTACCATGATAACGCTCGACTATTCCATTGGTCTGAGCGTGGTAGGGAGTGGCATGGAGTCCTTTGATGGCTAAGGTCTTGAATATTTCCGTCATGAGTTCGGAGGTGAATTGCGTCCCTCGATCTGAAAGGATTTCCTGAGGAAATCCAACGCGGCAAAAGAGGGAGAATAAGGCGTCTGCTACAGTTTCTGTGTCAATTTTCTTGAGTGGAACTGCCTCAGGGTACCGCGTAGCGATATCTATCATGGTCAGGATGTGAGTGTGGCCTGCGAATGATGATGGCCGGATGGGCCCCACGAGATCGATGGCTATACGCGTGAATGGCTCGGTGATTATAGGTGTTTTTACCATTGGTACGGGGTTATTCCTCCCCTTGGAAGTAGTGCGCTGACAAATGTCGCACGTTTGACAATAGGTTCTGACGTCTTTCCGTACTTCTGGCCACCAGAAGTGGGTTAAGATTCGACGCATCGTATTTCTTACTCCAACATGCCCTGACAGAGGGTTATCATGACCCAGAGCGAGGACAGTGGACCGTAGTTGTTGTGGGACTACCAGTTGTCGCAATGCCGATTTGTCGAATAACCGGTAAAGGACGTCATTTTTCACCTTAAATTGCGGATGTTGTCTTGCTGACTCTCGAAGTTTCTGCAGCGCCACATCTTCTTTCTGGTATTGAATAAACCGTTCTGGTTCGATTTTCCAGTTTAAAGCCTCCAGGCCTAAATGGGTGGTGTGATGTGTAGTTGCCCTAGCTTGTGAGCGAGTCACAACCAAGGCGGAGGGTAGGTGGTAATGGTCGTAGTTTTGTACGCCCGGAACGTTCCCTATGATTAAGTCCGTGACCGGATGTTTGATCACGCAGCACTGCAAGAAACCTTTGTAGAAAGGCGTGTCGACCGACACGCGAGCTAGAGGGAAAGTTTCGATGTTCCCTCCAAACGTTACACAGGACTGATTCCGTCCTAAATATTCTTCCTCCTGAACTAGATCAGCTCTAATGCCAGCCGTCGTAGCTCCCGTGTCTCGCAGCACTTGAACTGTTTTTCCTCTAACTGTCCCTGAGTAAAGTTCCAGGCGTCCTAATTCTTCGTGGGTTGATGAGGAACATAGAATACCAATGTTTGCTGTTTGCGGTGTCTTTCGGCCGTCCGTTCTTGGGGTGGTAGTCCCTAATGTGTTGGCACACACCCTGGCGATGTGGCCGAAACCCCGACACGCGTAACACTGGATCTTCCTACTTAACGTTGGAGATCCCTTTTCTGGTGATCGTGGTGTTGTAGTCGAACCCTGCTGTGCCATCTTGGGTGTAGGTGAGGAGGGCGGGTCAGGTCTTTTATAGTCAGAATTACTCTGAGGTCTGGGGTAACGGGGAGGAGTAGTTAGTCTTCGGTCTGGCCTCCTGCGGAATGTGGGCGATGACGGAGGCGTGGTAATTCCCACATTAGCGTAGGTAACAGTCCCTGTCCGTTTTGACATTGACTGGCTGGAATGTGCCTGCCGATAACGTTCTGCACTATCTATCAGTTCCTTGGCATTCGAAAAATCGCGTTCCCTCAGAAAACTGTTAATTCTCTTGAGACACTCTGAAGGATTTGCTCGCGGACTAATAAATCATGAAGTCCTTCGTACGTTTTTGGAACCTTAGACAGTTCAATCCATCGGTTGAACCAACTAACCAATCGCGTGTGGAAAGAATGCATCGTTTCTTGAGCCTGGGGTCGCACATTTCGAAATTTTTCTCTATACCCTTCCGCGGTGTATTGAAACTTGAGTAATAATTCCTCTCTAAGTGTATCATAGTCTAGTCCACCTTGAGCACACAGATGATGATATAAGCTTAGAGCTTCTCCATGGAAGGTTGTAGCAATTTGTATGGGCCAGATATCCCTGGGCCACTTTAGAGCCTCTGCTTGAGTCTCAAATCGATGTAAGAATGAATCGATATCGTCAGTATTCTCCTGAAACACTGAAAGTTTATACGTGACTCCTCGTGGTGGATGATCCCCACTACTTCTCGACGAGTTCGAATCAGTCACTTTCTCTAATCGCAGTTTTTCCAATTCAAATGCTCTTTCTGCTTCTTCTTTCCGTTCTAATCTATCAGCTTCTTCTTTTCGTTCTAGTCTCTCAGCTTCTTTTTCTTTTCTCTCTGCTTCTTTTTCTTTCGCTAGTCTCTCAGCTTCTTTTTCTTTCGCTAGTCTCTCAGCTTCTTTTTCTTTTCTCTCTGCTTCTCTTTCAGCTTCTTTTTCTTTCGCTAGTCTCTCAGCTTCTTTTTCTTTCGCTAGTCTCTCAGCTTCTTTTTCTTTCGCTAGTCTCTCAGCTTCTTTTTCTTTCGCTAGTCTCTCTACATGTCTATCATGACGTTCCACACCCTGCATTATATATCTAGTCAAAGCATCACCTACTAACCCTATCATTTCACCTTCTTTCTTACATGAAGCCACATCAAACACTAGTTTGGGATCCATGTTGCCCACCGAAAAAAAAATCACCTAGTATCCTCTACACCAATACAATAGGAATATCAATGTAATCACAAAGTCAACAGGTATCGTCACAAGGCTTCTCTAAAAGTCTAAATCAAAAGGAAATCACAATCACTGGATCAAATACAGATATGATATTCCAGTACTGCAAAATATACTGCAAACACTTCAAAGTGTAAACCTAAAATTCAGAGCATACACACAAAAACACAATTCCAATCTCTAATATCCGATGGATGCAATATACACATGAGCGAATATCAACAAGCAAACACGGGAGGAAC
The DNA here is from genome assembly GCA_004794655.1 of Marisa cornuarietis. Lineage (NCBI taxonomy): Eukaryota > Metazoa > Mollusca > Gastropoda > Architaenioglossa > Ampullariidae > Marisa > Marisa cornuarietis. The sequence continues at coordinate 551,660 of SMMW01000533.1, forward strand.
AATCCTCCAACTATACACCAGCAGTTATCAAAACCTCAATAGCAAAGGGATATAACTTCACAATATAACATAGGCTACTAGCCCACGAAGCGTGCAATTATATGCCTAGGCTACTATCTTAGCATTTCTTTATGCCTTAGAGATTCTATCAACCACACGGGCTATTCAATCTGCCACACAGGCTTTTCCAATCTGCCACACAGGCTTTTCCAATCTGCCACACAGGCTATTCCAATCTGCCACACAGGCTTTACAAATCTGCCACACAGGCTATTCAAATCTGCCACACAGGCTTTACAAATCTGCCACACAGGCTATTCAAACTGCATCCAACATTTCCATAATAGTTCTAAAGTCCAGACAATCATAAAAACACTCAAAGTTAATTATCTTGTCTTCATCAAGTCACATTAGCAATTTAAAGTGAGGCAACCCAAAAAAAAATTTTTCTTAAAACTTATCAAGACAGTAGACTATAGGACAGGGGACAGTCACTCCTTTCGGTTTCTACACACACTTTCACACACAGAAGAGAGAGGTGACAAAGAAAGACGAGACTCACAGTAGGTAAAGAGGCTAGGCCCTTACTGTGGAGTGAGCTATACAGTCTCCACAGACCCGTAAAGCTGGAGACGGGGTACTACTGCACAACGCCCAACATGTAACACTTAAACACTGAGCAAATATCAATAAGTTCAACCACTTTGCAAAATTTTCAAAGATAAATAACTAACTGCCAACCTTCTACCACTAAGTTCCAAGGGAATCACAAACACCGAATCGAAGACACACTTTCACCCGACTCAACACAACACGAGACACACCCACGACAGATCACGTCGGGGTCACCAATTGTGAAGGACCAACGAATGTGTAGACAGGTTACACCACACACATGGACTACACGGCACGCTTCACGTGTTCTTTCAATCAACACAAAACACTAAGATCTGCACATGGGTTTCTCGAGTTGTGTACTTGAGGTGGGGTTTCTAACTAAGTTGTATAGGGATCAAGATACATCAGTAATCCTTCAATAAATTCCTAAACATAAATCAATATATCAATAAGAGAACATGAATCACGATACACATCACTATCAATCCATCATTACAATCAAAACCAACTCTTACAACTACTGAACCGATTCTCTACAGTTCCAAGTCATTAGGTATCCGACCGAAAAAGACGTATAAACCAATCGTCCCGCCACGAGAGTCTTTTGTCAACTATGAAGAGATCATCTTACATACAGTTTCCAATCCTCTTCGCATTCATTCCGTCTCTAGCACATATATATATATATATAGATAGATAGAATTATCTCCCTTGCCCCGGTTGGCGCGCAGAATCCTTCAACGGAGGGTCGTATTCCCTGGGGTCAGGCACACAGCAAATTTGAAGGTGATCCTTCCAGGTCGTAGGGCACTCAGCTCCTGACGACTATGAATTCTAGATCGTAGGGCACACAGCTCACTGGCGATATTACATTCCTGATCGCAGGGCACACAGCTCACTGACGATATTATATTCCTTATCGTAGGGCACACAGCTCACTGATGATATTATATACTTCTGGTCGCAGGGCACTCGGCTCACTGACGACAATCTTCATCCAGCCTTCTCGACCCCCTACCTAATTCCTGAAAATACTTATGTTTTCATGAGTACTCACACCACTGCATTGTCACATTATATTCTACCTTCATAGCAATCGCACTTATTTCTTAAAACCATCAAATCTCATAAACGCACATCATTCTCTCCAGGCCAAGCATTAAAGAAAAAAGCTATCACAAAGATTAATCAACAAAACAAAACATCCCATACCTTGGCTATGCAAGGAATTAGTTCTGCTCCCCTCTCACTTTCACACAGTACAATCTCCTACGTCCTTACACTAGGACGTTAGGTCGGGGACTAAAAATCCAATCAACTCAGTTGCCTTACAGGAAATCGGTGACTACTTTACTCAGTCGCACTATGAACCATACTCACATTCATCAAATCTCATTCAAGGGGGACTAGTATTGCTTCTTAATACCTAAAGGGGACTAACTCTCATTCTCACATTCATATTTTCGCGTAAAGGAAAAACTAGCCCTGCCTTACAACCTAGCAGGGAACTAACTCTAGTTTCTCCCTTACTATCACGGGTCGATCCGTGACATGGGTAAACCAAGGAGTAGGAGACGATAAAATGTTTCTCGCTACTTTCAAACGTAGAGTGATAGATGTCACCCAGCAAACGTGGGTGGCGAACCTGAGGAATAGTGAACGGTATCAGTTATACACATCGCACAAATCCACTCTCGTGCCAGAGCTATACTTTGACTATGTAAACATTAAAATTTTCAGGGATGTTTAGTACGCTTTCGGCTAGGTGTGAGCGAGATAAATACCCTTAAAAATCGTTTTATACAACAAAGGACAGAAAACACAAACAAATGCCCTTTCTGTACAAATTATATAGAGGATGAAACCCATGTCCTTTTTCAATGTCCCAGATATGTAGACCTTCGACCCAAATATCTGCAGCAAGTCTCACAACACAATCAAAAACAATATCTTGTGCAGATACTATCATCCGAGAACGCAGGAAGAATACGACAATTGGCATGGTATATTCATAAATGTTTAAGGAGAAGAAGGGAGATAAGCGAAGTTGATATTATGTGAAGTCTGATTGATACCCTCTGTATATGGATGCTCTCTGCTCGAAAAATACCCTTTTTGATTCATAATATTGACATCTGAAAGTTGCCATAATGTATGCGTACATACGATGTGTCTATGTAGGGTAGGGATGAGAGGGTATAAATGAAGAGGTGTTAGGATGAGTGGGTGTGTGATAGGACTACTGTACAGTGCATGTCTTTAAAGTGTACGACGGGATGGGTATGAATGGATAGGTGACTGTATGTATGAGAGGATGAACCCTATATGCTCACCTTGAGTGACAACGGCTGAAATGGCCCCAAGTCAATAAAATGTTCGAGTTCGAGTTCTCTCTCTCTATATATATGGGATTTGGTAAACATAACAGGGTGAAATTTAAAGGCAACCGGTGAGACATCACTCTGTACATTTCTCTGTTTCTTTGACTAATCTTTCTTGTATTACAACAGTATTGACAGAAACAAATTTTTCACCCACCGTTTTTAATTTACTGTTGCTGCCATTTATAACATAAGAGTAATCTTTTTCACCCATCTGAATAGTTAACAGACTTACCGCCCCCCCCCCTTCCGCCTGAACCACCGAAGAGCGCGTACTACGCATGCGCTGAAAAATTGACAAAATGCCTTCGATTCGGAGATTTCCTGCCCGGGCTGCCTAGCTATGTCCTTTGTTGTTGTTCCCAGGCAATAAAATCACGGATAACGCGCGTCCACTACAGATTAAGAGTGTGTGGGGGGGAGAGAGAGACCAGAAATCATTGATGTCATCTCATCAGTTCACGCGCCTTGGACAATATTTTGCACTTTGACTGGTTGCGTTCATGTCCATGAACTGTCACTCACTCGCCAGCCATGCAGTCACAGTGTCAGACGTAGCCATCAGCGTACAGGGCAGCGAACTCTACTATAACAGCATTCTAAAAATAAGCCGTGGTCAGCAAAGTAGTCCAGTGAATATTGGCGTTTATTTGTTGACCATCAGTGCGGCGGTAGTATATTCAGCTACCCTCCCTCAGCGGTTTGGTTTGTTGTTTGGGTTTTATGACATGCCAGCAGCTTAGGTTATATATCACGGTCTCCCTCAAGACATATAAAATCGTGATTTCCGCATTGGCATTGCATGACACCTGAAGCCACGGCGATACAGACTTGGAGGGAGAGGGAAGCAGATATCCTGCATGCTTTCTGCTGACTGTCACGTGATGCAGACACCGATCTGTTAAGCCAGCTGGTAAAGAGGGATATCTACAGCACTGTATCACGTGGTGTTGTCACTCCTAGCAGTGAGTTGTCCTCAGCCACGCGGTGCGGTCTGGTGGAGCAACGGAGAGAAGAATTTAGCAATGATGCCGTAAAGTGGAGACTACTCGCAATTTTCTTCCAGCTCCCCCTGTCTCTGCTTAGGCGCATGCACTACAGTACTTCAAGGGGCGGGGGTTAATTATTCTAGTAATTTGTTCCTAAACTGTAACTACAGCATAAAATTACTAATATATCCTTAAAAATATTACATTTTTGGCAACTTATGCATTAAGGGTTTATTTAGATTTAAGAAATTAAGTTATATACAGCCAAAAAGCAACACGTAGAATGTATTGTTACTCACATAGGGAATCATTAACCATTACCAGTGAATTTTGTGTTTGCATTTGCACTTTGTGACTATCTGAGTCACAAACGAACTGAGGCACTGTAACCATTGCAGTGCAGACCACTATATCAGTTACAACATATGTCCCAGTTCAAACAGAATGAGATAAAGAGAAGCACTGAAAAAAATGAACAATTTTACCAGTTTTGTTTTTTCAAACACTAACACAGGTTGAAAAGCATATAACCTCCTATTGGTCCTTCCCAAAGTGGGCTCCCGTACATCACCATAGTCTCTACCATCTGTGCTTAGTGGGCTTTAACAAAAAAACATGTCTCCCTTAGCACTCTAGCTGTTCCAGGTATGATTGTTTGTTATCCTCATCTACCTCATGGAGGTGATGGGTGACATGAGTGTTAAGAACCAGTCCAGCGCGGGTGGCCGAGTCGCACCTGGCGCATGAGTAACAGGGTCTGTTTGTTAGATAGTGGAAAAAGAAAGTGAGAAGACGATTTAATTAACTGTCACCGGCCAACGCTTCAGTTCTCAGAGAGACATGGCAAACGGAGGGACACTACGTGTGGGGCAATGGAGGCTGCGTCTTCCGAGAAAGGTGCGGTATTCATATTTTTGTTACCTCAGGTTTTTTTTCTATTTGTTGAATTTTTCCTATATATTAAAAGACATGTAAATAAGTATTATTTGGAAATTCCGTATTTTCTGTGAAACTTGTATCAACAAACACTCTGTGCTCACACATATCCCAGCCTGCGATGTTACTCGCGGCTTAGCGACCGATGGAGATTTGAGCAAATAATTTTTTTTATCGTCTTTATTTAATTTGTCGAGATTCTTCTTTCTCTTTGCGATTTCGTGTTCGATGCATTAATAAGTGATATGAAAGGAACTTTTTCCCGGCGAGATACGTGTCATCACTCGAGTAAAGTGTGGAGTCGCGTCTCTGTGCTGTATTGCGTTTGTTTGGTTCTCTTTTGTTTTCACTTGTGTTAAATAAACTTTTGTTTGTATTGTCAACACGTGTGTGGCCATGTTTACTGAGGATCAGCGCCGGCGTTAGGGGATGGCGAGGAAGGAGACCCCGCGCCCGAAGGGGGCCACTCGCATAGACCCTGGTGGGATGGTACTTCGGGAGATAGAGATAATCCGCAGTTTTCAAAAATTTTATGAAATTCCAAGAAATCAAATCGCCTCCCCTTTCAGCGGAGTAAACCTAACTTCCGTTGCGCATTACTTTTAAAGCCGGTTCTTTGTCCATTACGGTTCTCTCACATCAGAAGGCTGTCAAATTTGACGAGATAATCATTTGAAGATATAACCTGTGGTGGCGATATTTTATTATTATTCGCAAGCCGTTAAACCAGCGTTTCTCAACCTTTTACTTGTGACGCCCCCCCAGACGAATAAAGGTACGTCCGCGCGCCCCCCTTAGCCACCAATACCTATATGAGATATGAGAAAATGACCGCCTTTGCGGCCCCCTTTTCAGCAGCATGCGCCCCCCTTGGGGGGCGCGCCCCCCAGGTTGAGAACCGCGGCGTTAAACCATTTGCAGTATTACAACCCTGTCATTAATTTCCATGCGATGTTATGTTGGTTTGGAAAGTCCCTACAATCCTATTCCACTAGCGCCGGTGCTGCTGAGGATTGACTGGCATTTCTACTCGCCGCGGGTGGATGAGTCAGCGAGATAATTCTAATAGAGGAGATGACCAGGGAGAGGAAGAGGCTTTTCCAGCCGCTCTCGTCATCTTAGTCGGCCAAGAAAAGAGGGGAGCTGCGGATGGCCATCACTCAGAAAGTAAACTCTGCTGCCAACTGCCGCAGAGAAAAAGAACAAATAAAAAAGAAATGGACCAATTTACAATCCTCCACGATTTCGTTTCGAAGTCGTCAAAAACAGCCAACCACGGGCGGAGGACCACCAGAAACCTCAGAGTGGTGGATGGAAAACGAACACCATTATGTTAATCAGAAGGGTCGCCATACCATTAATGTACAATTACTTTGTGATGTCGACTTACTTATTCGCCAGTGTGTTGTAAATTGTCCTGGCTCTGTTCACGATGCCAGGATACGACGAGAGAGCTCCCTTGTCAGAGACAGAAATCACTTGCTTAAGGTGTTAAGACGGCCCATGCAACCTGCTTTAAAGGCGTTTTAGGCTAAGACAGTTTGCTTAGCTTCAGTCTTAACTAGTGCGGCGTTACGCGACAAAAACAATGGAGCAAAGAGACTCCTCCTCAGCAATGCCTTGCTGGTAAATTTGTGTTCTCAGAGATTTTAAAGAGAGAAGGACAAGCGCGGGAAGAGATAACTTGCGACGCGCATGCGCTGGACTAAGTCGTTGCCTCGTTTTTTCCGGTTTCACTTTACGCAGTGTGTCACAGAGCTACTGTGGTAATGAGTTTGATAACACTGGTGTCTTGAAACTGTTCGTATAAGAGAGTGAGAGAGTGCGCGCGCGTGTGAAGATAATAAGTAATCTATTATACTATGAAATCCTTTTAAAATATGTTAAATAATTTGATAATATAACAATGCATGATGTGAATGTGTTCAAAACAACTTGTTAAAATCAATAAATAAGGATTTAAATGTGTTACAGAATAAATGGAGTTTAAGGTACGTTCCTTAGAGCCTTGGTCTGAATTAATCCTGAATTAAATTCATTAAGAAACGATAAACTCGCTATAAACCGCTTTCTGTAACCACTCAGAAAGACAATGAGGTAGAGAGCGAGAGCTTGCTGACATAGCCATCTTCTTGACTTTAAAATATACGGATACTACGATAGAACGCTCTGTTTGAGCAAAGATATTTTACATTATGATTCATATATTAAAATATATATCAAAGCATACTTTTAAGAAGATTTCTTCAGTATCTAAGGATTCTATGATGCTCGCGGGTACAAAACAAACAGACCGGAAGCTGCCTGTCAATAAGTTAAGCTTGTATACCACGGACCTTTATTACTGGATAAGCGACTCAGGTTCATGTCCGGTGTAAGTCTCGGCTTTCCGTTAGACAGGCCTTGTGTTTCCGGTTCTTTGTTTGCATACCTTAAATAAATTCTTAAAGCAGATGTTTTGTTTTCGTAACAGAACAATCTATAAAATTGTTTCCAAAAATCAAAAACAATGGTTTACAGAAAATACTGCTTATTTTGCAATCAATCTTCTTTAACAAGGTTCTGATGACAGAAAAGCTTAATTACTCACTTCTAAAATTTCTTCTACGTTAGGAAGATCCACCATTTTGACAGAAAACGGAAGCGAAAGCCCTTCGTTGTTAGGTTTTATTACGATTGGTCACTCCTATGATAGAGCAAAGAGGCAACGAATGAGAGACACTTATCCAGTGAATGAAGGTCCGTGTTGTATACAGAGCGGGTCCACTACGCGCGCCTAGTGATGGCCGTCCTTTCCTCCAGTGTCTATACTCTGTGGTGTTCTTAAATGCTGGGAGACATGCATCTGATAACAGCTCAAAGCTTGCTAGCTTTTCTTCGACAGTCAACATGTTTTAAGTCACGGTTCTGATCCTTCTCAAGCTGTATTTATGTTTGGTGACTGCCGTATCCAAGAGTGACCGACTTAGGAAGACGGTGTTTAGGGGCTAGGTGTATTGTAGGTCATGTTACAGTGAGCTATGTCTCTTTTCTTAACAGGCTGACTGGATTAGCTAGCCTTGATTTTGTGCCTGTGTTGTAGTCATACTTTGATTGAGATATCAGTATTGGACCTTTATGTTTTTCTTTACTTCCACTGTTTTGCTCCTGTCTTTCTCTTGCCGTTGCATTATATTTTATGTTCTCTACTAAACAAGAGTGCGAAATGACTGAATCTGTTGACCGGATTTCCACTCACTTCGGGAGCGAATTTATTCAAGATGCAGTAATTAAATTCATGCGATGATCACATAATATACTATCACTAGTCAATATTTTCTTGTATCATTACCACTTTTGAAATTGTTGGCAATACGTCTCTACCGTGAAATTTTTGGCGATCTCCCTTTACTACTAGAACGTTGCTAGTCTTGTTTTTCTTCGTTTTGCATTATTATGACTATTTCGTAATAAACTTTTCTGTTGACCTGTGTCACGATCTCCTGCCTTTACGAGACCATGATTTTAGGTCACACAGTGCGCAGGCGCAGGGGTCAGCAGGTGACGCATGCGCAGAGAGTGTAAATATGCGATCTAATATACCGTGAGATGAGTTTGAGTTCGACAAGAGGATTTTATCATGTGTTAGGACAGTATATGTCTTGAATTTAACAACATTGTCAATTGTGGAAGACTTGCGGATCGAGGACGTGTCGTAATGCAGCTCAATGATATGTCACCTGGACATGACCTGCTGACCCCTGCGCCTGCGCACTGTGTGACCTAAAATCATGGTCTGGTAAAGGCAGGAGATCGTGACACCGGGTTAGTGCGCTATAGGAAGTATCTTTAGGAGGAGGTTAGCGTGAGAATGGTAGCCTGAGTTTAAATACGGTGTAATACAAGTCCGTGATGTGCGAGCGATGGGTGGGGAAGGTGGGTATCTAGTTTCCGGTCGTACAAGTCACAGAGGCGTGACAGAGGCCGAAATCTTGTTGCTATCTTACCTACATCTTCGGTTATTTGACCGGCAGCCAGGGGAGCGAATGGCCTCTAATACCTGGCATCCCCTTTCGCAGCACAGCCAGAGGGCGATTTGTTGTCTTGATATACGGCGAGATGAGGAGTATTTTGAGACTAAGATTCGCTTATTTGTCAGAAGGAGCCAGGCTATGTCAAGACTGCAACGATTTTATCTACTCCAAGACTAGAATTTGCTTGTGACCCGACACCACGAGAAGAGTCCTAACTCGCACACAACAGAGGTCTCGAAAGGTGATTAGGGTCCACTTGGTGAAGTTTTGTTTTTTGTGAAAATGAATTTATGGGTCATCAAACTAACAGGCAAAAACACTGCTACGTTTAAGTGAGAAATGCTGTTAAAATACCTTCTAATCAAGGTTCTCTATTGCAATCAGTTCCGATTTCCACAGGAAAATGACAAAATTCAAACGCTGATAAATTACATTAAATTCGATCAAAGACTTTAATGAATCCGAGTGCGAAGAAAACTTTTCAGAGAACAGTGATCACACTGAAAAAGATACTAATGTACCATTCGCTTTATTCATCTGTTGAACGGAAAAGGGGGACATGAATTTTTTTATGACTATAGTCTGTTGGGTTTTGTTTTTCAAAAGTGAGTGTGTAATGTAGTAAGGCTTTTCTTTTACTGCTGCTCGCTTTACTAACATAGAAGGGTACTAAAACTGACAAATATTCAATGCTATTCACATTTATTTATTTTATTTATTTATTTTGCTTTCGTAAGTGAGAGGCAAAGTGGTAGCTTAGGCAAAGCCATAGATCGTGACACCGGCATCAACCGCGCGATAACACTCGTACGGGCGACAGGTTATTCCCCTTTGTATTCTTCGCCCAAGTAGCAGGCAAACACTTTTTTTTTTGTTTTGGTCTTTGCAATGGGGTGGACGTCGACAAAGAATTGATAGAAATACTGTGCACAGCACAAATGATCACTGAAGCAGCACTGCTTTGGATGCCCCTACACGCTCTCTCTCTCTCTCTTTTACACAAACACACTCAGGGCCGGTTCTACCTATTAGGCGAATCTAGGCAGTTGCCTAGGGCGCAAAAATGGCCTGCTGTTTTTTTTTTATTAATAAATTTAGGGAAAATATCATTTTCACAGATTGACATTAGCAGGACACCTTTCCTCTGCGTGTAGACTGACCACCACGCTAGTTTCTCAGTACATGTATTACAGGAAAATCCCATTATCCTGGGCGCACTTGCAGTGACCAGCTAACCAGCAGGGAAGTAGAGGGCGGAGAGGGGGCGGCAGAGGGGCGGGGAAGGGCGGAGGTTTGGGGCGGCGTTGGTGGGTGGGGATGGTGGCTGGTGGCTGGTGGCGCAAAAATGGCCTGCTGTTTCGTTTTTTTAAGTGATGAAAAGTGTTAGGGAAAAATATTTTGATAGAATGACATTAGCAGGACACCTTTCCTCTGCTTGTAGGTTGACTTCACCGCGCGAGTTTCTCAGTTCATGTATTGTAGGAAAACCCATTATTACAGGGCGCACTTGAAGTGACCAGCTAACCAGTGGGGAGGAGAGAGAAGAGGGCGGATGGGGCGGTGTATAGACAGCGGAGGGGCGGGGAAAGGGGGCGTTGGTGGATGGGGCCTGGTCAGGCTGGACCCCTACAATGGATGGGACCACATTCCATTGATACCAACCTCACCTTTATTCTTCTATCCTACTTTGGAAGACGTTCCGCACTCACACATTAAAAACGCCGCAGCTGAGATCAGGGACAACAACACTGACTTGAGTTTGCTACACAAGTTTCTTTTTGGTTATGACAACTGTTTTATCCTCAATATTTGTTACGAACTTTGAACCCCAGTGAACTTAGCTAATGTCACGATCGAATTCTTAGTTAATAAGAGTATTAAAGCCTTTAGCAAACAAATATCAAAGTCACTTAATTGAAGTTCAATAGCATATCTATTTTTATTGTCAGATTTCAGATCAGTTTATTTAATTTACTGTCACGAACCTGTTTTCTCCTTAGTGGTGTGTACAGTGGTGACACTGATGGCCTATAGTCTTGTACTTACTGTTGTGACTCATGGTCGTGAATATTTAACTTTCTTATTAATTATTAATTATTTTCGGTTCGATGAGTGTATTACACTTAATTTAGTTGTCAAATTGTAATTTTTGTTTATTTTTATTATCTAAGAGTGCGTCTGTTTGTTTACAGCTTGAACGGATAGCTTGTTGTTATTCTATATTGACAGAATATTTGAAATTGGTTATTAAGAGATTTATGTCTGTTAAACTATAGTCTTTATACTTCTCTAGTTTTCAACAAACCCTATCAGGCCGGAGATCAGCTGCCTTAACACCATGATTTACAACTTTGTATTGTTAGCATCTAGAAGACTTTCCCTTTGTACTGCCCCACCCACCTGTCAGGTGTGACTTTGGACGGGAACATGTGATAGCTGCGCGATGAGGGTGGTCTAGATGCTAGAAGCTGTGAAAGTTTGAGTTTTAGACCACTCAGCAAAATAAGACCAGAGCAAGGTGCTACAGATTTCTTGTCTCCATCAGTGTGCAGTCAGTCGTCACTCGATAAAACCTTTTACACGAGTGTTTGAACTCCCCCTACTCATAAGTGTAGGTCTGATTTGGTAGGCATGCAAGTAGCCATGTGTGCATGATGCACGCCTGCAATTGAAAAACAGACGTCGTTTTTCTTGACAAAAAGTAGTTCTTATTTATAAGTAATTAATCAAATCGGAGAGCAAATTCTCGAAAAAGGTTTAATTTTAATAAGCCATTCTTTGACACTTCTGAATTCCAACACTTCTGGTCATAATGAGTTCTTGTAGAAAACCACTTTTCCACTATTTTTAAGCAGCAAACATGTAGTCAGTGCGGTTTTACTTGTTAGTTCGTATGTAAGATGAGAAAGAAGAAAACGATTGAAAGCCTGGCGAGGTGGTAGGTGGAAAGGCCCAAAGGGTAGCGATAAATCTGTCACAGTTAATGACCAGTCGGATCAGATTAGAAGACTGGACAAATAATAGTTGTCCCTGAGATGAGAAAGAGAGAGGAGAGAAAGACTGAAAGAACCTAACTGTGGTGGCTTAGTGAAGAAAGGTAGAGATAAATTTCTACCACTTTAAAGGCAGTCAGATCACATTAACAGGGCTGGACAACCAAGATCGGGGGGGGGATGGGGGGAGGGAAAGGTAGTCTTAACTGTAACTTAAAACCCACAGGATGTTGTAAAAACCTCACTTTACTGAGCGGCTGCAGGCATCTCGTGCTGCTGTTTACTGTGTAATGGTCTGTTCGGGCGCTTGGAACTATCATCCTTCCAAAGCTGAATCAGTAAAAGATCTAATAGAAGATCTGTGAACTGAACTGTTTTATAAGACTTTATTTGTGAACTGAACTGTTCTATAAGACTACATCTGTGAACTGTTTTATAAGACTATATTTGTGAACTGGATTTAGCCGTACAAGAGTGAACAGTGCATACTGTCCTACAGCCCCGACATCATGAGAGTTTGTAAAGATAAGTTCGCAAGACTTTTATGCACTGTGATAGAGCTGTATATAGTTTATTAACCCAATTTGTCTCTTTCTTTACCTTCATTTTATTTCCTCATTTCTTATCACGCTTATTTTGTTTGTGTAGATGCAAAGGGTTGTGATAGTGGTGGTACAACCTTTTGCAAAACTTTTCATCGCACAAACGGGTCCCTTAAAGCCTTGTGGTCTTTAATGTAAGCCTGGGTTTGTTGTTTAAATTTTCAGTTAAGAAAACAGAGTTAAGCCTAAATGTACCACTTTTTTTTTGGGGGGGGGGCGGGGGTAAACTGATTTCTTTTTGGGGTGGGAGAGGGAAGGCGCAGTATTTGTCTTTCGCCTAGGGCGCAACACAGCCTTGCGCCGGCCCTGAACGCACTAAGAGCATGCCCTATATTAAAAAATAATAATAATAAACAAAAAACGACTGATCAGTGTGGGTGGCGGGAAGATGAAATGGGGTAGCGAACCGGCACAAAGCTTACGTTGTCCAGCGCCAGGTGACAACCTCTTGGTTATCGAGTTTTTACTCAGAAACCTTCGCATTCCTGTCAAATGTAAATCAAGATCTTGCGGGGGATTGAGTTTGGGGCAGGATAATTATATACTACAACTTTTGTGCTCCACAAATATATACCCATTAGTTAGGTCGTCTGCGTTCAGCAGATCGATGTTAAACACTTGCTCTTCCAACAGCTAACATTTTGTGAGCCTCGTTCGCCAGACACACCTGCTGAGCTGTGTTGTCGCGTACATCGCAGGTGATCAGGTGGGAACAAGCTCACCTCGTACTTCATGGTGTTGTTAATTAAATGTCTCGAAAACGGCTTTTCTTTAGTGCGTTTATAACATAAATAAGTGTTACGAAAGGGTCTTTAAAAGGCAACATGCTTTTAGTCTTTAAAGAACCATTTATTTTAATTGGTGTTTTACGCCGAGCCAGCATCTAAGGCTATATCAAGGCAAGGCAGCCAGCCCTGTGAACAGATGCCACATGCAGAAAAAGGACAGCGTGTCCGAGACGAGAACTGAACCCGGGACAGCCAACCTTCACTGTATTGGTGACAGGCGCTTTAAAGAACCAGTCAGGTAATTTTTTTTTGAATGATTGAGTAAAGGTCAGTCCGAGATACTGTTTTCACAATTTTGTGTAAATACCCACCGGTCTCCCTTGTTTATCGTTCTCTTGATATGCATATACACACCTGCCCCTGCAAGTCTGCACGCAAGACTAAATATCTGACGGTCCCAGGTCTCCTGTACGATCCTGGCATTTTTAAAAGGAAAGTTCGAACTTAATAAATAAGAGTAGTAAAAATGAAAAAAATAATAAATATGAAGTAAGAGACTAATATGATGTTCTATTAAAAAAATAAAGACTTGTAACAACCCATTTTATAGTTTTCACACAAATAATTTTCCAGTTAATAAGGATAATTCTCAACTCAGTTTCGCTATGTGACTAGCTTAAAAGAAAGCAAAGGTTGTATAATACTTAATGTGATAATCTGCTAAGAAATTAAACGTTCACTTGCTAGTAAATTGTAACATCATGCACCTGGGAAAACTAACGACTAAGACACGTCTGCTTATGAAGAACAAATTCAGATGAGCAGAAAGAGTTGCAGTGAAATAAAAACTTACAGAATGAGAGGCAGGACTTAAATTCTTGTTGAAAATCTGTACGTTTAAAATCAAAATGCTTTGCTTGATTTCTCTTATATTACAATTATATATTAAATCAGTTTTACATTGTATTTTAATTAGTCATTGGTATTTTTGTACTGAATATTTCTTATTGTAATTTTAATTCCGGTGTACTTCAAGCCTGTTGAGTGTGGTGACATTTTTTTTAAGTCGCTGTGGTTTTTGTCCAACAGCATCTTGATGTAAATGTTAAATAAAATTATATTACGAATCATTGTCCTAGCGAGACATAAAAACTTGTTGGAGAACAGGTTGATTAGGCATTCAAATGTATGTAAAAATAAACAGTATCTTCGTCCTGCAGTTAGTGGACAAACACTATAAAAGTCATTCAGATGACACGCCATGAAAATGTCTTCCAGGTGTAGTCGGTCGGGTACCCGTTACGAAGCACTCTGCAAATCGGGTAAGTAGACGCGCTTACTATCATACTAATGACTAACGTCTGACGGGATTTCAACGTTCATACTGGCGCTAACCTTGTGATCCGACTACAGACCTGTAAATAGGTCAGGCTTGAACACGTCGATGGAAAGGTTAGGGTGCGGTCAAGAGGAGACTGACAGCCGGCACTGTGTATGTGTGTATGTGTATGTGTGTGTGCGTGGTTCCCTAGGATCTGTCACAGGCCAACTGATATGCAGCCTCTTCTATCAACACGCTTGCTTTTCAACTACTTCGAACTCTAGTACGCTACTAGTTGTTGTCTACTTTAAGTGCAAAGATAAACAAAGCACAAAGCATGTTATAAAAACCTACGTCGATAAAGCGAAAGCTTCGTTTTACTCGTGAATTTAAAAAAAATAACGCTTGTAAAATTAAGTTATTTTTCAATGATGAAAAATTATAAATAAAATAATAAACTTAAATTAAAAACAATCTCCTGCAATAATATGACAACAGGAACACACACAAAAAATTTGATCATACCGTGCTGAGGTCTCTGCCACTTCAGAGTTGTCTTCATTCAGTGCCTAGAATATTCCCGTGATGTTGGTCAACAGGTATAATTTAATGGCTGACTATCCGTGTACTTCGCCTTGACTGGCAACGCGTTCCTTGACTGAGAACCCGGCTGTGTTACGAGGCTGACTCGGACGCAGGTAAATAGGTCATGTCTCAACAAAGGACAAAATTCTGTCCAACCAGAGGAAGGATTGGTTGGACCCGGTCGACAGAAGGGGTGGTGAAATGAGGTGGTAGTGGTTGACTATCCGTGTACTTCGCCTTGACTGGCAACGCGTTCCTTGACTGAGAACCCGGCTGTGTTACGAGGCTGACTCGGACGCAGGTAAATAGGTCATGTCTCAACAAAGGACAAAATTCTGTCCAACCAGAGGAAGGATTGGTTGGACCCGGTCGACAGAAGGGGTGGTGAAATGAGGTGGTAGTGGTTGACAACTTCATAGGTGGCGCTGAGCCAACCGAAGAACAGGTGCGTTGTTTAGCAACGTCACTTCTGGACACGCAGTCTGACCACGGAGGAGAATAAACAATGAGTCCCTGGTATGACCATATCGTTTTGCTTGACATGTGTCCGGATGATTACTTCTGAGGAATAAACTGACGTCGATAAACGGATCTTGGATATTAGACTTGTGAGTACACTGACCATTAATTTGAAAGATTAAACTTGAAAAAATGTGTTTTGATTTAGTACTCAGTAGCTTAAAATAATCGGTCTAGTAAGTGAAGGGGTCAATGTATCTTTAGTTTTTTTTTAAGTTAAAATGTTTTCTATCAATTTAACCATAGTCTTATTTTTTTAAGTTTAAATATTTCCCAGACAGGAAATCTTACACAGTGCTACTTTGGTATCTGTAACTTAGAATAAACAATATTCTGCGTTATATAAATCGCGAATTTATTATTATTTATATTGTTGTTACATGGATGTAGGAGTATACCGCACGTATGCACGCACAAAGAGACCGATAAACATGCACTCTATCGCCAACTGATTATTTTCCTCATAAATAGTACACCATGAAGTTTGGCCACTGGCTTCAAATGCACATTACGCTCGACCTCCGGCGTTTTTTTTTACTAAGTTTACATATCCTCGTCTTGTAATAAGTGAAAATAACTCAAGCTGTTTCTGTATAGAGATAGTCTAGGTGCTGTACTCATGATGTTCGCAGCAACACATTGCTTTCTCAGACTGCCTGTAGAATATTGTTCGACCTCACACAGCCGACCACACTGCCGCCTGCCCCGAACTTCACCTTTGCACCAGTGAAGCAAAACTTAGCAGAAGCATCGGTCATCGGGGAATTTATGGGAAATTTATCAGATGGCGAGGGAAGAAGATGTCAGAACCGTTCAGTGTTTGCGTCGAAAGCTCAGCGTAAATGAAGTGGAGAAAGTTGCTGTGTAATAAAGTTTTAAAATTTAATAAGGATAATAATCACTGGATATGTAAAACGCACACCCGGTGGTAACGAGCTTTTTTAATCGTTACTTTTACTTTTTTTTTTTTTTTGGTAATGGGTGTGTTGTTGTATGGCTGATAGACTTCTGCTGTGGCACGAGAACACTATCCTGTGCTCTGCATGTGAACATCAATTTATTTATTATTTTCCGGAGAATTTATTTATAATCTTTTATGGGATAATAAATTGTTTATAGTTGAATCATCGTAAATACATTAAACCATTCTGGCGCTGTTCCACACACACACAAATCTTTGGACTGTAGTAATAACAGCTGTATGCTACTGTGGCTTATGAGAGTCAAAAACCAAGTAAAACTGCCAGAAGAAACAAAATTTCCTTTCACTAGAATGAAATACAGTTAGTTCATAGCAGTGCCAGTAAACTTATTTTCTCCATCAAACTTTAATTTTAATAGAAATAATGATAAACGTATTTTTATACGTTAAACTGGCAACAACGTTCGTTCTGAAATCCAACCGTCGAATAAAATGTGCTTTTGCTTCCGTGTACAAGATGCAGTCCGTGAAGCGTGACCCGAGGTTAGGTATGTGATTCTATGGCAACAACCTACCAACATCACGCAGTTCGGAAAAGCCAGTCGAACGCATGTGCATGGCTTAGCATGCTTTCACCGTGAGCATCTTTTACAAGCTACAGCAGCTTCATTGACATGAATAAACGATTTGAATCATGAAAAGTTCCGAGTCTGACGAAGTCTTTTAAACAGTATCCTGCTCTTACCGAAGGAATAATTTTCGACAGTGGGTAGCAGAAAAAAAGTCAAGCATGACAGAGTCCAGCACGCTCTTTCTATATCTGGCTCCTCCACTTTCATCTGTGCACTGGCCTAGAGATTTATCGGCTGCTACCATCGTCAAGGCCATTCTTTCTGAGTGAGAGGGGGGAGGTGAAGTGAACAGGAGGGGTGGAGCGGTTTTGAGAGAATAAAATCGTTGCCACTCAGTTGAACCATAGAAGTACAGAGACTCAATTACTTACACATGAACAATATTAAACTGCATCACAAATTTAATTAGTGTAGTTAGTTTAAAATAATGATTATGTAATATTAAGATCAAACTGATCGAACATGGGTAATTCATCTTACATCCTGATACGAAATGTCGACCGCGTACCACTGATCTGCTGCCTGCACGATTTGAGTTCTTTTTTTATGGCTTACAACCAGAAATTTCGTCTTTTACGTTTGTAGGCATTTATTATTGGGAAAGCAAATAATACTTTTCTCTTGCCTTTTTTTAAATTTATCGTTGTGACAGTGATCTTTTCCACATATCTCTTTAGATTCGTAGTCAGCTGAGTGGCTAACAAACTGACTCACTCTTTCGTTTCAACCACTCCCCCCCCCCAGGAGTGTATACTGCGCATGCGCTGAATAATTGACATAATTATACCCTCCTAGTACTTCATGCCATCGATTGAGAGTGTGAGGACAATGACCTCTGGGTTGGCGGGAATGCATGGTTGCTAGGTTGCTAGGGCCAGAGGGGACAAAGAAGATAAGCGAATAAACAGGGGGTTGGGGAAAAGGATTAGTCAGTTCATGAGTAGACAGGTTTGCTAGCATCCGACTGCGAGAGTGAGTGAAATAAAGTGTAATACTCACATACCAAGACCGAGATGTTTCTTGTGACAATTTTACAATGGCGACGAGGATAAGCAATGCCAATTTGATTACCATACACACGCACTAGTCAGATTAAAATATTTGAAGCATATGCTAATAGCATCGGATTGTTCGCCTCTGTCGAGAGAAACACTAGCAAGCAACAGAGACGTGCTTTGTTACTGTGCACCGCAGGACGACAGGTCAAAGATACACACTTAATAACCACGGCACAGAAACAGAATACAGGAGGGGAGCAGAGACTTTGAACAAACACCATACCGTAGGGAACACCATGTCTTTCTTTCGTCAAAAATTCAGAAAAATCGCCACCACTATCGTGAAGGATGGCTGTCCTGGGTTCAGCTCTCGTCTCGGGCACGCTGTTATTTCTCTGCATGTTGCATCTGTTTATAAAGCTGGCTGCCTTTCCGTGATATAGTTCTAGTTGCTGGCTCGGCGTAAAACCTCCCACCCTCAGAAAACTCGCCCAACATAGGATGACCAAGGAGACCACTGTTATATGAGAGATTGAAGTCACGTCGGTATTGCGGGCAGGACACGTCCCCTTGGAGGACGGTAAACTTCACGAGCCTCGGGTGTGCCGCGCCTTTGTTCTGAAGATCGTGTAACACACACACACACATAGGGCCGCCGAGAGCCAGCACGTAGTGATTGCACTCGGTACCATGTGTTGGAAACCGATGTGGTTTTTATTTTTATTTATTAATTTTTTTTTTGCGAGAATAAGTTGTTGTTTGAACACGCCTTTGCGAAAGTACATACATGTGAGAAATCATTTCAAACGATCGAGCTAGTATTCATCAAGGGTTATAGGTAAAGTTCACAAGTTTGAATGGGTTTTCATTTTTTTTAAGAGAGGAAGCGACTGATATTGTTGCTTAGCGCTGCTTTTGCCCTTTGCATTTCAGTTGAGTTTCGGTTCGTGCATTGCTATTCAAAAGATGTCACCACACTACACATGTAGTAGTACATCAACCCTTTAGTAATCCTACGTTTTAAACTTGTGAACTTTACCTTTACGCTTCACTGAATACCAACTCGATCAATATATGATAGTAGAGATTATGGGTAAGTGTACATCGATAAGACTTTACCCAGATTATATGGTTTGGATTGGCAATCAAAAGATCATGAAAGTCTTGACAGAGAACGTATCATATCAGATGGAAAAAAACTGAAAACAAAAAATAATAAAAACAAAACCGCGAGGATCGAACGCACTACATCTGAAACATAAGCTAAGCGTGTAACTACTAGACCACATGAACATGACTTGAACTACTGACTAAGCTGACCTACTTAATAGTTTTACATTGTCTCGGTTGTTTTGAACATTTTTTTTGTTATTTTGCCTGTCATCATCACCTTTATGCAGCCCTTCACAGTTTGTAAGTTGTTCAGCTAAGCGCCATAACGAGGTTTTATATCAAGGTTTGGCTTAGGGTGGACTGTCGGGGTCGCTGACGTCACGCTTCCGAAGTTTTGCCTTCACTGAGACATTTACGGGAAGAAAAAAATCAGCGGCCCGGGTACAGCATCTCCCTTCCCCCCTCCCTTTACGCTAGCCCGTCACACATAAACACACACACACATACTTGTCGGAAATAGAGCTTGAAAACATATTTCAAACTTATTTAATTTAGAAAAAAAACAGCAAAAAAAAAAAAGAGTATACATTAGCATTGTTTTTGCAAGTAACTCTAATTAATGAGATTCCTTTTACACGAAGAGATTATGGTTGTTGAAACCTGTACACCCAAATACTATGCCGGTTGGCCCAACCGATCGCTTCGCCGGCAGTTCTGCACCCGTTTAAAAATCTTACATCTATGAAATACAGCACAACACTAGTGAAACTGCTAAACAGCAGCATATGTGGCTTAGCCATCGATAAATGAGGTTTGTTCAATCTGCTAAGGAAAAAGGAAATGCCCGCCACTCTCTTTCTTTATGGTGTTATAAACATTTTTGTATCTCATGTATCGTAGATGAGATAGTCAGGGCCGCCGAAAGCCAGCACCGACCCCGAGGCAGACATTTCCGGGCCTCTTACATTTATTGTAGACCTAATGGTTTATTTTTCCCCGGCATATAACAGTATGCTTACAAAACTTAGACTGGCAACATCAACATTTCGTTTATTGACATAATATACACAGCAAACGTTAGCAAAAGCGCACCACTTTGTAGCATTCCTTGAAGTCTTAACTTTGTTTATATGTTGTTTGTTTTCCTCGTACTTCCTTTTCTGTTCGTATGGCCCTCAAGGTTTGTGGTGGAGCATGAGTAACAGAGATTTTGTTAGAATTAGGAAGCAACTAAAATGAACGAAACTTTAAAGAAAAATATCTCTTTGTTGATATGTAAATGTATAATGAATATAAGAAACACTTATACTTGTCTTCGACTGTAACTACATTATTTAAATAAGAATCTTTTATTAAATCAGACAGTGGCAATGTGTGTATTGGGGTTGGGTTGGGATGTGAATGCATGCGCCTGATGCGCGGAGTATTGGAAATCTACATAAATCCCCACAATTTGTCTAGCCCTAGCCAAACATGGACGGGGGGACTATCAGGCAAACAGACATTACCGAACAAAGGCAGTACCCATGCTACTCATGAATGCAGAAGAGTAAACGAGACTTTGTCGGCCATATTTTACTCGCATAAAAACAAAGTTTATTGTCTCTCTGTACCTCATCTTCACAATAAAGCAAGATGTAGACGACAATTTACATGCGTATGGCGATCAGGTTTTGCTGGCAGGGAAGAGACTCGACAAGGACTAAATGAGCGTTCATGAGACGAGGCGCAAACAGATTTCAAAAGAATATCATCTTCACAATAAAACAAGCTGTGTACAATAATTCACTGGCAGGGAAGGTAGGACACACGGGGGTAACTACTACACACGGTCAGTCTTCCCTTCCACCTGGCCTGACAAGTATGTGGGTTGGAGGTCACAGGCAGTTCTGACTTGCCCGAACGGTTGATAACAAGACAAAGATAAGGGGCTGTGAAGAAAAGGCTTAAGTAACCAGCGAGTACACATACAGTATATGGGTTAGGACTCCAGCTATCGCACTTACTTATGTTATTATTTTATTTTTTTTATTCAAATAGTTTTGAGTGCGACGTACGTGTACATAGGCATGGGATAGTGTCTGCTCTACAGTATTATTGTTTATTTTCCAGTTTTTATGTATAATCTGTTTCTTACACCATGAATCTTAGAACAAGCAGCCTGTATCTAATGAATTTGATGACTTTTTTTGTTTATCAGGTGTATTTATCTATGCACACACCGTTTCACAATCAGTTAATGTACTATAAAACCCGGGGCTGGAACCAAGAATACAGAGCTTGGATTTACATTACTTAAAAAAGGAATCATGCCAGGCCTGTTTGTGCATACATACATACACAGAGAGCTACTAATGCGACCAGAAATAAGATATTCAATTAGAATTTTGTTTGGCAGTTAGCCTCTATACTATTTATTGCAATCTTCAAAATAAATGCTGCATCTCTATAGATAATGCCCAAGTGTATTTTTTCATGACTGTTGCCAAAGAGCAGTACTTTATGTAGTTTTCTAGAAACAGTCTAGCAAGGCACATGGAAAAGGAAGCAGTGAAGAATGTTACAAAATTTAAGTGCTTTGAGCTGTTTATCATTGTTAGTCAGTGGCAGGTAATATATCAGTCTTCAGGAGCTTCTGTAGTTCAAAGTCAAACTTTAGTGGTTATATTTCTTAGTAGGTTAATTTGTTGAGGATGTTAAGGTGATCAGGGTATGTATTCAAAATTCACGATCTCATGCCCTTATTTTTATCAAAGCACTTCAAAGTAAATGAGAGCAAGTTTCCTGGCAAAGGAACTAAGTAAGATTATTTTATTCCACATACTTATCACACATCTGAGCATGACTTTTACTTTGTCCATTCAAGTACTCCTTGTGTCTGTGTGTGCCTATGAGTGCACACCTGAGTGTTTTTGTTTGTGCATGTGTGCCATACTTTTTATCAGCTAACTGTCATACTGGTTTTCACATCCAACTGTGTTAGACAATGAAAGCAGCTGAACAATGAGGCAAAACAACATGTAAACATAAAGTGAAAGAGATGAGTAAAACTTTTAATGCTTTGAGCTGCCCATGCATAATGAAAAATGGAAAGGTTTTGCAAGTATTACTCCAGTTCAAACTGTTCATGTCTGCAAATATGTTATTTGTGTCAGTTATTGCAATATATCCTGAAACAATCCTACACTAGACAGATTTCGATGAAATTGTTGTACCACACTTTTTTTCACATTTCTTACTCAAATAAAAATCCAGATTTGATTTTTGTTTAGACCATGCAAAAGATGATAATGAAACTCTTTAATTGTTTGATATACACTGTAAATAAATGTCAGTAGTTAGCAGAGTTAACTCATGACCAGGTCTGACAAGAGGGGGAACAGGGAGGGTGGGGGGTCTGGTGCACCTGGTCCAACAGCTGTGAAGAGGGCCCAGCCTTGGTCAGTAGTTTTTTCTTTCTTCTTTTTCTTTTAAAGAAAACTAAGTAGCATTCCTCACTCTGGGGATTTTTTCTATGGAGTGGGGTACTACAAGTTTGATCCTTTACCAGTCAGCTTTCCTCACTCACATGTAAACAATTCTATGTTCAAGTAGTGATGTAGATCCTGGTGCACTTGTTCTAACGTTTGCAGTCTATATTATGGTACTGAATGAAATGTAGATATTGACAATCTAATTGTAAGGATATTATATACTGGAAAAATAATTTGCGATTAGTTACAAGGGTCCCGTAGAGGTTGCTTGCCCTGGGACCTGTGCTGGCTCTCTGCGGGCCTGGTCATGACACATTGCTAAAAAGGGTGCTGATGCTGTTGACATATGTGTGAGGATGTATTAGAATGTAAACAAATCATACTGATGTTCTGACTTTGCTGAATAATATGGAAGATTGCTTGTTACAGATAACAAGCTTGAAGAAAGCAAAGCTGGTAGGAAAGGTTATTAAGATGGTAGGTCTCCTACTAAGAAATGGTGTTGTGGATAGCCATGGCTTTGGTGGTCTCCAGAACTGCCTGAAAGATGTCTGCTTAAAACTTTTGAGGAGCACAGGATCAAGGTATAAAGGCTGATGGTAAGGATTTTATAGCCTGCACCCCATGTCAGGATGGGTGTCAGTTTTAGTTTGTAACATTCCTATACCATTAGTTTTGTGCAAATTATAGAAGAGAGAAAGGTATTGAAGATTCAAATTTTGTATCAAATTAGAATTTGTAAACAGTCCTTTCTCAGTGCTTTTAATGATTGTATAATTTATTGCTCCAGTATTGCTGCAATAAATGTTTGTTGACACTGTCCCAAGTAGATCTTTTCAGTTTTGTCATAATACATGTTTTGCATTTGACTCTTTAAAACCAACAGCAACAGAAATAAAATCGTGAAAACAAGCCAGTGGTTTAGCCACTACACCACTGGGTGCCCCAAGTCACTTGTCTTGGCAGGCTTCCTTTTATCCTTGTGAGACGATGGAAATCTATGATATACACAGCTAATATTTTATTCATCGACCTCAGTTTAAGAAATCTTTTCATTTTTCACATCAGGCATTCTCAGTCTGTCTCCTGATGAGGCCTCCTCCAACAAAAATATTAAACCATAAACATTAGAGATACTTCCTGACTTGAGGACCCTTGTAGATACCTGTTCTAACCACTACTTTTGTACATATTCACTCAATTTCCCCTCACTTTTGATGTCATACCTTATGTTTAATATTACTTTTTTTAGTAATTAGTTAACTACTTAGCTTATTCATCTCCTGTAAAGGCCGAGGGCTAGATTAAAAAAAAAAAACATGCCCTGCTTACTTTATCACTCTCGTTAATCAAGAATTGTCATTGTCTGCTTTCAAATTATTGCTCAAAATGCACTTCTTTCATCTTTATTTTTATTACTTCTAATCTGTTGGTTAGACTAGTTCAATTTTTAAAAGTACATTTTAATGATCCATGTTATAACTTTTTTTTCAGAAACCCAAATAGGGAAAGGTTTGTGTATTGCAACAGTTTTGGTTGATGGAAACAGTGGTGTGGGACAATGTGGATCTGGCAGAGCTCTGGAGAGATGGTAACTGATGAAGGCTGCAAGCTCTGCAACCATCTCCATCATGCAATCATCTCCAGCAGGTTAATCTTCATTTGCATTAAAGGCTTTGTCTTGAGTGATTACATTAGAACTGTACGTGGTTAGGGTTAGAATACATGGCATTTAAATTGGCTAGCATACAGGAACAGATATCTAAAGAATGGAATGAGATATGTGTCAGATAGTGGAAGGTCAAGTCATTATTAACCAACACTTGTATAGAAAAACTAATGAGAATGTTCCTCCCTTTATGTTTTGATGCAACTGAATTGTCTTTTGTTTCAATGTTAATCCATCATTCAGTCGATTGCTGAATCAATCGTTTGGCAATTCTTCAAAAACAAGATGGCATCAAACAGGCAAGCTGCTGGGTTGGATGCTGTCATCATCTAAATGACATGTCTTGAAAGAGGATAGAGCTTGCAGGAGCCTGCTGGTTGTCTGCAGCTTCTTGGTGAGAGGATGAATTTTCATTCAATTTTCTGGCCATGTATACTGCAAAATTTAATGTCTGCAAAACATTTAAAATGGTTTCAATCATTTCGAAACAATCATTGATTAAAGCAATACAATAAACAAGTCATACAATTAGTATGCATGTGTATAGTTTGCATTCAAAATATGCAGTATCACTTTCATTTTAACAAAGGCATCGATAACCAATCTCACTAGGAACTATTAGTAGGCCTATTTACTTATGCCTTTCTTGTGATAATGTTATGACTTTGCCAACAAATGTGTTCTTGATAACTACACATACAATTTAACAAAGACAAGATTCTTTTTTAAAAAATTATATATTTAGGAAGAGATATTTTTAGTGGGTGTCCAGAATTCAAAGTGTATCACATCTTTCATGATATTCAATAATTAAACACATGATAGATTTTACCTACATGATAACAGGAAGTCTGCAATCTTCAACAATGCACTTATCTTCAAGAAATGTAATGCACAAAAAAAATCATAAAAAAGGCAGGGTAGGGACCATCTCACAAGACATAGAATTGAATCAATGTGTGCACAGCTAGAAGCATGTGTAAGATATTACTGTAACCGAGGGTTTAGTTTGCTGGTGTTATAGTGTTGTGACAGCAGCTGTCTCCCACACACTCCACATAGGCAGGAACTAGTCAGCAAGTGTTCGACCCTTATACACGGGTTTTCACAATGGCGTCGTGTCGTCAGAGGCTGTCAGAGTTGTCTCCTATCAACCTCTCTGTCGCATGTCTGTGCTTTCTCTTCTTTCATCAATGAGTCTCCCTTCTCCTACTCTAGGCTTCCATACTATTTATCCCATGCCAGTCGAGCGTTCTAGAAACGATCTCCCCTTTCCCCTCCCCCCACATTCTAGTCACGTGGCAGGAGTAAACTTTCTGTCCTTGCTAGGTGTGCGCCCATCCAGCCTGTCAGCGTCCCTCGCCCTGAAGTCACCTCACTGACCCGAGCGAAACAATCGTTCCCCGTCATCCCTTAGTTGCTCCCATCGAACCACAGTACAGCTCTTGTCGTCTGCCAGATGGTCTCTGCTAAAAGGTGTGTGATACGCCAATCCTCCACCCATAACAAAACAAATTACACGTAGTACAATACTAGCCAGTCGGCCGGCCTCCCGGCCACCCCTCCTACATTACAAAGACAGATACAAACAAAACTAAATTACAAACCAGCATGCATTTCATCAATGGCAGTACGTCCTGCAACAAAGGCAAATAATATTCACTTAGTTTAACTGCCATATCTTCAATAAAACAAAAAAAAAAAATACAACTTTATTAATCTGCAAGACAATGGCAAGTAAGATTTATAGATGCTCGTGCGCTTGCGATATATAGTACATGTAAACGTATGTTGACTACAGTGAATAAAATTTGATAATGACAACACAGATGATTTAGTCACTGTCTGCAATATGCGACTCTGTCCTGAGCTGCCACGCCCCTCTCACCACCCGTTGCATCATGTTTCGCCCCTCTGGGCCCTGGCTCACTTCTGAAGTGAGAAACGCTCTGATGGCGAGAGGGCGTGCTGAACGCCTGTGGAGGAGAACCGGCTTAACACCACACCCAGCCTTATTTTAGAGTAAGGGAGAGAACAACGCGCCTGATCACCACCTCAAAAATAATACCAATCAGAAACTTGAGCATTCTTTGAGCAGAGAACTGTTTCATATAACTGGTCGCGTCGTTGGCAAACCCACACTTGTCATGCACCATTCCAGCCACACACCTGCCACTGTTACTCCGCTGTCAAAGAAGTCTACTTTCGACCCTAATGATCTGTCTCCAACCTTCATTTTTTTTCTTCGAAATCCTGGAGAAAGTCGCCTTTCATCAGCTGCTACAACATTTCGACACTTACAGTCTCCTGGATCCGTATCAGTCGGCCTACCGTCAGCACCACACGACTGAGACTGCTCTGGTCCGGGTGTTGAACGACCTATTATCTGCCTGTAGCCGCGGTCAAATATCAGTCCTGTCTATGCTCGATCTGTTCTCTGCTTTGGACATTTTAGACCACCACATTCTCCTCCCGCGACTTCACGCTACCTTTGGACGCTCTGGCACAGTCCTAGGTTGGTTCCATTCCTACCTGTCTGCTCGCAGCCAGTTTGTCAGAGCCTGCTGCTGTTTTTCTCCGCACCGAACCACTCGGAAGTCTGAACAGTTAATATGATGTAACTATTATATAGGGCTTCTGCTAAGGCTAAATTCTTTGGGGTCCCAAGGACCCCTTCTTCAGATTTCTAAGGGGTCCCAGGCTAACTCTAAGGGGTCCCTTTACAATGTGAAAAAAAATCACAGGTACTAGATGGAACAGGGCATGATGATGTGGATTCACGATCTTAATTATCTTGCTGTTTGTCTTCACCATCACTTTCTTTCCGTTTCTGAGACGATGATTTTAACCACGCTGTCAACAACATCTTGGAAATAGATGGAACTCTTTCCGGTAGAGAAAAAAAAAAACTCAGTGCAGGGGAAGTTACTCTCACCTTGAAGCAGACGACAACAATAGATTGGGCTACGATGTCAGACCCAACACTTACCCAATTTTGTATCTGTTCTTCGCCCAAATTTGAAGGGGTCCCCTGGGACCCCATTGACGAAAATTGAAGGGGTCCTCCGAACTTTAAATACGTACTGTACGCAATTTTTTGCGTTAGCAGAAGCCCTGAATTAATTATTTGATTGTACATCACACCTGTCCGCTACACTGGATATTACAGATTACATTCATTGCTATTGTGCAATAATACTTCCCCAAAACCAGCAACTATCATAAATGAAATGTGCAGCAGCAGCTTAATTAACTTTAGATGCAGTGGTTATATAGATTTCTCAGCTACCAAATTCACACCATACTGCTTTTGATTTTGATGTTACTTCATGGTGACAATTTACAAAGGTCATGGTCTCATCATGTGGGCAAAACTAACGAAATCTGACCTCCTGGGCGAGCTATGACTTCTAATGTAGACAGATAAATTATACTTTATATAAAAAGATAAATTATACTTTATATAAAAAGAAAATACTCTAACACTAAGGAAAGTTATACAGTCGACAAATTCTCTAATGTAAACATTTCTCTCAGTATTTTCCTGATGGTACATGTGATGGATATCACTGAGGAAGATTTCTTGTTGCATGAATTTAAACTGTCAGGAAAAACAAAAGATTGACGAGAAACCTGGTGCATTATATTAACATTTTTAACAATTCATTAGTAATTACCAAGGTTTCTTTGAAGGGTGATCTAATAAAAAAGCAATCAAACTGAGATATTGTTTTTTAATTTCATATTTCTTTGAAAAAATCAGGTTCACTTTGTGAATGCATTTGCTTATACTGATGAACTCATATTTGGTTTCAAACAGATTGATCAATCAAATTACTTTTCTCTTAAGCTAAAGACAAACATAGAAATGTTAACACAAGTGATCATCCACCAGATACAGGTTAAAATTATTTAATAGCTAACCGGCACTACAGCTGACAGACTCAGCAAGGCACTTTTTATTGATCAGTAACATACCATCATGCACACAAGGCGATTCTTGGCCAAAATGTCTGTCTCACTCTCTCACACACACATTCACTGATCAGTTTGTAGCAGATAATACATTAAAAGCTAATTTTCTGCCTCACTCTCTTGTTCTTTCCCTTTTCTAGATCTCTAAATTATATTCCATGTCATTGTATGTGGTAAAAAATAATCAACATATATAAGCACATGTAGTCAGAATCAAGGATAGGATATACTATTGAGGGAATATTTCTGCTTCTCTTTTTTTTTCCCCCCATTCCTACCTAGGTAACTGGTGCATACACAGATGCTCACTCATATCTGATTATATATGCACAAACACACACACACACTCTCTCTCTCTCTCTCTCTCACACACACACACACACACACACACACACACACACACACACACACACACACACACACACACACACACAGAGATACTCCCGTTAAAAGTAATAACAAACCAAATTAATCAGCCGCTTTTTCTATCAGGTTGATGCCCCGGGCAACTTGTATTAATGAATCCTGGTACAGCTTTAATATGGGGAGACGCGACAGCCATAACAAAAATGGGTCGCGGCATTGTCGTCTACTCGCTCCACTCAATTGCCCAATTGTACCTAATAAACTAAACCTACCCCAAACCTCTGACAAAATAACAGACCGGTCTATGACGTCACGTCTTCCCCATATCAAAGTTCTGACTGAGTCTGTATAACCGCTCATCAGAAGGTATTAATCAAGTGTGTATATGTATGCAATGCCTTACCACCTGAATAGCTCTCTTTGGTCTGTTTTTTCCTTCTTCTCTGCGACACGGATCAGGCCAGAGACATGCGGCACACGCTCCCTTTCCGGTCCACTGTTTAGAATTCTGTCCCTTTCTTTTTGAACTGTGTGTGCGTTAGAGGTCTTCAAGTTCGGCCTCAAAACTCTTTAAAAATATCTTTCATGATGAAGTGAATTCTTCTGCTTACTCATCGGTTCTTCGTCTTCTTCTGCACCTCGTTCCTTTTTGCCTCGGTGTCATCCGTTTGCTGTCACTTGTTTCTTTGTTGTCTTGTTGACTGTCGGTTCGATTGAAGTGTTTCGTGCACAACGCATTGATCTCCCGTCCCCAACGGAGAAATTTATTTTGTTCTACCAATTCAAATATCACTATTATATCTGAAGGAACATCACCTTTTTGTAGTTATAGCTAATAATAATAATAAAATAGAAGAATTAATATTTGAAAGACCAGTTAAAAGGCGTCTAAATTTTTGTTGTGGGTTGGTGTATATTTTTATAGTCTTTCAGGGGCCAGTTGCACAACGTGTTTCTAAACCTTAAAACTATTCTAAAGAAGCAAAGTCTCTTCTTAGCCATTTTGATGCATTGCAGAAAAACATACAAAAAATTGTGCTGACAGGACGGAAAGTCAGACTTAAACAACTTTATCTTACTTAAACTGGTTTGAGTTTTAAAATTTCTAAAATTGTGATGTGCACTTTAAACTAAGTATCTAAATAGAGTTAAGGCCTAAAAGTGTTTAAAATTAGAAATGTGTTGTGCAACTGGCCACTGAAAAGTAAATGCTGTGTCATTGCGGGAGGATGTTTATGATTATCGGTTTTAACTTAGTGGTGAACTGTCTAATAGGAGCATTGATCGTCTGCTTGGTATTTCTATAATAATAATAATAATAATAATAATAATAATAAGAAGAAGAAGAAGAAGAAGAATAGTATTTTATTTTGCGCATTTTCCCACATGGAAGGGAGTGTAATGCGATGTGTGTCATTCTTTGTTACATCAGTCTGTAGAAAAGTTCAAAATGAGTTCATGATGTTCAAAGAGAGATTTCTGCAAATTAATAAGCCACTTCAGCCAACAATCAACAAAAGAGCTGCACAGTTTTGTTACACAGATGTATGGATATGGAACAAACTAAAGCAGCATCCTAAGGCCAGAACTGATGCAATAAAAAAGGAATAACGGATTCAAAGGACGCTGACGACCTGGCAACGGGTGGTCATCGAACTGAGTGTCGACATCCACGTGTTACAGACTTTCTGAACTATCTGTAAATTGCAGAATGGGATATCTATAGCTCTTGTCTCCTCGTCGCTGACGAACAGGTCTGACAGCGGCATTGATCGTCTGCTAGGACTACTCTGCAACAAATTAACTAAAGCTGTTTTCCAGAGTCTAGTGTCTACCCACAGACCATATTTCCTTCCACTCTTCACTCAACTAACGAAAGCGCAAAGGGTCGAGGAATAATGTATGTTAAAATGCCGGCCAGCAAGCCAGCCAACACATCTGTCCAGAAAATCACATTCCAATCTACCTAACTAACCGAAATAAATTCATCATCATCATCATCATCATCATCATCATCATCATCATCATCATCATCATCATTGCATGGAATTATCTATGAAAGTGGAGAAGTAAACAGCTCCCACGGCTCCCCCTAAAACAGATGCAAGTCGTTAAGATGGTGTTTTGTCGTAAAGCACTTGAGACAAGCACTAGCAGGTAAATAGCCCATATAATTTCTAGCTTTTTTACGACACGTCCTGTATGCATGGTGTTCGAGGGGATGTCGTGGCAACTTTAATCTGTATAAAATGGGTCCCTGTGCCTTACCAAAGCTACACACGTCCGCAAGGTCCAGCAAAGAACAGCAACTACCAGAGACCAGCACAAGTGAGTTGTCTCCCCCTCTCTTCCCTCAAAACAGGTAACAAGCATCGCCGCTGTCTTCGTCTCAGAACTGGAGGCTTCTGCTTGCCACAGATATCTTTGTCGGGCTATGAAGAGTTAAGGGGACCAAACAACAATGTGTCATGTAGCTAAGGTAGAAAAAATTAAAATAAAATAGGAGCAGTCCACCCCAATGGCTGGATCTTATTTGAGTTTACATAAAAGGATTCGACAGAGGGAATTTAAAAGCTTCCTTTATCATGAAATTGATACTTAATTGATTGATGCTCCTATGTGACAGTATTTTAATTTTATCAAAGTTTGATTTTAGTATTCTAGTAAAGGATTAAATTAATGTAAGGATGTTTCTAGAAACAGAAGAGTAGACACACAATTTTAAACCTAATGAAAAAGGAGCATAGAAAAAAGGATAAAATTATAATTTGCGTTTTCACACAACTTTCTACTATAGAAACTAAATCTGGATCTTCCATTGCTAGTTCTTCTTTTAACTAGGATCGGAATATTAAGAGTTCCAAGAGAAATCGCGACTGACCTCAGGAAGCATGTAAGGTCGCTTCTTTGTGCTGTTCCCGTGGTTTTGACATTTTTGTGAACACAAAACTTATCTAAGCTAGTGTTTGTGGCGCCCACTTAACGCGTTTTATATTTCAAAGCTTTGCCTTCTTGGTTTTCAGCAAGTCCACCATGGCCATCATACTCCTGGGATTGTTGGTGCCCCTGATCTTGGTGTCAGGATCTGCTGCACAAGCTATCAACGTATACGAGGCGATCGCGCAGTTGAATCAGTCGATTGGTAAGAAGAGGCTTACTAACTGTCGCCCCCCTCTCTATTTATATATATATCTCTCTCTCTATATATATATATATTTGATTTGTATTTGAAAAGTGCATTTCACATTTTGAAGCCGAGCTCAATGTGATGAGCACGAAAAACTACAATCAAACCTACAACGAGTAACAGTAAACGAATGACCCTATAGCAAACATGAACAAAGTGAAAAGGAAGAAGAGAAACTGCGAAGCGAGTGAGAAAGTTTACTTAATCGTGAAAGATATTTCTCAAACAGATGTGTCTTAAGGCTAGATTTCAAAGCTTCAAACGTAGGCACAGTTTGAAGGGGAAAAGAAAGGGACAGAGAATTCCAAAAGTTTTAGCCTAAGGAGGTCTGAGGAATTTTTTTTATCGTGATGGGCGGCACACAAAAGGGTTCAGCATTAGTAGACCGATCGGCAGGTGAGAGGATCTGAAGCTCATACAGGTGAGGCCGTGAAGACGGTACAGTGTGGCGAGAGTGTAAGCAATACATCAATGTGGCGGCTAGTTTAGATTGGAGAAATGTAATAGGTTTGCTTTTCGCCTGCGGAAAACAATACGAGCGGCTTCTATTACAATATTCTTAGCCCTTTGAAACTTACCCAGAAGACAGCTGAAGACATCGGTGAGAAGAGTGTTGCGTTGATCCAGGCACACAACACAAAGATGGAAACTGACAGGAAAGTTCGATATGGATCATCATGCGACTCTCAAGGAAGACTTACACTGATATGAAATTCTCGAGGAAGACACATCGACGACAACACCTAGATTCTTGACTGTCTAGGAATGAGATGTAAAGCTAGAGAAAGGAACAGCAGTAGGGGATGACTGTCGTAAACTCCGAGAACTGACTACGTGAAGATGGTCAGAGGTTGCCATTGCCGTCGCCGTGAGCTAATCACACTCTCGATACCTCAACCATCTCACGCCGACCTTTACGTGTACGCGAACACTTACACTAAATTGCTAATAATGATTCAATCAACTCCGAGCCCCCAGCCTACGTCTCCAATAACAGCACAAGACAATTTAGTGTAATAAGACAATTATTAATAATCGAGAGTTTGACAAATCAGTTACAAGAATACAGATACTTTAAATTCCAGGTGTAGCTCGCTTCTAGGTGTCCCGATACAATCGCTACGGCTAATCCAGGTATCGTGAGTCAGTGATTAATTAACTACCACACACAACACACTTCAATCGTCACTTATCTCTCTGCACGTGAATGTCTCATTCCATGGAGGGGCCTCCGATTTTTTTGATGTCCGGGAATCCGTTGGTGTATCGTGATCGATCGTTGCTGCCCTGTACACTCTTACTTCCAACCATTCTGCTACCTAGCTACTACCTAGCTAGCACGTGATAGATAGGTGGTCACTCTGACTCACTATACATCCTTTCTCACCTCCTCCAACCAGTAACGCGGTCTGTGACTGTACCACCATCCCGTCTGGCTTCCTATTCACTACCTGTGTCCAGTTGGTCGCTGTTGTCCTGCACTATGTATACTGCGACCTTACAATTAACGGCCTTATTATGGAATACGGTCACTGCTGGTCTCCCCTCTTCTGAGAGATCTCCTGTAGCGATAACTGCCGTTCCCAGGGGACATAAGCGGCGGTGAGACATACCTGGCCTTTTGTCCACTCAGCCTGGTACCGTCAAAGGCGACCCCTGATGTACCAACTCGTTCCCATAGTTACCTATTCCACCTTATGTTCGCTCGACTCGTGTAGGAAGCAGAAGTGCGGCACCAATACTAGAGCCCGTTACTAATTATCTCATGACAGTGATAAACACTTAATTCAGAGGTTGTCGGGATAGACTCAGTTTTGTTTGTTTGTTGGTGAACCTCTGTCGTGTGCTGCGTTGTGGTCTTGACCTTCTGGTGGTGGGAAACAAAACCAGCAGCTGTGTATCATAATGTGCTACTTCATTCTCAGGTGGCGGATAATAGGACCAAATAGCTTGAATGTATACATTAAATAAATCATATATTAATAAAAGCGTAGTTCGTTGGTGGCTAAAAGTGTCAAATGTCCAATTATCGTTGAGCCAATGCAGTGACAAGTCGTAACAATTTCTATGTAAGTCGATACATAACATTTTGCATTTTGTTTCTTGCAAGCATTTATTCGAATATCTCTGAACGACAAACTTCTTGTTCTTGTAAATTTCTTTTAAAACAATTTTTCCTTTATTTTCAGCAACCCTTCAACAACGCTATCATTTTATGGCAACTTTAAGCAAAGATGGACTAATTGAAAAAGGCGTTATCAAATTTGACAAAGTACTGACAAATGAGCTCGGCGTGTACAACTCAGCGAATGGGGAGTTCATTGCTCCTCGTCCGGGTCTATACCTCTTTATGGCTCAGATTGTTGTACTGGGAATTGGTGGCGGTAGCATGGAATTGTATTGCAATGAAAAGATTGTTTCTGTCTGGAACATTGACCCTTTCAGGGACTCGAATAACGAACTTTCGTACCCACTGTTACTCAAGAGCGGAGATAAAGTTTACGTGAAATCCCGTGGTAGATATAATCTCTATGGACAAAACCATTCTTTCTTCTCGGGCTACCTGGCTAAATAGTGATGCTAGAGGTTGTCAGCGTCCGAAGAATAACCACTTAGTCCTTAAATATTAATTTAGCACGGTAGCATCTGATGAACACCTCAAGCAAATAAACCACCCTGTTCTGAATCCTTTGTACAACTATCTGTAAAGCTGAAATGGATCTGACTAACGGATGAATACGTTTTCGTATCATGTAATAGTTTTATGACTAAACTTCTCTGTATGAGACTGAAAGCACTGTTACTTTTCCATTATAGCTTAGTGAAATGAAACTAATGATGTATTTCAAAATGATATGTATAGATGAGGTATCTTCAAAATCGTAAATTTTCTCGAGAAAAAGAGAATGAGAAGAAAATTTGCACGATATACATGCGCTTTGATGCCTAAATAACTGGAATACTGAATGATGAGTCGATTATTAACGACATTGTATTATATTAGATCAGACTACTACATTGCTTCTTCGTGTTAGTTACTAACTTTGTGAGTAAAGCTCATTGCCATAGTTAGCACCTTAGCAGTTTCTGGAATATGAAAAAAAGTGTTACGTGAACGTAGTTATTGCGGAAACTCTGAATTTTGTGGAAAAATATAAAAGTGAAAACATTATGGCTTTGGACCTCAGTAGACGTGAAGTGACATTGATATAACTGACATAATGGAGAATTTGAACAGTATCATAAAACTCTGAAACACTATTCCTGTGTAACTCATAGAAATAAAAAACATCAGTGCTGCAAAATGCTGTCTTGGACTTGGTCAAAATTTTATCCACTGTTTTGTTTGTACTTCAACCCTCTTCTGTCTGGATTGGTTGTATGTGAAATGCTGGAAGACTTACACTTCATGTTAACTTGATCCTTTTCCTACATTCCTGATGATGGATTGCATGCTCTCTACTTACGCTGGCATCATCAGCAGGGCGCCAACTTCTAGACTGTGGACTCGTTAAATAGCTGTAGATAATACTGAGATGCTTGAGGGCAATAATTAATTTTTCTTCGTATAGATAACATTGAAAATAATGATTTTCATCCAGCATTGTTACAATCGTTTACAACAATACTGAACCTTGCCAGAGTTTTGATAATTTGACATCTAAATACAATTTACACGGGAATATATTGTTTAATATTTAACCTATCCAAAGAAAGCAAACAAGACTTGATTCAAGACCAAAGGTAAACACAAGGCAGCTTGATACCTTTTAATTTTCTTCGTGAAAAATACACGAAAGAAGCTCATAGAACATTATGTTTGAACATTATGGGTAAAAACAAGTAAGAGACCCTGTCACAACCACCGCGCAGTGTATCAGTCACTCAGTCCATTCAACACATACACGGAGTCTGACAAATGCGTGCTCTTTCACACAAATTAAAATAAAAGAATGACTTGTCTAACGAATCTATCTGCTTTACTAACTATAAATAAAAAGAAGAGAACAAAGAAATACACAAATGAAAAGTCCTTTATAAACCGATCCGTACACCTAGCTTATTTTAAAATAAGAAAATTCCTACCATTTGAGTCTTTCCTGGTCTGTATATCTAAAAGAATGCCTAAAGCCCTACTCATTAAATTCACTCTACTAATTCTTCTTCCTAATCCCTACCCTACGCTCTGTTTCTCTACCTCCAAGCCCTACCTACTCCTAACTGACTCTGATCCCCCGCTCGCGCTCTCCCTCACGTCATTTTCCTTCATTTTTACATCATTCACACACGGCTTCCGAACAACTGACGTCACTCACGCTCTCTCGTTCTTCCACACTAGTCCTTATATAATTTGAACTTAATCAAACAAAACAGCAAATAACTATGATACCTGACAGACCCATGGCTTTATATTTAATTTTATTTCTTGGATGTAAGCACTGAACACTGAAGGCGAAGCTATTGTCACAAATAGACACATGCACTCTCATTCTACAGTCTTCACTCGCAGCCTGTATCTCCGGCTGGGCATCAATCAATTAACGGTACTTTACAGATCGGACACATTTCACCAAACAAAATGAGTTGTCCTCAAAATTATTGTTAAAGAGTATTTTAGAAAAACAAAGAAAGAAATAACAGTTACTGTAAACAACAACATTGAAGTGACAAACTGAGGGGTGTCCGGGGGCTCAGTTTTAGGAAAACACGCGAATTGTTTTAAGCTCTTCGATTTGCTTTTGGGCTGACAGATGGAAAAACAAAGAGACTGTCTCCAGCAATAGGAGGACATGGTCGAGTGGGCACATAATCCCGCGGAAAGCAGTTTCAAATTATTTGTATAAAATCTTTTACTGTTTGCTAACTAAATCCAGAAACACATGATATCTGAAGTGTAGCAACGTGTAAATGCATTGTTAGTAATGGGATTATTTTAATCTGTCGGGTTTCAGCTTAATAAAATGATGTGGGATTTTTCTTTCTATTTCTTGTTTTGACATCTATATACAAATAGTAAAAAGAGATTACGGTAGTGTAAAGGAATATCAAGTGCATACAAACCCTGAATTTTAAAAACAGGAATTGTATCCTCTTAACTGTTTGGTTAGATGGCCGATAACTGTATGTTTTATGACCGTTCTAGGGGTTCAAGTTGCAGACACACCATTTGTGGGCTTTAGTTGTTAGGATAGTCAAGGGCAGATCAACACACTAAAATCTGTATTGGCAGTCTCTTAAAGCCAGGACCTATAGTTGTGCAACATGTTTCTGAAACTTTAAACTGTTCTAAATAACAAACCTTTTAAAAAATCGCTCGTATGCCACAGCGAAAAAAAAAATTCTCTTTTCCTATGAAAAGCAGAGCGAAACAACTGTTTGCAGTATGTAAAAAAACGTTTTTTCAATTAAAATAATAATGTAATAAATAAACAATCAGGAAAACAAGGTTTTCTTATAATAAAACCTTTTTTCCTAATTGTTGATTTATTACATCATTGTTGCAGTATTCCTGGTTTTTGAACCCAAACGTTAATACCGGTCCTGGGCAACCGGGCAAGTGGGCACTAGTTACGTCAACCCTAGCTGCCCACGTGAACATAATCTTGCAGGGGAATCATACACACGATAATCACACGTCGATCTCTCAGTTTCACTACTTGGCTCATGTGCCCCCACCCCTGCTGTTCCCCGAACACAAGACTTAACGACGCAAGCGCACTAACTTAGCTCTTTGTTAAAGCAGTTTTGTATTTGTCATCATCATCATCATCATCGTCATCGTCATCACTGATGGAGGAGTTCACGGCATTTACAGTCTACACACATGCTACACACTTACAGTTGTATTTACAGTATTATATTATTTCTTTTTGTTCACTGTCGCTAGACGATGGCGATATACTTCAGTTAATGATATGAGTTCAGGAAAACATCAACTCAACAGTGAATTGCGACTCTTCTAATGAAGAGTTAGTATGCTAAGGAGTGAAAGACATAAGATATTGCAATACGAAAATATTTTTTTAAAGTCCGCTCTTTGTTACCATCACCACAATACGTCCATGACAAAAACTCGTGCTTCGCGTTGAAGGGTTACACGCAACAGAGCACCACTGGACAAGCTGTGCATGCAAACTGAATGTCAATTCTACAAAAGCACACAAACGTATACTATGATCAGACATATGCGCGCGCGCACCAACATAGCATTTATTCATACGGCAACATAGAAACACACACGCACGCAGTCAAGCATGCACCCATCCATACACAAGCACTTGCAGGCAGTCACAAACATCAACTCACCACTCTCTACAACAGCTGTTGATATCGAATCCTAAGATCACATACATTGTACACAAGTCTGAATATCAAATCATTAATCCATCTGCACAGTCCACAGCCGTGAGGATCAAAGTCTGAAATAGATATTACTTTATAGATAGTGCCCGCTGTTTTTCAAAGTAATAACGGTAAAGCTTTTGTTTCTTTAGATTGTTTGAAACATAACAGCACAATGGATAAAAAATAGCTTTTTGAGCCAGTTGGTAAAGAGAGGAATGAGTTTGAAGGGTATAAAAGGGTTAGGTACTCTTTGTACTCACCTCGAAAAGTTTATGTCTTCGAGACAGTCTTTGAGAGACAAAACATCCCTTCATAAACAGAAAGGTGAGTTATTTTCATATCAAAGTCTTCAACCTGCCTTTGCCAGAATTACTGAGGGGGCACCGTAATCGTGATGAAAAGACCGTAGACGTGGTGAAGGCAACTATCTTGTTAGCCACGAGTTGATGGAGATGTAATTATAAGCTGTTCTCCGAGCTCGTCTGCCAATCCTGTTACTTCTTCAGTTCCTGTAACCTCACCCTTCTGAAGCTATTTTATGTCCAGTAGCATCGACTTCTTCCATAGCCATTGACTACAACAGGCAAATCTAAAAGATGTTTGACATGGAACTGTCAAGTTCATGTTTGTCTTAAGGTCGCGAAAATGACTTCATCATTAGAACACTTAATAACTTTCTTTTGTTAAACATTTTCCGACATGGTGAACCAGATATCTAAGTGATTAGAGTCTATCATCTGAGGTTAGAAAACCCTGTTTGATATCATGTTGTGTAAGATATCTTTCCTAATTTACTGAGCTTTTGAATTGTGACCTGACATCCATGGAGGATTGGGGAAAGAAGAATAACGAGACAAAAGAGATCGACTGATCTGACGAGGTGGTACTTGCTTCTAGAATTTTCTTCACAGTTGGTACCATACAAGATTAAAGAACAACAGAAAGCAAGAATCTAACCACAAAATATCGTCCCCAACACAAGCGTCTGGGTCTTATGTGTCACTTGACTCTCATCTGTTCATGTTTGAGCACCGTGCATAAGCAATGGGAAATTATTGTTTGTGCTGCGACTTTGTCACGTGTGTAGAGGAAGTGGCTGGAGATACAACTGTTTGACAATACACATCCAGAGAAGAGGCCTCACACTTGTATATAAACGCGATTTTCATTTAAATAACTGTTTTCGTTCGTCCTAATTAATTATTTATTATTTATATTAATTATTTGTTACCATGGTTCATATCAAATGTGTCTGTAGACGTCCGGTTGCTATCAAACAGATGTTGCTGTTGAGGTATTTATTTAGCTTGATGCACATCTGTTAAGTGATCTTGCTTACGCTTGGTGCTCATAAAACGCATAGCTCTGCTGGCAATATTTGACATCAGTAGCTACTTGTGTTATCGGTGATCAATTCATCTTTTTGGGCATGGGTCGATTCAGCTCTTGGGTCTTTATTTTTGTGTTTTTCAAGAGGGATCATTTACAATCTTTGGGGTCGACATGGCTAGGTCGACGTAGCTCTGATTGCACTGACCAGTGACCCAGACAAATGCATATTACTTTTAGAGGTGTATGAAATAGTTTTGCAAGAAGCTATAACAATTGTGTGACCTATTAGCTAGCCAGCAATTAATTAACCAGATTAATTAGTGTATGACTTGGCGTACTGAAACCTGTAAAAGTAAATGAGACTAATTAAAACTAAACAGTTTCGCATTTTTGTTTTCAGTGAGCTTCTACAATGGCCATCGCTATAATAACACTGTTGGTGATCGTGACCTTTGTGTCTAACACAGATGCAGATGTCGACATATATGAGGAGATCAGCAAAATTAAAACACAGCTCAGTGTGCTCGGTAACTATAGCTGTTTATTATGCTGTAAGAAGAGATGACTTAAAAGTTATATTATATTTGACATAAGCAAAAGTTATTACTCTTCACCAAGTTTAGTTGCGCTTGACAAATAGACCAAATTTTGTCGACTCTTGTACTTATAACATCTCATTATCTCTCCTTCTCTAATTCATGCTACTTTGCAATGCCCGAGTGCCAAACGTGAAAGACAACTTTATTAATCCTTGCCTTACTAGGCACGTTTTTATTAACTATTTTAGTTATATAGTTCAATAATTATGCTTGCACTAGCTCATCTGAGAAGGTAGGGACAGGCAAGCGCGATTATTCAATTATGTATTTTTTTCTTTCTTTACTGTTGCTGGACCTCTCTGCAACCTCACGGATTACAGCTGCTGACTACGCTTTGAAATCCACTGTTCCAGAACTTCAGAAGGCTCTCGAAGCGGCTAATAAAAAGATTGGTGAGAAAGAAAGAGGAGAGAGAAAAAGACAGAACAAGATAGAGACAGACAGAGTTAAAAAGACAGACAGACAGACAGACAGACAGAGGGTTTGAGAAAGAAAGTGTTTACACATCCTTTTTTCTTAATTATTGAAAGTAAGTTTTCTCGTGAAGCAGTTGATCAACCTTTGTCTATAAGTGTGTGTGTGTGTGTGTGTGCACGCGCGCGGGCTCGCCCGTGATGACCTTGTATGTCCACGCATTTGTAGATGCATATTTGTGTATGTTTTTTGTGCTCTTCGCGGAATGAAAGATTTAGTGATATGCGAATGGAAGAACAAGAAAAGGATTTATTACGTCATGTAGGTTATGCAAAACATATACATACACGATTGTGGCTCATGTAAGGGGTTCACTAGATCCATCCGCGTTATTCGTTTCTCCGCCAGTTGTTACTGTCCCTCTTGGACTGCGAGTTCTTTCTCCTT
Organism: Marisa cornuarietis; assembly: GCA_004794655.1. Classification (NCBI taxonomy): domain Eukaryota; kingdom Metazoa; phylum Mollusca; class Gastropoda; order Architaenioglossa; family Ampullariidae; genus Marisa; species Marisa cornuarietis. The sequence continues at coordinate 592,817 of SMMW01000533.1, forward strand.
TACAGTCTCTTAATGTTGCGAGTCAACATGTTTGATGAGGTGAGAAGCAGATCGGAAGCCATCGACTAGGGTGATTCTCAAGTGTCTGTCGTCACTAGGGTCATTCCTAGG